>OZ004884.1:866407-1351203 GCA_963926505.1 Russula olivacea
AGTTCCGACGGGCAACCCGCAAGTTTCGTCCTTTGCCACTCCTGGGTATGGCAAACAAAAGCCCCGTCCGCCTACATTCTCAGCATTGCATGCTAACTCGAGCGATGAGGCGATTGACATAAGCTCGCCGGCCACGACTTCTCCCACCTCGGCATGCTCTATACCGTACAAGCGATCGTCCTCTGACTTGGCGCCGGCGCTTCCTAAATCCCCAAAGCGCCCGAGGATAGACCCTTTTTCAAACAAGGAAAACTTGTCCTTAGCGCTCCGTAAGGGAAAAGAAAGGGAGGGAGACTCACCTACTCCGTCCCAACACCCTATATATGCCCAAGATTTTCCGCCCAACGCCACTCCATCCTCATCTTCTGTGCACCCTCAAGCTGCGCCAATCTCCAGGCGGATTGCCGTCGCCCGTCGACCTTTCTCTTACGACTACAAAGTTCATTCAGATTTGCAAGACGTAACCTTCGTGCTATCATTACTTGTCTCGTGCTAATTTGGGGTAACAGAAAACGGCTGAACAACTTCAGTCATTGTACGATGTCAACAACTCGCACTTCCATCAAGTGCGGAGAGACCGAGATCTGTGGCGTATGCGCAGGGCCTCCAACTCTGATCCTTACATCTTAGAAGCGCTGTTGTACGTATCTTTTCGCTGACTCTTGAACCCTTCTTAATGTTCTGTGGACGACAAGGGACCTTCTAGAGGACAGACTAGATGCCATCACTAATGCGATCGCTGCATGCGGAAACGACTCGGAGGACATGCTGACCCATTACAAGCCGGCTGCAGAATCTGCCCCAGCAGAGCCTTCTATAACTCGCGCACACTCCAATGACTTGGCTCCTGATTGCGAGATTACTGGGCACGAGACCCAGGTAATCGATGAAGATTTCGGCGACGATGGCACATACATATCCACCACTAGTCACGGGTCTACACTCGTTTCTGATATTCCCGATCATGTCTCAGGAGTCGGAGTGACTGTTGATCACTGCGCACAAATCACCAAATCTACCTCAGCGTCTTCGAATTCTGCCATCTCATTTGGTGACGTGGAGGTAAATGGCTCTGCAGCGGGCGTTCAATCGTCGCATCTCCCCGCTTTCGGCCCTGCTGATGAACTCAATCACTGGCGAGAGGAACAACATGGGCCTGCCAGCGACGACGACCACCTTTGGAAACACATAGACGGCGAAGACAGTGTCGAAGCGGTCTCCCCAGATGCCAATCAGCCAACGCCATTGTTTCGGGCCGTGGATACATTGAACCCACGTCCTACGAAAACTCCATCAGAGACTAGTCTCAAAGCTAGTCCTCATTACCTTGAAGTCGTAGAAAAACTCAGGAATGTTTTTCGCTTGAAGACATTCAGGAAAAACCAGTTGGCAGCCGTAATATCTACCCTCGATGGTCGCGATGCCGTTGTTTTGATGCCAACTGGTGGCGGAAAGAGCTTGTGCTATCAGCTGCCCGCCGTCTGTAGGGGCGGAAAAACGAGTGGTGTAACTGTCGTCATTTCTCCCCTGCGGGCCCTTATGTCAGACCAAGTCGAGAGGCTCCGTGCCCTCGACATTGATGTGATGATGCTTGCATCAATGGATTCTCGGGATGGGAATACCATGCAGGAACTTCGGACTGCTTCAAAGAAACCAAGCCTCGTCTATGTAACTCCTGAGAAATTATACTGCAGCGACAACATGAAGGCGATCTTGAAAAGCCTCTTTGAGAGGCGGCAACTTGCACGGTTTGTAATCGATGAAGCGCATCTCATCAATACTTGGGGACGTGACTTTCGCTCTTCGGGTGTACGCTGCCTCATTTTTTGACGATTTGCAAAACGCTAATGGAGGCTTTAGTACGGCGCACTTTATAATATTCGGAAAGAATACCCGGGCATTCCGATCGTGGCGCTCACCGCGACCGCGACTTCCGAGGCTTTGCAGGATATTGTTTCTGCCCTCGGTTTGACCGACTATGTACTTCTCTCACAATCCTTCAACCGTCCCAATCTGCGGTATAAGGTCATACCTAAGAAGAGAGATATAGAAACCGGGATCGTTCAGTTTATCAAGGAGAAGTATCCAAACGAAACAGGTATTATCTACTGTAACGCCCGTGCAAAAACCGAGGAGGTTGCCAAGAGGCTGCGCGAGCAAGGCCTCATGGCTAGACACTTCCACGCCGCTATGGATGATGGAGACAAAAAAATAATTCAACGAGATTGGCAAGCCGAAGACTGTAAAATCATCGTAGCCACAATCGCATTTGGCATGGGTGTTGATAAAGCAAACGGTAAATGCAGTCAATTGCGGATGCTGGTCTACTCCCTAACTTTTCATAGTGCGCTTTGTCATACATCATGATGTACCGGATAGCCTTGACTCGTATGTCAGTTCTCAAGACGTGAGTATAGTTGACCTATATTCGTGAACAGGTACTGTCAAGAGACAGGTCGCGCAGGCCGAGATGGCAAAATCGCCCATTGCATTCTTTGTAAGACTTCCACCATCAGAATAACTGATGCACACGCTCATCTTTCTCGCCAGACTTCGCCCATATTGACATACAGAGAAGGATCTATCAAGTTAACAAGGATCCCGAAATCAATGACTTCCAGAAGGATCGCAAGAGGCAGGCGCTCCATACCGTCTATCAGTTTTGTCTCAACGACACCGATTGTCGCCGCACGCTGATACTGAATCATTTCACTGAAGAGTTTGACCCCGCTTCTTGCGAGGGTACATGCGACAATTGCGCCTCAACAGACGAGGTCACAGACAAAGATCTTACGACTCATGCCACTCAATATGTAAACATGTTTAAGGAATTAGAGAACAGGCGCATGAAGATCACTGGACCCCAAAGTACAAACGCCTTTCGTGGCACACAGAAGCAGGAGATGATGAGGAAGTCATTTGACACCCTTGATAACTTCGCTAAAGGCTCCGACCTCTCGGTCGATCTGGTCAAACGCCTATTCGATCACTTGATCTCCCGTCGAATTGTTACTACAGACCTTGAAGAGCAGCCAGATCCGAATAGGGCTCCCATCTCCTATGCCTATGTACTTACGTTTTTTTACGTTGGTTATGCTACGACTCACGAGGCTCTTTGTAGCTCGGACCTAAGGCAAAGGAGTTTCTGAACAAGCCATCCTTCGTCTTGAAGGTTCGCTCGGCAGGGAGAGGCATCGGCGCCGCGAGGTCCAAGAGGGGCTTACAGCCGCCGGCTCTTGCATCAACCGTCTCGACCAGGAAGAAACACACACGATTGGGTGCTGTGAATGACCCCGTGGAGCCGTTCTCTCCCGACGCTAATGAGGCCAACTTTGATGACATAGAGGTTGAGCCAGAGCCCCAAGAACCACACACTGGCACTCGGCCTCTTGTGCAAGCGTCGAGGCTCAGGGCCACTCCAAGCATCCAAGTTGTCAAACATCCTACTGAAGACGCCTCGGACCTCTATCAAGAATGCTTCAAAGAGCTTTGTGCCCTGCGGGCTAAGGTCTGAGCTCTTTTACGTCCGCTGCTTTCTACGTGCTCAAATTAGGTCGATCGTAGTTTGCTCTGGAGCGCAGCTGCAATCTACAGGACATCCTTGAGGACGTGACCCTACAAACATTAAGTTTGACCGTGCCATGTGGTCCGTAGCCCATAATTTTCTCGCAATCGCTCTTTCCGGGATTGACATGTAGCGATTAATTGCAGATGCAATCGACTTCAAAGGTGTCCTTGCAACGGAGCACGAACCCAAGGAAGTCGACGAGAAGTGGAGCGCCTTTGGAAGACCCTGTCTTAATATTACATCAAAGTATGCAATGCGCATAGGGTAGGCAGTTGCGACCCCTTTGGGGATCATAACTCTCTCATCGTGGCTGAAATCTAGCGCCGCTGAGATGCACGAGATGCACAAGCGTTTTGATTACCAAGGTGCATCCGGCAACAAACCCCTCGGAGGGCGGTAGAACGACGATGCCAAAGACATGATTCACATATCCCACTCACCATCCTAATGCAAGTTTACAGTACACTTCCAGACAATTAAATGCTACGTACATGTTAATATTTACCTTGGGTACCTTGCTGCCATATACTGTATACCTTCCTGCTGCCGAGCAATGCCATCTTGTCAACATGCATCCAAGACGATAAAATGGACCCGTGAGGGCTCGCGGCGCTCGTTTTGAAATCGCTGAAGTCCTGGGAGTTGCACTAGCGTGACTAGACAGCTGGCTTTTCGCAGTCGCAGTGTAATATGCGCTCGATGCACGAGTGGAATGTCCAATACAGCAGTAGGGAGATTCAGTGACTCTTGGTTTGACATGTCTTGCAAGGGCCAAGATGAACGTCATCATACATAATGTATATTTCCATGGTGGTTTCGGAAGAACCCCGTGAGTATCCTCTGAGAATTGGGTGAGGCCTGGCGGAGGCGAGGCAGTGGGAGAAGGTGCTGTGCGTAAGAGGGGGACGACCATGAAATTTGGCGTCTCGAAGAGTACGCCAAGACTCGGAGGTGAACCGGTGAAGCCTGAGAAAGAAAGGGTCGCCGTGGAAGATAAAAGGAGCGGACAGGCTTGCAACGTACAGCCACGGCACTCTTCAATAATATACTGTAAGTACATTGTATTGATCGTTACCCCACTGTCACGCGAACTGTACGCCGGTCCTAAGTTACTATCCTCTTTGTCGTGGGTAATGGTACTGTAACACCCGGCGCACATCGCTGCATTCTGCATCGGCCGCACCTTCGCCCAGGTATTGTTGCTCATCGGCATATCGTCGGCCTCATCCCCCCGAACACATTCGATGTTGATGTTTGCTGTTAAATTTCCACACCACGACCAATTGCCCCTAATTGCCCCCTCCACTACCCCTTTTCCACGATCCACGATCCACGACGAACTCGCTGGTCCCCAGCCTTTTTCAACACGATATGACTGTACTCTGGTGCTACATCGAAGGCCAAAGCGACGGTTTTAGCGTCTCCATTCCATCTAGCCATAATATTGATAAACTGAAGAAGCAAATTTATGACGAACAGGTCAAGTTCATCTTCAAGTGTGGCTCTGGAAGGCTAACTCTCACAAAGGTGCGCTATATCATGATCTCTGTGAGACTATCGATGCGACAAATGGCTTATGACATCCGCAGGTTGATGTCGATTACTCTGAGGCATGGGAAAAGATTAATGCTGGTGAATATCGGCCCACTTCCAACGATCAAGAGTTGGAGCCGATTCAAATTGTTTCTCAAGTATGGCCCGAACCACCTCCCGGTAACCATCTCCATATTTTTGTTGGTTTACCGCGTGCCAGTGGAGTGGTCAACCCGAATATTCCGAGTGAGTGGTTTTTATGTCCCTAGTACTTGGGCCATTTGGTAATGCTCTTCCCCTGACACCTGTTCAGCCCAGACTGCAGCCTGGCATAAAGCGGCCACAAATTTGCACCAGGTCATGTGGCGAAATGACCTTGGAGAAAAACTACACACAGTCACTGGCTTAACATACTTGTCTTCCTCTGAGGTCACAAACCTACAACTTAAGAAACTAGGGTGTGATGTAGATGCCTTTCTCTTTCGTGAGGAATATTCTTTAGTGATAAAGAGACTGGAAGCCTACCGGCCCAAGATGGGGGGAGTAGTAGTGCTGGGTCACCCTGGCATAGGTATGAGTTTATTAAGAATATGGGTCACCTCACTCATGCACTCCATAACATGCAGGTAAATCAGTCTTTCTCTTCTACATGCTTCTCCATCTCCTTAGCATTGGGGAGCCTGTTGCCTTACAACATGGTAATTGCTTCTACCTTTTCTCTCAAAATGGTGTCAAGATGTATGATGGTGAAACCACTGGATGGGATTTTCACTTCAAGGGGAAGCTTTGGGCTCTTTCTGATTCTTCCAATTTACACACCATTGAACCATGCCAAGCATTTCAACAGTTTAGTTTAAGGGGACATGCATTCATTGTCCAAGCTACCTCTCTGGCAGGTGGCCAGTGGAAAGGTTGGAGGAAACAATGTAAAGCAGGGATTTTCATAATGGATTCTTTTACTCAGAGAGAAGCAAAAGCACTCAGGTTGGTCTTCATTGCTAGCATTCTATTCCTTCTCTTTGACTTATTCTCACAGCACAATATTAAATCTCCATGTTGAAAGTTTCCTAGGGTACTTCAAGAAGTGGGGTCCCTCTGCATACACCTGTGTTGGACTGGTGCAGGGCTATCTCAGTGAAGGAGAGCTTAATATGAATGCAACTATCGCTGCCGACAAATTTGCTCGAGATCCCACCGCCATTATATTGGAGGCGCCATCACAAGACGATTCCCATGTACTCTTCACTGTCACTCCGATTGACGACGAGAGGTGGGGATATACTTTGAGAGTGTCAACCCCGTACCTCTCTGGTCTTGTCATGGAAAAAATCGCCAAATTTGATGCGGCCGACCAAGTATCATTCTATCGCCGTGTGAACGGTCTTCCACAGTTCAAAGGAACGTGGGAATATATGTTCAAGAAGTACTTTATCGTCTGGCTCTATTCCGCCGAATGGACCGATGAACTACCATGTACCGCGAAGTACAAGACGGCCACACGTTCAATGACTACAGCCGGCGATCAAGCGGAACTCAGTCTCAAACCACTCGGGCAAGAGAAGTTGACCGTAACTAACGGATACTCGAATTTTGCGAACGCTAAGGATAGTAACACTCCGTTTGGTTGGCTGCCGGCGTCACGAACATTGCCTTCCTTCGACGCCGTGATTTGTACAGATATAAACATCATCACAATCCAGTTGATCGTCTCCTCCAAGCATGCCATCATCAAGCCAGATGGCTTCGATCGATTGAACCAATATCTCCCGGTGACATTTGAAAGGGCCCGAACCTGGTGTCATGTATTCGTTACAGACTGCCCTGAGAACGCGGACGCGCTGCGGAGACAGCACTATGATGTCGCCGATGAGAAGAACGTTTCAATCTACTCAGCGGTCCTTGATGTTTCTAAATGCAATTTTTCTTCCGAGGATGTGGAGCGCGCATTTACACCCAGTGTCACGGTATGTAGGCGCAAGCCACTGTATACTGGCCTTGGCACTTACTATCTAGGGGTCATCAGGACGAGTCTGTTGCGATGGACACTAGTGGGATGGAGGTAGTGGCCGAGGAGGAGCAACAGGTACGTTGGTTAATTCCTGTCTCTGAGCACCGGCGCTGACTCGGAATGTTCCTGTTCCGGTTTAGATGACAATGTGATGATTCAATCATTCAAATAAACTGCAGCGAATTACAGGTAAATGAAAGACTAAGGGAGCACTCATGGTGCGACATGATCATTGGTTTAAGGGCCTTATTCGGGAAGTGGACTTGGATAAGAAGGCGGCTTGTGATAATAACTGCCGTTTACAGTAGGCTTGGCTCGGTTCAGCCTCGAAGCAGTTTAGCCCAATTGGATGAACCGCAAACGACTGTCGCTTCCAACTCATAAGAAAAAATAAATCATACATTTTTGTGCGCGCTACTATATTTTAGAGCGGTAAAATGTGTTCATGGAACGGCCGCACCATACGACGTGCAGTCGTATCAATACATTATAATACACATAATGATCCATTTTCGCGTCTCCGGCAACGCCTCGAGATTCGTAGCAACGGCCGTAGCTGGTATCGCGCCGCGCCTCAGCGATAACCTCCGGAGGGAGATCCCCGCGTCACTTCCAACCCCGAAAGCCTCCTGGGGTCCGCTCGCCACCAACGATGACGACGCGCCTGACAGCGCCTGCAGAGAGATGTCGCGATGGTTTGGCGTGGTCGGATTACCGGGAGTGCCAGGCAAATCTGGGAAGCAAATATTTGACCGCGAACAGACGCCAATTCGGAATCTGGCCGCCGATCGTGATCAGAAGGTGTTTGTCGGCGGGTTGGAGGAATGAACGCGTACGCACCTGCAGCTTGGTCGTGTGAGTGCGATCGTGAATGGGGAGGGTGATGGCTATTATCCGAAAAGGTCCCTTCCGAGCTAGGGGGCGATGCGGAAATGTGGCTGTTGAAAGTGTGAAAGGAAAGGTCGGTTGGTGAAATATAACCACGGTCTCGGTCTTGGACGCCGCGCCACTTCTTCACGTTGGCATAGAGGTAAACAAAGCCACCTTGCCCGAGATCGACATGCAAGCTACAGGGGCCATCGGCGCGAATGGTGGGAAAGAGGCTGCAACTGTTGGAAGTCAACAAACGCATCCCCAACTGTTGTGTGTGAAACAAACCTGTCCCGCTTCGGTCGATAGCCGACATCCCCTTCTTTGAGTGATGGGGCCAAGGGCGTGGCAGTGATTAAGCAATTGTAGGTCTTGTCACCGCTAGGGTTGTCGGCAGTGACCGGGTGGCCAGACCGACAACAGTCACAGCAACGTTCGCATTTCTTGCAGGTCGAACATTTTGACTTCCCAGTAATCAACGTCGTTCAGTTTGATAAGAGGAAGATTGGATTGCACTGAGGTGGCGGAGGCTGGTTCGGGGAGTAAGGTAAGTTCTGTCCACGAGTGGACAAGACAAGGAGTGATATAATGTTTGTGTTCGGTGAGTTGGGCGGGTTTTGCAGATGGTAACCTAGATATTCCCGTGTTCAATACGAGGATGAAGGTCAAAGCTGGAAAGAAAGTAAGCCAACCCTTCGCTCCGAGATACAATCTACGCATGCTATCGTTCACACTCTCGGGCCAGCGAGACTCGACGCCAGCAAAACCTCCCTCGCCCTGGACAAGATCATCCCTACTCATGTCGATAGGACCATCGTTGTCGCGAAGCGCAAATCCGCGACGTCTTATACAGATAACAAAGAGAAGTAGAAGGGACAGAAATGTGGAGAGGACGATTAAGAGCGGGAGAAGGACAAGGGCGTCGTTGGCAGGCTCGCGAAGACGAGGCCTTCATTGAATACGGGCTCCAACATTATACAAATACGTACAAATAAAATGAATACATGTGTTTAATACCCGCCAGTGTCTTGCGAAGTCCGGTGAGAAGCCATCTGCCGTCGCTGAGTATCCTCGAGTTTTGGGCAGTTGGAAATGACGTGACCAAGACCTGAAAAAAGGCGTCAGAGGGTTGCAATTTGCCGACCAGGAAGGAAGAAAGGGAAACCCACCTCCACAGACCGGACATCCCTTGAGTGAACCGCCTTGCGCTGCCCTTGGATCCTCAATGGTTTGCAGAAAGGGTGGCACCCTACAACACCGTCAGCTATCGGTAATCCCAGACACTGGTTCAGTTGATACGCACTTCTGCCCGGCCTCCATAAGCAAGTATTTCAAATCCAGTAGCGTCTGCTCTGGTGTGTTCATATTGACGAATGTTGTCGCAATGCCAGTCTTCCCGCTACGTCCCGTGCGCCCAATTTGATGCACGTAATCCTCGATCTCCTTTGGCATGGAAAATATGATAACATGTTGGATATCATTAAAATCGAGGCCCTTGGAAGCGATGCCAGAGGCAACCATGACGTCTTTGGCGCCGGATTTGAAGGATTTAATGGCATATTGTCGTTCCTCCTGGGCTGAGACGACAATCAATAACTGTATAACGAACCCGCAGAAAGAAACACACTCTTTGACCCATGGATGGCAACAGCCTCGACTCCTTTGAGAAGTAGATACTCCTGTATATCATCAACTTCGTTCTTGTTGTCGCTGAAAACGATGACCGGAGGGGCAGTCTTTTGTAAGCATTCAAGTAAATAGACCATCTTGGCCTCCTGTTTGACATATTCGACAACCTGCAGGACGTCGAGGTTGGCAGCACCCGCCCTACCAACGTTGACAAGAACAGGATGGATGAGAGATTGCTGCGCGAAATCTTGAATCTTCCGAGGCATTGTGGCAGAGAAAAGCAGCGTTTGCCTTTGGCTCTATAAGGGCACATCAGAATCGCCGTCAACAAGAGATGCCGAATTCATCACCTTGAAGAAACTCATAATGTTTCGTACATCATCCTCAAAGCCGAGATCAACCATTCTGTCAGCCTCGTCCATACAGAAGTACTTGCAACTGTCGAAGTTTATTTTCCTCTTCTCAAGCATGTCGATTAAGCGTCCAGGAGTCGCAACGACAATGTGAATTCCTTTGCTCAGGACATGGCTTTGCTCGCCCATGGAAATGCCGCCCATACATAACAGTGTGTTCAGTCGAGGATAGTTTCCTGAATTGGATAGCGCCTCTGTCCACTGTAGGACGTTCTCGTACGTTTGAGACGCAAGTTCGCGAGATGGGCAGAGTACAACGCCAATGGGGCCCTCGCCACGAACAAAGGGAAGTTTGGACTCGTCCTCAAGAGCAAGCATGATAAGTGGAAGACAAAAGGCGAGAGTCTTCCCTGAGCCGGTGAAGGCGATTCCGATCATATCTCTACCTGAAAACCTGAATTCTTGTCAAGGAAACTGCTCGTATGAAAAACAAAATTCTGAAACGCACGCCACGGGTATACCCTGGAGTTGAATGGGAGTCGGAGTCGTAATCCTCTTTGACTTGAGGAACTTCAATAGCGGTTGGGGTATCTTCATATCCTAGTAAACTGTGAGCCCCAACCTAGTAAACGTGCGGTACACATACCTCGAATGAGTCGATCGGTGGAGGGATGTTGTCACCATCGACAATAATATGATGATTCTCGCGAATCTTCTGAATCTTCTCTTCACTCCTCGTGCGAATATAACGTGGGGGTACCCACCTATAAAGAAACTCAGCATATTATGGTCTCAAGTCGTTATGGATGCAACCCACGAAGTTCGCAAAGCCTCGGTATACTCGATGCCCTTAGCTAGTTCTCTGTCAGACGCAAGCTTCTTTCTGCTGGCTATTGCAGCTAGAATCTGTGCATCCGCTTCTTCAGCCTTCTCTGCCTCAGTTTTTTTGGCATCTGTCAACTTGAGGCTCAATATCCCGGTATGTACAATGCAATAACCACGCACCCTCGGATTCTTTCTTGGAGTGGACTTCCTGTGCCTCCACAAGTAGTGCTCGACCCCTCCGCACTTTTTCTCTCCTTCTCTCCTCTTCTTGTTCCTCGTCCTCTCGCTCCTCTTCTGCCCTCCGTGCTTCCCTGGCATCGTCACGAGTAGTCGAAGAGCCCCAGGCAGATAACTTGGCAAGTTTCGCTTGTCTTCTCTGAGCCACTGGTATGTAAGGTTCGTAGTTGTCGTCGTTCTCAATTCGGTATTGAGGCGAGGGGGAACGCTGGACGCGGCGACGTTTTATAGTCGGTTCGTGGTCAGACATGGCTGCTGGAGGGTGAGTCCGGAGTGGACGGGCCGGGACACAAAAATGACTCGCGCGACTCTTTTGTCACGGGGAGCGCAATCAGAACCTCTGCAAATGTCAGAAAAATAAGGTGCATCAACACACTATGATATTCTTCAATAACCGTGCTGCTGTCCTGTGGAAACTGAAGGGGTATCAAATATGTGCAACAGTGCAAGTCTTTGAGGTTTCTACCTTTCTCCATTTGATAGATATCCTATCAACTAATTTAGGATAGAAAAAAGGCGCAGTGATGGGTTGGCCAAATGCACACCCTCACGGACAAGTCTGGTCACTTGTGTGGTACCCTCCATCCCGGGCACGAAGCCTTCTTCTTGCAACTTTATGCAATGAATGTAGACGTTGCACCATCACATGGGCCACGTGGGCCCTTCGGGATGCCTTGTCTGCTATGTCAATATATCCACCTTGAAGTGAGCTTGAGTGAGAGTCAAAATCGCGTCGTCGTGGAGAACGAGCACTTCGTCGCTCTCGTACCTTGGTGGGCTACGCGGCCATTCGAAATTCTATGTGAGTAATGTATACTACGTCTTACGTGCCAATGTGACCCCTTCAGTGCTCTCTCACCATCGACATATCCTATCATTACTCCGTCTTACTGCCAGTGACGCAGAGAAACTGTTGTGTGCGAACACCCTCAGCCTGGTCACCAAGCTATACGACAGCCTATTCTCGTGTTCGTTCGCGTACTCTATGGGCCTCCATCAAAGGCCTATACCGACAGCGATGATGAAGCCAAAATAGCACATCTCCGTGTCCCTCAGGTTGTCCGGAGGTTCGTTACTTGGATAGACAAGAAGCCTATGATAGCCTACGTGACGAGCAACCTCCCAGGAGTTACGTCGATTGATGACCGCGATGAGCAGGTGGGTCTGTCAATGTCACGTCCTTGCTGATGCGATGTCATGACTGACTCCGTTTTCACTTCTTGTAGACTGCCTATAGTCATACCCCTCCCTTGTTTGTTATGCTCACTTCTACATCGGCGCAATAGATTCTTTGGTAAATGATGGACATATGAACTGACGGTGATTGAGTGCTGTTGTGAACCTTTCAAAATCAGTGGCATGGCAGAATTTTGTTCGAGTTACACCTCTTCCCCCCATCCCGTAGGATGGCCGAGGAATTTGACCCCGCTGTACACTCTCATCGTCGCTGTAAGTTCGATTCCCTCATCCAACGGCGCAAACTCATAATCGTCTCGGTAGACAACCCGCTCACCGGTAATTGGATCCTGGTTTCAGACCCGCACCGCATGAAACATCCATGGAACGGCCAAGTTGAGCCTCCTCAGTCGGTGTCTTTGCCTGAACACGATCCAAACTGTCACCTTTGCCCGGGAAACCAACGTGCGAACGGCCAGCAGAATGGGTATTATGAATGCACCAAGCACTTTCCAAATGACTATGCGTCCGTCATTCCCCCGCCGCATCCAGTTAACCGCGCTACGCCACATCCGCTGCTCGCCAGTGAAGCTGTGGTTGGCGCGTGTGACGTTCTTATTTTCCATTCACGTCATGATTTGACGCTCGCTCGACTTTCACCGGAAGACATCGCACGTATCGTTGGCGAGTGGATCAGCGTATATAAACGTCGCGGGTCTCAGGAATCCATCAAATATGTCCAGATATTTGAGGTTGGATATTCTTTCAAGAAATTCAGGGTTGAGACTAACGATGTGGTTATTCAGAACAAAGGCGCCATGATGGGATGCTCGAACCCTCATCCACATGGACAGATATGGTCTCTAAGTCATATTCCCACAATCGCAGCTAAAGAGCTTGCCTCGCTGAAATGCTATGCGGTCAAATCTGATGATACGTCTTCTGAAGCTCCACGCGGTCCATTTGGCCATCCCTGTCTCCTATGTGAATATATCCACTATGAATTGGGAGTTTCCGAAGATCAAGGTCGCGTTGTTGTTCGTAACGAACACTTCGTAGCGCTCGTCCCATGGTGGGCTGTTTGGCCTTTCGAACTCTTCGGTGAGTAAGAACGTCGTGCTCGGCTTTCCCTGACCAACTGTTCTCTGAAGTGCTCCCGTATCATCGACATATCCCTTCGTTGGCTCATTTGACCAACGAAGAGAAGCTATCTCTTGGGAACATACTCTCACGAGTCACAAAACGCTACGACAACTTGTTCTCTTGTTCATTTGCATACTCTATGGGGATACATCAGAGGCCGTTGCCTCCTCCCGAAGAAGACATTCAAAACACTAATGACGAAGAGAATATCGCGCATCTACATTTCCATTTCTTTCCTCCTCTGTTACGAAGCGCATCAGTCCGGAAATTCCTCGTCGGGTTAGTGCGGCGTTTATCATGTGATCCGCGCTGGTCCTAAACGAATCGCTGGCAGATTTGAGCTTATGGGTGAATCGCAGCGCGATTTCACACCCGAGCTTGCAGCGCGGCGACTGAGGGCATGTTCAGATGTCCATTATCTGCAGAAAGTAGAGTAGATGACGGGATAGTGCCAAATAATAATATTTTTGATAACGCAATAAAGCCTCCCCACCACCACCATAATTCGGAGCATCTCGTCACGGTCCTTGTGCGACCAACCTTTCATAAACCATGAGCAACCCACTATCTGGAACAAACTCTCCCCCCGTTCATACTTCGGATTCACGATTACAGTCAGGAGATTTGGATCATGTAGACAACGCGCTCGCCGCTCTCCAAGTTAAAGACGCCGCCGCAACGCATTTACCAACTCATGGTGCCCGTTCCACTCCTTTTGGTGCAGGAGGACGCTTGTAAGCCCCCTTCGCGTCCAATTTTCGGTAGTCGTGTTCGCTCAAGACCTAACAACCTGAATACGCGTAGACTCAGACAGTTTGACCAGTCTCATCAGAGCAAGATCACCTCCCAGGCGACAACACCGCCGAGGTCTGTGGTTGGGATCGGGGGGAAAGGTGGGCCTTTGTCGACACGAGGTGGGCTGTGTTCTAAGCCCACGATGCAGGTACGAAGCCAGACTACTCGGAGGCAAAGATCGTCCTCGCTATGGTACTTAGACATCACGTTGCTCCCAACCTCAATCCGCCGGTCTGAGATGCTCTGCGCTTCTTCTAGGTTGGATTGCCCGCCCGTGGCAAATCATATCTAAGCAATAAATTGACGAGATACTTGAAGGTAAGTTACATCTTCTTCGTCATCTGCTACATAAGAGACCCTTTGTCAACACCCCCGTGCAGTGGCTAGAATACGATGTCAAGGCGCGTAAATCCAACTCATCCGCACCGGATGACCCCTCGTTCTTACTGCTTCGCAGGTTTTCAACGTTGGGCAACTCCGTAGAAGTCGGGCCAAGCAGAAGAGGGAACAGTTCGTGGTGATTCTGATTTTCTATGCCCTCAACTCTCACCTAGCATTACTAGGAGCGGGGTCAAAGAGGATCACACAGCTTCATACTTTAGTCACAATAATGCGGAGGCAACCCGTCTGCGTGAAGAACTCGCAGCAGATTCCCTGGAAATGCTGATACAATGGCTACGAGAAGGAGGAAATGTTGGGATTCACGGTGGGAGCCGCATACACCCACATGATATCTATCTTACACTCCCAGTCAGATGCAACTAACAGCACAAGGGAGCGGAGGTATATGTCCCTTTTGTCTCCCACCATGTCCCACTGACCGTACTACCAACAGGGCTTATATTGAACAACGGGTTGCAAAGCAGGAAGGAATGACTCTTATATTCCTCGAGTCGATCTGTAATGACCCGGCTACCATCGCTGCTAACGTTGCGCTGAAAGTCAGTATGGGAGACCCCGACTACAAGGACACGTCTCCCGAAGACGCAAAGCGGGACTTCCTCCGGCGCATCAAGGAGTACGAAGCTGTTTACGAGACGATCGTAGAGCCCCATCTCTCATACTTCAAGATAATCAATATCGGGGATCAAGTCACCGTCTGCCGGATACACGGGTACCTGCAGAGTCGCATCGCGTTTTATCTCATGAATTTGCACTTGAAACCACGTAGTATATTCTTTTCCAGAGTATGTCACGCACTTCATTCTCGCTGAAAACCCTCTGATTTTGTTGTTGTCTAGCATGGCGAGAGCCAGTTCAACGTGGAGGGTAAAATAGGCGGAGATTCAGACCTGTCAGAGCGTGGATTCAGATATGCAACGGCGCTGCCAGACCTCATCAAAGACAATATTGGCGATGCGCCACTGACTGTACCTGCCAGCCCTTAAAAATACCCTTACATAGTAATGTTGACCCCTGTGCCAGGTATGGACGTCCACTCTCAAACGCACAATCCAGACGGCGCAATACCTGGACTATCCCAAGTTGACTTGGAAGTCACTGGATGAACTCGATGCGGGTGTCTGTGATGGGATGACGTATGAGGAAATCGAGGTACGAAATCTTTGACACTTTTGACATGACGGGTATAACACCTCTTGTCACCGCGCCATCACGCACGTGCAGTTGGCGTACCCAGAAGACTTTGCCAACCGAGACGATGATAAGTTTAATTATCGGTATCGCGGTTCGTTGCGCCGCTTTCGGTGCAGTCGCCGAAGTTTGACAGGTAGGATCATGATGCAGGGGGCGAATCGTACCGTGACGTTGTCGCTCGACTGGAACCGGTGATAATGGAGCTCGAACGACAGGAGAACGTGCTCGTTGTGGGACACCAAGTGGGTGATACTCGCCTGATCGACTTTTGGTTTTTCGACTCATTTTGGTTCTGTGACAGGCTATTCTCCGATGTCTGTGCGTGGAGCTAGGTTTTGCTTTGTGATGAATGCCATGTGTGACCTTGCTCGTTATAGCTATGCCTACTTCCACAATCTTTCTCAGGCCGATTTGCCCTACATAAAGATTCCTCTCCACACTGTCATCAAGCTCACACCGAAAGCATACGGTTGTGATGAGGAAAGGTAAGTCTGGGCTATGTTGAAGTCCAGCTTATTTTGGTAACATAATGGTGACATAGATATACTCTCCCTATTGGGGCTGTGGATACGCATCGACCGAAGCCAAAGACGATGCGCACTGCGTCTCCACCAAGAGTTGGGACGAGTCGTGCGTACTATAAAGAGAACGCAGATGAGTACAAGGGAACTTAGAGGTGGGTGAGAGAGTGCAGCAATCATGTACCGAACAGCAATTAAGGCGTCCTTTAATTACCGGACACAGTTATGAAAGAATATAATCAAAGATAAGGTAAAAATAAGTTTATCACGAGTCGGCTTGAAGCCCGTCGGGATGCTCCAGAGCAAACCGTTGATCAGCGAATAGTGGGTCAGTAATAACCTGCATATCTACCGGGGACTCAGCGCGTCCGCGGTTTAGCCAAAGCCACTTGAAGCCGACATGGTAGTCAACGGCCGGTTTCCAGCGCTTCACCAGACTCAATTCTGGATTGGACCAATCCGGCCAAGTATAGTAGACCGATACGCCATCTAGGCAATTACTGGAGAGAGGAAACGACGTCAGCCATCGTGAATGTCATCATGCAAGAATTGTAAAATCACGTACAAGTGAACGAGCTTGGGAAGAACGACGGTTCCCTCGAATGGAGTATCCTCTAGATGGACCATCGCCTTGCTCTCCTCCTCCATCGTAGTGCCATCAGACCCGAGTCCTGTCCTGTACATATCCAGCAGGCAGCTGGACACTTCCCAATCGTACGGCAACGGGTGGAAGATATCTGAGCGCTTGCTCACGACGGCCCACCAAAATGTCTGATCTCCAAGGTCGGCATGATATCCGTGCGGGCCGGGGGGACCAAAAAGCGATTCAAACAAGGGCGGGGAAAATGCGGGTGGGTATAAGCCGCTGCGGTCACGACGATAAACGCTCGAGTCCATGAGTCGGATAGATCGAAGCTTTTGCAGATGGAGCAACATGATACACGAGCAGATCTCCGAGGCGTTGAACCAATTTGATTGGATTAAGTTCGGATGGTACGGGATTGAGACGGTGATGTCGGGCTTCCAGTGTGAGAACTCCTCCCAAAGAAGTGCAGGATCCGTTAAGAAGAACGCATCGGTGTCCACGTAAATGGCCTTCTCGACATCGTCCGGTAACACCTCGTGCAAGAACAGCTTCATGAGCCCGGCTGAAATTCGGTTGCTTCGTCAGCGATAGACTTGGTGATTAGACATGATGATTAGAGACTTACGAATTCCAGCAGCGTGACCAGTGGAAAGTGAACCTTCGCGGGCAATTCGATCCAACATGCTTTGTGGCGTTAGTGGGTAGAAGCGGACTGTGATCGGATGAAGTGGATGTGTGAGAAGGTGGAAGCGAGGTTCCAGATAAGCGATCGCTCCCTTGTCGCATATGATATGGAACTGGAGGGGTCGCGACGCGTACATTATCGCGGACTAGGTTAAATTCTCTTCGTTACCAGGACACGACTTCTATTCAAAAGCTAATAGCTTACCTTTAGCAGAATGGCACCTTCCGTGGCAGAGCTTTCCGAAATCATGATAAGCGCGAAGACCACCGGTTCCACCGCGGTATTTTGAGGAGGAGCCGGTGTAAGAAGGCCGAGCGAGGTTCCGATGGGTTCTGCGAGCGAGGGATGCCGTGAAAATAAAATGATCATGGCGAAGGCTGCAGCAAACAGCAGGAACATCAACCGGCGTGGCCGTGTACGAACGGCTAGTCGACCATCGAATATCGGCATCCCCTGAACGTCATATGACGAGGACATCGAGAATAAAAGCGAGAGCGCGAGGTTGGGGAGGCCAAACCGAAAGGCAGTGAGTGGGAGTGGGTGAGGTGGAGCGGGAGGGAAGATAGATGACGACGGAGGTCAAATTGGACGTGCATCAGAACAGTCAGTTGTTAGTCACATTATAAAATCAAATCGAGGGTTACTAGGGAACGCACGAAGCTCTGTCTTCGCCGTGTAGGCATTATTTTGCTGTTATGCCTTCTATTGGGGCGATATTATGTGGCGGGCTGAAGACCAGCCGATAACGCCCGACATGAAGTTGCATACATATAAGTTACCAGTGGCGCGGCATAGCAGCCGCCGTGACCAGCGGCTCAGGCTCAGTTCCCTTCTTGGCCCACTCGTCCTGGCCCACTCGTCCCGAATCCCGATCCAAATCCCGATCCAAAATAGACGTGCCAAGGACGTGCCAAGGTTCGCCATATCCGCCTCAGGTCCTGCCTGGCTGCTTGCAGGCACAGGAAGCTCGCAAAGCCAGATGGAAAAAGGAATGCGGAGACATCCCTTAAACAACAAGATAAGACACATGGGCGCTTCTATGCCGCGGCAGTCTCCTCGGTCTACTGCCTACAACTGTGTTGGTTCCCATTCACCTCATTCCGATCAGGCCGAGCGTGCATCTGCCTGCCCACGCTGTCCTCGTGTGCTAGATAGTAGATAATATTGGGTATGAGTTACAAGAGAGTTAACTACATCCAGTAGCAGTGCCACATACACGGCCCCAATCATCTTAATCTAGGTCCAGTTCTTTAAATCAGGCCCAAAGATCTCGTACTATCACATCGAATCAAACCACACCTTCAAAATGCCCGTTGCTGGCCCCGGTCGCGATGTGACAATCCGTATTGCTCGAAAAGTGTCGAAAATGACACTGTTTGTACCTATACCGTTTGGAAATTAAATAAGTTCATGAGTCCTTGACCAGAAATGTGGAAAGTTACCTCAAGCACGAGTATCGGGTGCCCATTCTTGTTTACCACCCGAAAGTATGTCGACCCTGTACCGGTATCATTAACTTTTATCCGCGAGGGGCATCGATTAAGATAAAAATACGTACCAGGTAGTCTCCTTGGATCCTTCATTCTCAACAAAAGAGCGAAAAGTGGAAAGTGGTTCATCAACTCGATGGCGACGTTCAGCATGCTGCAGGCGACGATAACAGCCGACTTCATCTACCAGGCACGTAATCGTGATCAATCTCCGTCCTGCATTGATGGCCAGAGTAATAATTACATACCAGAGTGAAGAGGATTCCGTAAGTCAGTAGCGTCGGGAAGCTGAACGTGAATAACGTGAACAACAACGTTCCAAGAATAAGCTGATCCACTTCATAGTGCCATGAATCGGTCCGCCGATGCAGAACATTGTACCGTTTTCCTGTCACGGTAGTCCGTGTCCGTGTGAGCCAACCATGCGAAGGGCCGATTTTCCACCGTACCTCTGAACAGATTAAACAATGAGCGCAAAGCAGATATCTGATATGAGAGCGCATTCTTCAACACGAGGTGGCTCAGGGACACGTGTAGGGTGAGTGCGCTAAAGACATCCAAGAACAGTGACAATGGAACGGTTAGTCCTCCATATCCAGAAAGGCCGGTCAGGTATACAATGATGGGAAAATAAGGCGATAGCGAGAGTAAAATGTCTAACCGGAAAGTTAAGTTCAACGTGAGAAATAATCAGAGAGTGTTGAATGGTACCCACAGGCCCAGAGTTCCAATACTCCCAGGAGCGTGTGTACAAGAAAGGCGCTCAGTTCCGTATTTAGCTTGAGTCCCTCAGGCCAATTATCCAACCACAGAAGCGTGTCATGGGTAAAATCGATAAAAGCAGACTATATATCTGATGATCAC
Source organism: Russula olivacea (assembly GCA_963926505.1). Taxonomy (NCBI): domain Eukaryota; kingdom Fungi; phylum Basidiomycota; class Agaricomycetes; order Russulales; family Russulaceae; genus Russula; species Russula olivacea. Next base: position 886,287 of record OZ004884.1, read on the forward strand.
CCTTTGCCAGCGCTCATCAAGGAGTAATCAACGAACCTTGAACCAATTGTGTAATGATATGCCAATGACCTCACTATTCTGGCATATAAACGCCCCAAGGACACTGCCTATTATCACATCATTCATCACTAGCCAGACGGCGTTATTGAAGCTGCGGAAACGCTATTGGCACGGTCTTATAGCGGCACAGTGGTAAACGCTCACCGGACGTATTCCGCAGACGTTTCCAATTTTCCATAGACATAAGATAACCTCGGATACGAAACTAAACCTTGTACCAGGCTTAATCGCGCCCATAATTGGTCGACTGGGAGAAGATCAGGGCACAAGAACAAGGTCATATCATTGAAGATACTCACGCAATTTCGAGTGAACTTTCGCGAAGGCTAACCACAGACTGCAACGCCGGAGGCAGCTGACCAAAAAGCCAAGAATGAACTTGAGGCCTGAGAACGAACGTGGGATTATGCGCCCTGGGTGGATACATTTGTCATGTATGTGTCGTGCGACAGTGTCCAGGAGCTTGAACCCGGCCAGCCACGACCCAGATAGATTGAGTAAGGAGTGTAAGCGGTAAGTTGCGTTTAACTATGAAAGAACAAGAATCATCAGCATTTATCAACCACGTGCTTCGAGAAGCGGACCTGCGTCAACGCCTCGTTGTCTAGGCCAACGGTCTCGAAGTCCGGGTGATTATTTGGGAACGCAACACCACCGAGTGGAGTGGTGGCGGCCGCAGCAGGTGCATGGAAGCGGGCGGAACCAAGCGCGGACCTGCGATACATCACGGAGGCACAACGGACGGAGCTAGATTCCAGATCAGGCTCGACCCGACCAACATGCGAGCGGACCAAGGGCCTACCACTCGGACGGGGACGGGGCTGGGCCTACCCCAGTGAGATATTGAATGTGAGGAGTTGGGCTTGACTGGGTGAAGGAGCATTCACCCAGGATCACGGGAGTGTCCGTAGAAGAAACATTCATGAACTGAGGATTTTCTTTGAGAAAGTCATTTAAGAGAGCTTCTGCGCGTTCTGTGTGTGACATCTTCAGGGTCAATAGGACAGCGTGGGTGAGGAAGAACACACTGACGAAGCGACCCGACTTGAAGCACACCCGCTACGCATACAAGCCTGGAATTCAGCACCCAGCCGTAACAGTAGCCATTTTTCCCCACGTCTTCTATGGGCCAGAGGATAGAACACTGCGGGATCATGACATAGTCGTTGCTGAGCGAAGTAGACACTATCGTAAGTTAGGAGGGTGCTATCTTGGCGGATGGCGGGCCGGTGTTGAGGTCAAACCGCCACAGCTTTGAACGTCGCTTCTGGTGAACTCCAATAACCTCAGCCGCGTCAATCGCGTGCAAACGACCCCCACACTGATATATTTTCCATCTAACACATTAAATTTTCTTGCTGTTTTCTGTTGTATTCAATTGTTCGTCTTCGTGGGTGCTCTATCTTACGTGCCATCCTGCTGGCGACACGTACTGACTGTCATAACACGAACGAACTAGTATCCTACACTGTGACAACACAACATGAGCGGCCACTTTGAACTGGAGCCAAACCAAAGGCCAGATATGAAGAGAAAGATAGTCGTTGTCGGGGATGGTGAGCCCAGTCTACCGTTTAGGTTTGACGCCAGACCTATTCTTACGCGTATTCGCAAGGCGGTTGTGGAAAGACGTGCCTGTTAATCGTCTACGCGCACAACAGATTTCCAGAAGTATGTTTCTATTGTGCCTTGATCCACGAGGCAGGCAATAGCTCACACCGCCCAAGGCGTACATACCCACCGTCTTTGAGAACTACGTAACAAACCGACAGTTCGACGGCAAGATCATTGAGATTGCGCTCTGGGACACGGCAGGGCAAGAGGAGTATGACCGACTGCGGCCATTAAGCTATCCGGAAAGCCACGTCATTCTCATCGTGTTTTCCGTTGACTTTCCCGTCAGTCTCGCAAATGTCCAAGACAAGGTGCGCGCTCCGCTTTCTTTCATGCCCCCTTGCAGACACTCGTGCCTGATATCAAAGGGGGGCCGTTGTCCGGCATTAAGTGGTACCCCGAGGTAGCGCACTTCTGCGAGGGCACGCCGCTCATTCTCGTCGCAACCAAGACGGATCTCCGCAGGGATGACAATACGCGACGTATGCTTGGCGCACAGGGCCAAACGCCCGTCACGCCCGAGCAGGGCGCGGAGGTCGCACGCGATATTGGTGCAAAATATGTCGAGTGCTCCGCGAAGACAGGCAGCGGGGTGCAGGAGGTGTTTGCGCTCGCATTGCGGGAGAGCATGAAGGGCAAGTGGGGGAAAATCGCGCGACAGCGGCGGTGTGTCGTGACTTGATTCCACTCTTTCCCCTGATATCCCCATCCGCCACCCGTTCCTCTTCCTAGATAGTTGTTCGCACGTCTACGGACCAGTACTTACTCTGGAGGCGCTATCGTACCCGGGGTTCTCCATTAGGACCGCCTGGGTATCGCCCAGGTTATGGTAGTACTTACGGCAGCTAAGACCCATAATTGCGGTATGTGCCTCGTGGTTGGGCTCTTGGCCGTCCTCTCTGGGTCGTGTTCTCCAGCACATGTCTGACGGCGTATCGACTCACTCCCAACCTAAGCGGCCGCAAGGCAACGCCGTGGAATGGAAGCCATTGGCGCCTTTGAATCCGTTTCACTTGGTTTCGCCTTGCTTCGTTAAGCGCCACTTCCCCGTCATAGGGTCTTAAGTTAGACGACCTTGATTCAAGTTGGAGCAATCCCCAAAATATGCATGCAGGTGGAGTGGAGAATGAAGGGCACCACTCAGCACAAGTTAACGACTCCAATAGCTACGAGCCTTAAGGAGGTTGGAGGTTCATATTACGCCGGTGAATACGCCAGTTAGAGTTAATCCGCCCGTGTGCCGTCTATCCGCCTCGCACAGACCGCCTTGCTGATGAAACGAAACACCACATCACACGTAAGACATGCGTCCACCGTCCTGTATGCCCAGGTTGACATCCCAACACATCACTGCCCGTGCGCCGCGCCCTGGGTTGACGGCGTGAGACGAGACGTAAAGAAGAATGAGGGAGGAGGGAAGGGAAGAGAAAAAAGGACATCACCGATCACAACATGTCCTGTCGTTTTTTTAAATGATCGAAAAGGAGGGGGATGCGGGATGGCAAAACCCAGGGCTGAAAGGCGCTCAGGGTGAACCTCGAAGCGGAGCTTAGCCAGGAATTCCCGCGACGAACCCGCGTGTTGATGGACTGGCTACACAGCCCATGCGGAGGCGAGGCGAAAAAACGTCACCAGGACCCCACAGAACCGCTCTATCGGAAACTTTTACCGCTGCTGGTCAGGCCGGGTATCTCGTGAATCATGTGCATTAGACCGAGCGCAACCAGGCGGGGTAACATCGGTTTTACATGCAACGTGTTGGACGGTCAACAAACAAGTCTACTCAAATGACCACGGCCTCAATCTCACGTTTCTCATTTCTGATACGGGCGGCAAAACATGAACAATGAATGGCATACTGTAAATACTATGAACCAAGACTGTGGTGTGACCAGTGCAACGGGCGGGCAAGAAGTCATAGAGCGCGCAGACGTAAAGTCCTTGAGAAAGTGCAGAATACAAGTACAAAGGACATCTTACAAGTCTTTCACGCCCTGCCTACATGCTTCGACCCTCTATTTCCGCAATTGCCTCGCGACTGTCCGCGTGATCCTCCCTCCTAGCGCTGCCATTTACACCAACGGTGACGTCAACCCCTGAGTTACCGGCAGATGGCGGTTTGGAGTAGGGGGGGTGGTGTCCGTTCGGATACCCAGGGTACTGAGCGTGGGGCTGCATAACAACTGGCATATCAGGGCGATGATGCGAAACGAGATAGGGAGCAGGGTACGGCACAGTGCCATAAGGAAGGTACGGCGGGTAATATTGGTGGGGAGGGGGAAGGGGGTAGCCTTGACCCTCATGCTCCTGACCGGGATGAGACCCCGGAGCAGGCTGCACCGGCACGTAATAGGTAGGATGGTAAGGAGAGGTCTCTCCAGGTTTGTGCACCGCCTGAATGGGAGGGTATTGTCCGTAGATCGGAAGCGGGTAGCTCATTGGGCCCATGAAAGACGCAGCGGGCGGCGTGTTGCCAGCCGTGGGCACCCCCGTAAGTGACATACCCATGGATGGCGGCGACGCCGGGTCAGGTAGTGTTTCAGTGGTCGAAGCTGCGCGACCAGTTGAGGAGAATGAAGGTAAGATTAACTGGTTGATAAGGAGAGAAATGCCCCCAAAAAGCTCACTCTTTCCATCGCGCTTCTTGTAAGGGCCTCTCTTGATTCCTTTTTTTCTCTCCTTGCGCTGGGAATCAATACACTCCTCGCCAATGCCATACTTGACGCAGCGCAGGCAGGGGCGCGCATCATCACACTTCTTGCATGCCTTTTGACAATTGGTGCAGGCGTTTTTGACCTGACGACGCTTCGAACGAATCTGAGGCTGAGAGGTGCTAACCACACCCGAAGCGAACGGATACATGTGCATGGGCAGACCACTGTAAGGAGCAGAATGCATGGTCAATTGCGATTGAATCGAGTCGGAAGCGGACTCGGGGGATTGATCGATTCGGTCATCGTCAGAGTGAGCACGGACAGAAGCCATGTCTGGGAAGGGAAAGGGGGGAGGGTAAGCCAGTGGACGACGGAGGGAGTGGCGGAAGGGAAGAGGAAATGAATGGGCAGCGGGCTGGAGAAGTTCGGGGCCTGGCGGCAAAGCACGTGGCAACAATTGGCGTCTAACGGCGACGCAAAAAGAGGGCAGACAAGCACCGAGCAAAGGAACGCGGCAGAAAGGGAATAAAGAGAAAGAGAAACGAAAAGGGAAGACATTTGGCACGATGGGGAGAAAAGAGAAAGAGGCGAGATGCAATAAAGGAGGGAAGGAAGGGGAGGGGAGGAGACGTACAGAGGAGAGGATTTCGGTTCGCTGAGATTTGCGGGGATTGATTGAGAGAAACGAGCGGAGAGGCGGAGAGGGCGAAATACGCGGGGTTACAACTCGACTCGGGCCCTCTTTATCTCCTGGCCCAACTAGGGAGCCAATTTCCAGGGCCAAGCCGGACAAAGTCATCTCCGCCTGAAAGATCAGCCTTTTACTTCCGCGCAACACCGCCCACCGCCCACCGCCCATAAATAATAATATTATTGGATGCCAAATACGCGTAAATACAACTACACGAGGACCGACTGCCCGAGTGCTTTGACAAGCAACGTCGGACACGCCTTGGCTGCAGCCCGTCTCGTCGAGCTCGCCATTGTGCTCGCTCTATCTATCATCCTCGCCGACTCATCCACGGTATCAACGACTTTGTTTCTTTCTCTTTTCTCCCTCTTCTTTTATTTTCTTTTTCCCCTCTTTTTCGTCGTCGCTCTGCCGTTCTCCGCCTTCCTTTCATCCTTCCCTGGCTCCCATGTCCGCACCTTCTCCCCAACCACCCCTGCTCTTCCATGCCCATGACAAGAGTCCATCAAAGAGAAAGGACAGGCCTCCTGCTCTTGAGATTCTCGATACCTCGGTTCCCCCCTCTCATCCTCCGGATGACACATTGTCACACCTCGAACAGGTGATGGCTCCACTCTCTTCATATCATCTTACCCTGCTCACGATGTCCCAGTTACATGCCGATCAGTCCATTGATGACCTTCATATGCACCTTCCCTCTCGCTCCACTTCCGCCACGTCGTCCCTTGATCCATACTATTTTAGTGTCCATTCTCCCTCCGGATCACCCGCTCCCCCTCTTCCAGATTCCTCTCAGTCATGCCGGACTCCGGAAACGCGTCAGGTGACCAACGATCCCGTCACTCCTCATCGGGATCCATCCAAGATCGATAGGCGGGTTCTGCATGGTTTAGGCGAGCTTGCGACTCCTCGTTGGTCGCGATCGGTTGCAAATCGCGAGGACGGTGTGTATGGCTTAGATCAAGATGATCTCGAGCCGGCTCTTCCTGAGGAACCCGAAGATGTGCTTTCGGACAGTCCTTGGACCATAGAGGCCGTTGATGGTGAGGAAGAGGACGAGGAACGAGATCAAGTACATTTTTTTCGCATCCCCCCTTCAGTTGTCTAATCACGCTTTCGCCAGCCTTCTGAATTTAGACCGGTGCCGCGGACCATCCGTACTCGACCATCTATCGCCGAGGAGAGTGGTGGTGAAGAGATCCTCTATCCACGTGCCCAGTTCCCCAAACCTCCTACCTCGGCGCACTCTCTGGTTTATAGCTCTCCTCCGAATACCGCAACGCCGCCTACCGCATTCACCCCATTGACGAACAAGACAAGGAAACGAACTTCTGATGAATTTGAACGCGACCAGATTAGTTCTCTCGTCGAAAAGCATCAGCGAACCCCTTCTGGCTCTATCCTCGACGACAATAAGGAAGAACACGCTTCTACCCGAAAGCATCACAGCCTTGGTGTGGGAGTTCCTTCACGAGACCGTCCCCGAGACCGTCGAAAAGACAGTATCTCGACAAGTGCGAGCGTAGCTAGGGATCGTCACTCCCGACACACCTCGGCAAGCTCTTCTTCATCTAGTCACGGGGAACAGCTTCATTCGCGCCGTGTTCACACGACTGACTTCTCCCATCTCCCTCCCTCGCCTTCAACAACATCTATCCAGCAGTTTTTACGCCATACGGGTAGCAATAGTGCCATAGGTGCCTCTGGCCCCCTCAGCTCGCAGAAGGAGACACAGAATCACCATTCGCCAAATGTTGCACACTCATTACTCAGAGGAACTCAGGAGGGGTGGTCTGAGCTTAATGACCAAGCTACTGTCGAGGCGCTGCGCAAGCTCGACGGTCTTTCGGGTAAAACAGGCACCCGCGTACGTTCCAGTGTGGGCAGCCTTCGCCTGGCCAGCTCCAGCCGACCTGGAACGCCCTCAAAGTCAGCGCAACAGTGGGAAGGTGTAGGTTCAGATAGCGGAAAGACGAGTAGAAGAAGCTCGATGCACATCCGGGACAGTACCTTATTGATGAAAGACAAGGATCAAACGCCAAGTGCCAGCCGTCAAGTAGCTGGCCTTTTGGATTGTATTGATACAGAACAGGCATCAAGTGTGTTCGGAAGCAGCGATGAGACACAGCTGAGCTCGCCGGCGCAGGAAAAGCAGCCCACGAAGAAATCTTCTGCAAGTATGCGGCTTAGCTACACCACCAAGCGCGGTTCTGCCTCGTCAACTACCTACACCAGTACGCCTACCACAAGCTCTAGGGACTCCGGATCTATGTCAGCAGGCACAAGCCTTACGTCGATCTCAGCACAATCCGGGCGTCATTCCAGCAAGGCTAGACGCAACAGTGCTGGTAGTGATGCCTCGCAGTCGGGGGATGTTACTGCCTTGAAGGATCGTGCTGCATTACTCGTGACATCTGAACAAGTAGAGGTTGGACAAGACGTACCCCCGGTTCCTCCCTTGCCGAAGGACCTGTCCACGTATCGATCTCCACCCCAAACTTCAACAGGGGCTTCTTTTCCTGTTGAAGGCGTGACTGAGGAAGAGTCAACGCAGTCGGATGACGCTGAACTCAATCGATCAGCCCCAACGGAGGCTGCTGCTGTACCTGGACCCAGTGTCTCAAAGCCGTCTCCGCCGCTACCTTACACCTCACATGGTGATTCGCAAGGATATACCTCCGCCCCTGCGGTGTTGAAAACCCCCTCCAAGAAATGGAGCTTACTAGGCATGAAGTTGAGCGGTACCCCTTCAACAAACACCACTAAAGACAATACAAATGCCAAAACAATCTCCAAGCGACACAGCCCACATTCTGCCACATTCAGTCAGCCCAGCCGCCACTCCATTTCTAGGGATCCCTCAGAGCCATGGTCACCTGTCCAACAACCCGACGCAATGACTTCAGCGGCCTCCCTGATTTCACAATCATCTTTGTCCTCATCTCATGCCTTGTCTACATCTGGCGCGCTGACTGGCACGCCCGACCGCCACGTCTCAAGCCGCCCCGGCACTGCATCAAGCTCCCATAAGTCTAGTTCATTGGCCGCTGCTCCTCAACAGACCCCCCTTAGCCCATCGGGCTCCATTCGGCGCGGAACATCCAAGCGCCTGACCCCCTCTGCTATTCCTTTCTTCCGTCGCTCATCCTCTCAATCCGTTCATATTGGCGCTCTACGCTCGTCCTCGCCTCCCGCCTCGACGGGCCCATCGCATCTACAATCCAGAGATCCTGTGTCCCCCGTAGACTCGAGCTTGTCTACTCCTCCAGGTGCCCATAAGAAGACTTCTATTATAAGTTTGGGTTCACTCTTGAAAGGTTCAACCTCAAGACGCAACCTACAGGCTGGTAAGGATGAACCCAGGAGTGATAGGGAAAGTCGGCGCGCGCGTGATACTGATGGTGGAAAGTTTGACAAAGAAAAGGCCAAAAAGGAGGAGAAAGATCGCAGCGAGAGTCGAATCTCGGTGTTGATGGGTCGGAAACGTGGCAAGGTCGGTCAAGCTCACTCAAACGGAGCTGAAAGTATATGAACTTATATCTGTAGACTTTGTCTTCCACCGAGTCGAAGAAGGCTCAGCCAGTGAGTATGCCTCCCATGCAGATTTCCGCGTTGCCCCAGGCAACAGCTCAACGCGTTGCGAATCTGAAGGCTACAGCGACCTCTAATGGTTCCGCCGCTACTCGCAGTAGCGCTGCTGCATCGTCGCGTGCTACTGCGCAAACGATCAGCTCCCTGCAACGGCAGTCTGATACGTCATTGCGCAGCCGGATGCTCCCAACGATTGCTGGGTCACCATCGGTCGGAGCTTCTGGTAGTAACTCGCAGATCAACCGGGACATGAAGGAACGAGACCCCCCGCCATTATCCGGTGCAAACGGATCCAGTGTTAATCCCAAAGAAACGCCAACCAAAATTCCCCGCATTCATAGTCGTACATCCACTGTTTCATCGCCCGCCTTGAAACCATCCACATCCTCAACAATGGCCAGCCGTCGAACCAGCCTTATTGTCTCTTCATCTGTGGTTGAAAATGATCCATCTCCCACACCCGGCAACGCCCCGGGAAATGGATCGTCGGGGTCTATAAACAACCCTGTTCCGGTCATGGATGAGTTTGGGGTTTTTGAAAACGGTGACGCATCCAAGACTACACTGAACACGATTACGCAACGGCAATCTGTTCGTGCGTCCCCCTCATCGAGCTCTACGTCTCGAGTTGCCCGCCAGGTCATGAATTCGACGTCGTCATCCAATATTCCACGTAAGGGTAGGGAATCCATGTCCTTCGGTGGCCTTCGCAAGTCGTCCACTGGCTCTGTGGCCTCGCTCAATTCAGTCGCCCCTAGCGATGCAGCTGCGACACAGACGTCATCACATCGCTTCTCTGCCCTCTCACCATCAAAGGGTCTCAAACTACTCAGCCCAAAGGTGGCTCTCACCCACTCCCGCTCCTCCAATTCGTCCAACACGCATCAAATGACTCCATCTTCCAGTCGTCTATCACTATCAACGCCGTCCCCTGCTCCAAGCTCTGTTGATGAGGAGGAGCTTCTTGGTGATGAGGAGATGCTTCAATACATCAAGCGGCAGCAACAGAAAAAGTTGGCGCACGGAGCAACCCAGGAGGAGTTGGACGCCCTGCTACGGTTCCCTGAACCTCTACCACCAACACCTTCCCAGAGTCCTTCCAGTACGTTTCTATCCGTGCCATCTTACTCTGTTACTCACGTGGCGTAAAGCTGTCCTTAAGAGCAGCCAACGACAACTTCTGTCTGACTACGAGAGGCAGGAGATCCTTGATTATCCCTCAGTGTTTTACGTTGGATCTGGTAGCGAGAAGAAACTAGCCCATCCAGACAGACCGACGAACAACTACGGCTACGATGATGATCGCGGTGATTATCTTGTCGTTCAACGTGACCATCTTGGTTACCGTTACGAAGTACTGGACAGCCTTGGGAAAGGTTCTTTCGGCCAGGTATTGAGCTGTCGAGATCATGCGACAGGACAGTCTGTTGCGATAAAGATTATTCGGAACAAGAAGCGGTTCCATCATCAAGCCCTCATTGAAATCAAGATTCTTGATAATCTTCGCCAATGGGTTCGTATTCCCATTCATTGTCCCTTTCAATCATGCCTATTTGGATTCTAGGACCCAGAGGAGAAGCACCACGTCATCAAGATGACGGAGCACTTCTACTTCCGCAATCACCTTTGCATTGCTATGGAGCTACTGAGCATAAATCTATACGAGCTCATCAAAGCGAATGGCTTTGTCGGGTTTACGACTGCTCTTATCCGCCGTTTCACGAGCCAAATGCTTATGTCGCTCATTCTGATGCGGCATCACCGCATTGTACATTGTGACCTTAAACCCGAGGTGATCCTATCAATATAGTGTTGACCGATGACCGCTGACATTTTTGCAGAATGTGCTACTACGTCATCCGACCAAAAGCGCTATCAAAGTTATAGATTTTGGCAGTAGCTGCTTCGAGCATGAAAAAAGTGAGGTCCAGAACCGCTTGATGCCGTACATTCTTCTTACGATGACAACTCGTAGTTTATACTTACATCCAAAGCCGTTTTTACCGGTCACCTGAAGTCATCCTGGGTATGAACTACCACATGGCTATTGACATGTGGAGCCTAGGTTGCATCCTGGCGGAGTTGAAAACTGGATTCCCTATATTCCCCGGAGAAAATGAGCAGGAACAACTATCCTGCATAATGGAAGTTCTTGGCCTCCCGGACAAGGACTTCGTCAACCGGAGTTCCCGGAAGCGACTCTTCTTTGGTACGTGCAACGTCCATTCCGGGAATTTTCTTTCCTTAGTTTTGGTTAGACTCCACCGGTGCCCCTCGACCTGTGGTGAACTCGAAGGGACGCAGGAGAAGACCAGGAACTAAATCTCTCGCCCAAGTTCTCCGCTGCGACGATGAACTTTTTGTTGACTTCGTCGCTAAGTGTCTTGTGTGGGACCCCGAGCGTCGCATCAAGCCTCAAAATGCGATGCGGCACCCCTTCATCACAGCGGGAAAACGCTCGAAAGGCTCAACACCTTCCTCTGCAACGGCCAAGGCCCTCCTATCGACGGCATCCAGCTTGACAAGCAGATCGAAACCCACGGACACGCCCAAAAAGTCTCAAATTAGTGCACCTACCCCCCTCACTGCTCGCATTTCACGAACTACCAATGCTCAACCGTCTACTCCCGGCGGTGCATCCACGTCTATGCACACTCTCGGATCTGCACGCTCTTATCGTACATCACAGTCTCAGGCTATCTCTTCATATCACTCCAGCAGAACCATTAGCGGATTTGCTGTACGTTAAAAGTTCTCCGCCATTGCCAACTGTGGGCTGATTGCCCATCTGTAGTCAACGTCCACGACCAAGTGAACTTGATGTTCACGAACACTTCTATATATTACCTTGCAACCACGACCCTCCACCCACATAGTAGATAGTTATTACTTTGCACAATGTCCAAGTCGGCCTATTCATATTCTTAATACCCGCGGCCTGCTGTATATTACCCTACTGCTCCGGCTGTTTTGTTGTTTTCTTTTCGGGCACTCTGCACGCCATCCGTACAATCCGTCTCACGAACACGCAATACAATATTCACATCATAACCCGGGTATGATATGTTGATCAGCTGCACGCTGGGTTAATTTTTAGTCTTGGTGTGGCCAGCATAGTTGTCCAAGACTGCTTGTCGAAAGATCTGCGTGCCTGTCATGTGTGATTATAAGAATTATGGTGGATACAACTTGGGCGAGGGTATGCGAGTTAAATTTCAACGTCATGGGCATCGTCCAAACATCTCAATTTCAGCAAGACATCACTCCCTGCGAGAGGCGATCAGTCATGAAGCCGGGGTCACGATGAAATTGGCATACCCCAACCATCGAGCGAGAACAAGTCGAGCGAACCTCCAAAATACCTGAAATGATGAAAGCCTTAGCGGTGCAGCGGCTAAAACACAAATTCACGATTGAAAGAAACTCACTGAGCATACAGTCGACTCATGGGGAGCCCAAACCCGAGCCCGGCAATGGTACCCAAGCCCGTCTCGATGCCCTTGCTCGTTATCTCGCCAAAAAAGTCGACACCCCCTGCCGCCACCGCGCCACCTGCACCGACATGCTGCTGCGCGGCATATGGTCCACCGCCATCACTAGAGCGTCCGTACCTGCTGCTGCGCCCAGATCCGCTGGAGGAACGCCGGCCGGCTGTAGTGAATGCGTACGAGAATATACGTTCCATGTTGCCGGGTACGACGCCGCCGCCTTGGTCGCGGATACGTAGGGAGAGTGTGGCCGGCTTGGTGATGCCTGGTAGCCGCGGTGGGGGAACGATGGTGATTAGCACGGGTGGGAGTGGAAGGTGGGAGTGGTGGGTATGTGCGATGGGCCCACTGCCATCGTTGCTGTGTTGTCTGTGGTAATGGTATCGATGGTGCTCGACCGTTGCGCGGAATGCGTTCTTGAGGATCTCGGTCAGGATATATTCCATGTGTATTGGGACATAACTTGGGGGGGTTCGTTTCTTTTAGAATCAGGAAAATTGATTGGGGATGGATGGATGGGAAACGCACGCGAAAGTGGCGTCGGTCGCGCCGTCTATAATGATGGGCGGGGCTGCGCCCAGCGATCCCTCGCAAAGCTCGCTCACGAAAGAGCCGCACATGCGGATCATCTCGACGGGTGACAGAGCCATGTTGACGATGCCCACATCGGCATTTGCCTGTTCCGGGTTCTGCAGTGCATGAGAAAGCACGATGTGTTGCTCCGCGATCAATCGGACAGCGATGCGGTTACGGATGGCGGCGTCGAGGAAATTACTGATCTGTTCCGAGGACATGTACTTTGCGCATTCTTGAAACCTGAAAATCAGGGGGGAAGGTTAATTATATTGTCTTGCCCGCGCATGATTGTTGTGTGTTGTGTGGAAAGAAGGGAGGACAACTATAATAACTCACCCTTTGGCCATGGTTGGAAGATCGTTCGCGTGGTCCTGCACGAGAGCCTCCAGCTGCGCGGCGAATATTGCGTTCTCTTCCAGATTCTTCACCTGCGGGTACGTCGCGCTCCACAAAAAGCTTTTCCTGAACCCATCGAGAATACGCGCGATGTATGGATTAGTTCCGACTATGAACGGTAGGGCTTCGAGAGATCGTATTCGAGTGGCCAGTCGTCGCGGAATTTCGGCTTGTGCGTATGACACGGAGGTCAGCACGGATTCGGGAGTTAGGGGGCGGCCAGTGGCCAGAAGGGTGCCCAGCGTAAGGGGGCGAGGTGGGTGTTGTGCATAAGTTGCCAAGAGGTGGGCAACTTCGGGTGGTGCTGGTTCGGGGGTACGGCTGTAAACTGAGTACAGACGATGCACCCGACACACAAGAATACTGCGCCGGAGGATCCGTGAGGATCGGGCGTGTTGAAGCATGTCACTGTCGGGAACAACGTCGTCGTCAGGACAGACGCATTCCTTAGCACCCGGCCGGAACTCAAAACAAACACAACGGTAGATGTAGCTGGATGTATTCGAGTTATGATAAAAACTATCGAGACAATGAATCTAATTATACACTTGGTAAAGTGGTCTGTATGACAGCTGCCATCAATAGTTGAAATAAACGAATAGAAGAACACTTACGTGCTAGAGAATTTCGTGCCTTGTCTCACAACCTTCTCGACAGCATCCAGGAAGTCACGTTCAGTAGCAACCTTGCGCCGTGCGCGAATTGCAAACATGCCCGCCTCAGTGGCCACCGACCGCAACTCAGCACCAGTCGTATTCGGACATAAACGCGCGATGAGATTGAACCGGATGTCTCTCTCTACGCTCATACTCCGTGCATGGATACGAAGGATGTGAGCCCGCCCTTCGTTATCTGGCAAAGAAAATTCTATCCGCCGGTCTAGGCGACCTGGTCGCAGCAGGGCGGGATCGAGGGTATCTGGTCTGCACAGAAGTCAGTCGGCGAAAAGAACTGGGTAGAAAAATATTCACCTGTTGGTGGCCATCAATACTTTGATGTTTCCCCGCGGGTCAAATCCATCCAGTTGGTTAATGAGTTCTAACATAGTCCGTTGAACCTCGTTGTCGCCGCCGGCACCATCATCGAAGCGGGCGCCACCAATGGCATCTACCTCATCGAAGAAAATGATGCACGCCTTCTTGCTTCGTGCCATCTCAAACAGCTCACGGATCATGCGCGCACCCTCACCAACATACTTCTGGACAAGCTCAGAGCCGATGACGCGAATGAACGTTGCGTCTGTTCGGTTGGCAACAGCACGCGCACAAAGTGTCTTCCCTGTTCCTGGGGGTCCAAACAACAAGACGCCTTTTGGTGGGTCAATGCCGAGGCTGACAAACCGCTCTGGCTAGAAGGACATCAGACATGCATCACAGCAAGGAACAAAGTGGACAATACCGAGAGCAACGGCAATTCCACAACCTCCCGAAGTTTCTCGATCTGGTCTTTGCACCCACCAACGTCAGAGTATGTCACATCCGGCTTCTCCTCGACTTGCATCATGGTCACTGAGGCGTCGATCTTCGGAGGAAGGGGAATTTGGATTTGATACTTATTGCGATCAACCCTGCAAGAATGGGTCGGTTTGAAAGATATCTGTTTGGTAAGAATACTACTCACCCAACACGCATACCCTCCTCAATGTCTGTTGGTGCAACACGATCGCCTAGGGAAACGACAAACTTGGCAATTTGCTTGATGTTGATGACGTACTTGTCTTGCTCATCGGCACCCATCTGTCCCTGCATTGCGCCCATAGGGTTTACCGCACGGGCAGCCTCTGCGGCAGCCTCGTCCACCTTAATAATCTTTGTACACCGTGCAACTTGCAGGGGATGCTCCGCGTTCATACGTTGCTTATCTGAAGGTAGGTCCCATAGGTTGGGAGACGCTAAACCGGTGTCCGACTCCTTGATTCCTGTATACTGGTGATTGACCGTAATGGTTAAAGTTCTGGGACTACGAACCAAGCTTCTCATTTATTCGTTTTTGCACATCCTTGATGTCCACTTCCGTCTTCTTTAACTGAGCGGCATAGGGACCTTGGCCCTGTGTACCAGTTAGACAGCATCTTGGAGGGCACGCAAAGTCGCACGTACATACGTCTTGAGAATTTGAATGTCACTCTCATCCAAAGCTGCAAATGTATTTCAGTGTCATAGAAAAATATGTAAGCAGTGAGGACTCACGAATAATTTTCTCATCCTTTTCGTCGATCTTCTTGGAGACTTGGAACACGGTCAGAAAACACCAAGAGGTGAATCAGGGCCAGCATACATTTTTCCCAATCACTATCAGAAAGTGTCAGAACGGATAGAGATCACTATGGATAACGAGATCACTCACGCTTTCGGGGGCATAGTCGGCAACGGTGTGTATGTATGTAGAGGAAACAAGGTCGTCTTACGCGGGGGACGCGTCACCTCAAATTTGCTCACGTGACATACCCGATTTGATCACATCTGGAGAAGCGCCTTGATAGTCCTCTTCATCCCTCCGTCTACTGCACTATGGCTGGCGCCCTCCCAAATGCGAAGAAACACCTCCAGAAAATTGGGGATGAGGACCGCGAGTCTAAATTTGGCCAAGTATTCGGCGTGTCAGGCCCTGTCGTTGTCGCAGAGAATATGACCGGTTGTGCGATGTACGAGCTCGTGCGCGTTGGTCATGATGAACTGGTTGGGGGTGCGTAGATAGTATGCTTCGTTATATGACCCACCTTATACGTGATATTTGTTCTAGAGGTCATCCGAATTGACGCGGATAAAGTAACCATTCAGGTGTACGAGGAGACTTCCGGCGTCACTGTTGGGGATCCTGTGCTACGGACAGGAAAGCCCTTGAGTGTTGAGCTTGGTCCAGGTATATGAACTGCCCTTACATTCTTTATTTTTACTGAAGTCATTCGAGGGCTGATGGGAAACATCGTCGACGGTATTCAACGACCGCTGCGCGTATGTCTCCTTTTCATCTCTCAATATATATGAGACCGAAACCCCACAGTCGATTCAAGAACTCTCAAAGTCTATCTATATTCCCAGAGGCATCAACACAGAAGCTTTAGACCGTACCATCAAATGGGACTTTTCACCTACCACTGTTAAGGTGCCGTTGCCAATATATTCCTCCCACTTATTCTGTCCTCGACTTAAAGACCCTGCCACAGGTGGGAGACCACGTTTCTGGAGGCGACATATTCGGCAGAGTTTACGAGAATTCACTCGTTGACGCCCACAAGATCATGCTGAACCCCCGAGCCATGGGGACAATTACGCATATAGCAGAAAAGGGCAGCTATGCAGTTGACGTACGGAGTATATCCGTCCCTTGGTCGGGAGCTTATTGAAAAGGACTTTTAGGATGTCGTTCTCGAGACTGAATTCGACGGAAAGACCACAAAGCATACTCTTATGCAGTTGTGGCCTGTTCGTGCTCCCCGTCCTGTGGCAGAGAAACAGACGGCGGACTTCCCGCTCCTGACAGGTCAACGTATCCTGGATGCCCTATTCCCATGCGTTCAAGGAGGAACTACAGCCATTCCTGGCGCCTTTGGGTGTGGAAAGACTGTTATTTCCCAGGCGTTGTCAAAATTCTCAAACAGCGATATAATTATTTATGTCGGCTGCGGGGAACGCGGGAATGAAATGGCTGAAGTGTTGATGGAGGTGTGTTTGTCTCACCGTCGCCTGGTCTTTCCTTGACTGCGATCACAGTTCCCAGAACTCACAATGGATATTGGGGAACGGCAAGAGCCCATAATGAAGCGTACCACGCTTGTAGCGAATACGTCCAACATGCCAGTAGCCGCTCGTGAAGCCTCTATCTATACTGGTATCACACTTGCCGAATACTTCCGTGACCAAGGCAGCAACGTTTCAATGATGGCTGACTCAACTTCTCGTTGGGCTGAGGCTCTCCGCGAGATCTCTGGTCGATTGGCAGAGATGCCTGCAGATTCTGGCTATCCTGCATATCTTGGCACCAAACTCGCAAGTTTCTACGAACGCGCTGGTAAGGTAGTGGCCCTTGGCAACCCGGTTCGGCAAGGAACCGTTTCCATTGTCGGAGCGTACGTTGTGAGAATCTCATACCAAGACCTCGACTTACGATATCGTAACTAGTGTTTCACCACCCGGTGGTGACTTCTCGGACCCTGTAACTTCTGCCACACTTGGTATCGTGCAAGTCTTCTGGGGTCTTGATAAGAAGCTAGCGCAGAGGAAGCACTTCCCTTCCGTCAACTGGAACCTTTCATACTCCAAGTATACCAAAGTCCTCGAGTCATACTACGATTCCACAGAGCCAGGTTTCGTTGAGCTGCGTACACGTACCAAGGAGATTCTTCAAAAGGAAGAAGATCTTGCCGAGATCGTTCAACTTGTTGGCAAAAGTGCTCTCGGAGAGAATGACAAGATTACACTTGAGGTCGCACGCATGCTCAAGGACGACTTCCTTCAGCAGAACGGCATGAGCGAGTACGACCGGTACTGCCCATTTTACAAGACGAGTGGCATGCTACGTAACTTTGTGGATTTCCATGATTTGGCGATTAAGGCGGTACAGACGGGCGGCATCTCGTTCGCAAGGATCAAAGATTCGGCGAGTGACATTATGTTTAAACTCTCGCAAATGAAATTCGAGGTATGTAAATCGCATTATCCCTGACTTTCCAGATTCTTACTTGCTTTCCAGTCGCCATCGAAAGGAAAGGAGTCAGTGAAGGGTCAACTGGACAGCCTCCACCACGAGATCACCGAGAAGTTTAGGAGGATCGTCGAATGAGTAGGTGTCTTGGATGATATTGATGGAGGCTTCGTAACTTCCTAAGCTCGTAACGGAACACGTTGTCACAGTAGCAGTCACCTCATGTAATTTTTTTTGCTCCTCTTTACCTCAGTATGCCGGCATGGCCAAAAGCATCTTGGGGCTCATTGTGCAGAGGGACTCGGACACGGAGTGCGCGAGCGTCGCTTACTGTATTAGGACATCACGTGGCTCTCTCGTCGCTCACTCAGAACCGCACAGGTTCGGTCATCTTTGCGGCTTTCCACTACCTGCGTTCTATAATATTCATCAAGGATGTCTGAACGAAAAGGTGATCCCTTGAACTTCTATACATTTTCAGCGTACTAATGACATTTAGTGTTAAACAAGTACTTCCCCCCGGACTTCGATCCCGCCTTGATCCCTAGGCGGAAAGGGCCCAAAAACTCGCAACAGGTAGTCCGTCTAATGGCACCATTCTCAATGTATGTGTATTTTATATCACCTCCTTAAACGTATTCATCTTTGCTTAATAGGCGTTGCAACATTTGCGGGGAGTATATTTATAAAGGCAAAAAGTTCAATGCGAGGAAGGAAACAGTCGAAGGGGAGGACTACTATGGCATAAAGATTTTCCGCTTTTATATCAAATGGTATGTGCTACACTTACTGTTCCACGAGGTGTACTCACTGCCCAGGGTAGTACACTATGTTCGGCAGAAATCACTTTCAAGACCGATCCAAAGAACACCGACTATGCTGCGGAGCATGGTGCTTCGCGCAACTTTGAGCCATGGCGGGAAGAGAAAGCCGTCGAAGACGAGGACCGGCTTGCAAGGCTGGATGAGGAAGAAAACAATCCGATGAAGGCACTCGAGAATCGCACGATTGACTCAAAGCGCGAGATGGACGTCCTCGATGCGTTGCACGACATTCGCGCACGAAATGCAAGAAATGAACGTGTGGGGCAATCAGAGGATATCATCGCGCGCGTTGGCCGCGAAGATGTCGTCAGCTTCGAGGACGAGCAACGACGGAAGGAAGAAGAGGAAGATGAGAGACTCGTGAGGGAAGTCTTCTCGAAGGTTTCGGTACCTGCTGCAGGGCCATCGCACAAGTCTGGAGAGGATGATGAAGAAGCACCCGCTTCTACGGTTATCACAGTAAAGCGGAAGGCGGACGACGTCGAACCAGACCTGAAAAGCCTCCTGCCCGAGAATACACGGGGTATGGTGAATGCCATATCGGCATCATTGCAGCCAGCAAAGAAGAAGAAAGCGGACAACTCAAAGTCCCTCGGGATTAAGCTTGTAAAGAAGAAGGAGAAAGCTGTTGTTGCAAGCTGATGATGACCGTGGTTGCGTGGTCGTATTCCAGCTTCAGACGTGCGATTGTAATTATTTTTGGTTTGTAGGATTAACTTAGATGCCTTGGACTTTCTAGTCTACAAGCGAGTGTCCAGCTCCGGTCACCCCCGTACAGTTGCCGAACACGTCTACCGGCACGGTCTAACTGCTTCCAATGCCGGCGCATTTATCCTCAATCTCCGTCATGACATGGTCAACGGATAAGAACGAATGCTCGGTGACGATACGGTCTTTGCTTGGAATGGCCTCACCATGTGAACCAAGGCCGTGAAGACCCACATGCGAGATTGCGACTTAGGCGATTTCAAGACGCCGAAGAGGAAGTCAATGCACTGAAAGAGTAACCTATCCTCAGATGATCGCTCCAAGTTCTTTCCCCACTCAACCCATTCAGACGAGTTTGAAGATGGTGTTTCACATAGATAAATACTATGTCATGACCCTCGGAAACCACCACGACCTCCCCTAAATCCTCCGAATCCTCCGCCACCGCGACCGCCACGGCCAAACCCTCCTGAGCCTCCGCGGCCCCCAAACCCTCCGCGACCGCGATCACCTCCAAAGCCTCCTCGGCCACGATCACCTCCAAAACCCCCTCGGCCACCCCGGCCTCGTGGTGCACCACGTCCTCCTGGCGCACCGCGACCCCGTCCCCCCGCGCCGCCGCGGCCTCTTCCCTGGCCTCTTTCTGTGAAGTAGAAGTAGAAATGGTACATGATTTAGAACACCCGGGTACCACGAAATGGATATACGTACTAGTGATTCCTGTTCAGATCATTAGCATGATGTGACCCTGTCATTGGAATAAAAGAAAGGCCACATACCCCCCACTCCTTTTGGTTTGGGTAAAAATCGTTCAATGGGAAGTAGTTTGTCCCCTGCGATGTATACCTTGTCGCCCTTTTTGAAACTATTCGCCACCATTCCTTCTCCCATTTTCACAGAAAAATACACTTCGTTGATTGGGCCGAGAATCTCGTCGACCTTGCCGATGACAGACTTGTTTTGAAGGTAGATGGGTGCATTGAAGTATGGTACTTTGTCTGGCATGAGTGAGGAACAGAGCATCTCGTCTTCCACCGAGTGAAGGAAAGAGCCCATTTCTACACATGCGCATCATCTTGGCTCAGTGGCAATGTCTCGAGGCACTCGTAAGTTACACACCGAGAACAGTATCTGGTGGCCCTACATCCCGCGGTGGGAATCCACCGCGCGCTGATCCTCTTCCTACGACAATAGAATCACGAAAAGGCTGACAAGAGAATGTAAATGCACACCTCCGCCCCGGTTAAAGCCTCCTCTTCCTCCTCGGGACATTTTGCGAGACTGGGTGCAAAGTACAGAGTCGTTGTGTGACCACCTAAATTTCTAAATTTCCTTTTTGGATGACGCACTGACGGGACGCGACTTTGGAAGAATCACATTCAACGAAGTTATGAGACTCACGTTCTTAAACTCTTACTCACCCATACGTTCATTCGTCTGAATGGCAGTAAAATGCAACAAGGGCGTCGCTGTGGCTATTCAACGTGTTCCCGAAGAGAGCGAGGGCGATACCCTTCGGATTGGAACTGACCTTTGGAACGTGCTCTTGCCGCCGACCTCAGGCTCTGTGCACGACGGACCAGCCACGGTCTCTGTAAGCCTGCTACAATCGCATACTGGGTCAGGAAGCCGCGGGGCCTCTTTTTTCCAATCAGTGGTTTGCTGGGTCATCCGTAGTAAAGATGTTCGGGTGAGCTATAGACTCTAGTACGTATTTTTGAATGACCTCGGACCTTCCACTCCCCAGACAACAGCACTCGGCGTTCCTCCAGACCTGGAAAAGCAATTTCCTCACTTCTTCGTCCCCCTGTCCGGCCATCCCGAAAAGACGCACATGCTCTCCGTAGTCCAGCTCGTTCCCTTGCAAGAAGTATTCGTTCAAGCGCTTTCCAGCGCCGCATATAGTAGAGCGAAGGCCGATGTTTCGTCCTTTGAGGACTGGTTATGTCTTGGCCAGAGGATTCTGCGACAAGATTCAGTATACGTCTGGGATACTCCGGACGGTCTTGATCCTGGTGCCCTTACATATAAGCTCATTATGACTGAACCGGTGCTTCAAGGATATGCTCAAAAATCACAAACATTGTTCACTCTGCTGCCGCCTCCGGAAGGCCCGCAGGTTGTCAACGGGAACCAGGTGTTGTCACCTTCCGTTCTAGACGACGTTCAGATCGACGACGATGAGGAGGGTCTCGAGATTGGCGAAAATTTTCTGGCTAGCTCCCTCATTTCTCAACCTTCTTCATACCCTCAACATTCTCCCCCTATCCGCATGTCGCATCTTGCCCACGAGTTCACAGCAAATCCCTTGCCAAAACCTACTTCTCTGGATATAGACAAGCATACAATGTACGTGCGTACTGTGGATCTCCCAAAGGTTGGAGTGCTAGACGGCGATTGGGTGAGTATTAACTTGAAGATATGGAAGGAGAACTTGTCTAATAGGTGCCAGGCAATAGCACGGCTCCCATTGTCGAGAAATCGTCGTATAGTCAGATTGGAAGCCAACGACGAATTAGTAGGCGACTCGTACGATCCTGACGTTTCTCAATTTATTGTTTCAACTGATTTGTCAAATTAGTGGTCTTGTCAAAGTTTCTCCGATACTCCTGCACAACATTGACCCCGAGCTTCGGACCGCCCCCACTCGCCTTTACCTCCAAGCAGCACCAGATGGCATACGCAGCCGCAACCTGCCGACGGCGAAAGCAGTGACGATCGCCCGCGTCGCGTCTAGGCTTTCAACGAACCGCAGTTATCAACCACTCGTCCTGCAGGGTCTGAAGAACTTTTTTGATGGGAAAAGACGACTGATCAAGCAGGGCGATCTTCTCGCGGTGAAAGTGGACTTGAACCAGCTACAATATCTCCAAGCAGTTTCGACGGGTGATGGCTCAGAGACGGGCACGCTCGGCGTACGGGAAGGGTGCATTTGCTCCTCTCAGTTCCCAACACATGTCCTGATAGGTTTTACAGGCAGTCCATTCACCCGTCAAACGCAGAACAAATTGTATATTTTATCGTGACAAACGTTGACTGTGATCCACCGTCAATAAATTCCGCGTTGAATCCATCTGATGTTCATCTCGGTTTATCTGCCGGTGAGCTGGGCTGTTGGGTAGACACGGCGGTTACTCGGGTGACGCAAACGGGCGTTGAGCACGTTCGGATACCAGATGCTTCGACCTTCTTGAGTGCGCAGTTCTTGCCTTTACTCAGAGCAAAAGGTTCTAACCTTCATATAAAGGTCCTGGAGGCACAATGGACTCTGACGGAGACGCGGCTGCAGAAGCTGTGCGGGGCAACCATCGCGCTTTCATGCAACTCCATGGATTATCCCAGGCAGCACTAATGCCCGAAGCTCTTACGTTTGATATACCGATATCCGTGCTGCTTAAAGGTTCCAGAGGAGTCGGAAAGTTCACAACAGCGATGCAAGTAGCGCGACGCCTGGGAATGCACGTTTTTGAAGTAGGCATTCGAGTCTTGTGTGGATGCGACTTAAGATGTGCTCATACCTACTAGGCGAACTGCTATGACTTTCTCGGAGAGAACGACACGAAGACCGAAGGCTTACTTCATTTTCGCTTTGAACAAGCTACTTTATGCTCGCCATGCATACTTGTGATGCGACACCTGGAGGCCTTTGCGCAGACTACGCAGCCCGCAGAACCTGGAAAAGGTGAATCATAATATGTATTTGCGGTCTTCCTTGTTGAATCTGTTTCAGATCCCGCCGTTGTCAATGTTATCAAGGAGCTATTCCAGGATCTTTATGGTTCATGGAGGTTAACCGGATATCCGATCCTCGTTTTTGGAACAACTCATGAACCGGGTCGCGTTCCTTCTAGCCTCTTGTCCTGCTTCAAGCACGAGATAGAGTTCGAGGTATGAAAGAATATGGGTTCCGTGTCGACTGAGTGATTCTCAACCGGGTGGCAGGCTCCCGGTGAAGTGGAGAGGTCGGCGGTTCTACGCCACCTCCTTACGTCGAAGCAGTTAGCGCCTGATGTGTCGATCATTGACTTGGCACGTCAAACGGCAGCTTTTGTGGCAGGGGACTTGGCATCCCTTGTCATTCGTACGAGCTACGCTGCTATTACACGTGTCATCCAAGTGGTGTATGTCTACGGTACAGTACTTGCAACCGGTTTCCACATGGCTGACCAGACTTTAAGTGGAGATGGTGTCGCCCCGAACGATATCTTCTCCGCAGGACTGTCTCTGACGAACGCAGATTTCGAGATTGCCATGGATGAAGCGCGATCGACATATAGCCAAAATATTGGCGCGCCCCAAATACCGAATGTGTCATGGGACGACGTTGGTGGCCTGGCAGACGTCAAAGCAGACATTTTAGACACCGTCCAACTGCCTTTAGAATACCCCGAGCTCTTCGCTTCGAATCTCAAAAAGCGCTCAGGTACGCTCGTTCCCGCGTGCCTGCGTTCCTCACCGTCACACTTCAATTCATCTCTGGCCTCATACTTACGCACATGCACACACAGGCATCCTGCTATATGGCCCGCCAGGCACGGGCAAGACGCTCCTCGCAAAGGCAGTAGCGACTTCATGCTCGCTCAACTTTTTCTCCATCAAAGGCCCCGAACTCCTAAACATGTACATCGGCGAGTCCGAAGCCAACGTCCGCCGAGTCTTCCAGCGCGCGCGCGACGCCAGACCCTGCGTCGTCTTCTTCGACGAGCTGGACTCTGTCGCGCCAAAGCGCGGCGCGCACGGAGACTCGGGCGGCGTAATGGACCGTATTGTCTCGCAGCTCCTCGCCGAACTCGATGGCATCTCTTCCTCTTCTGGCAGAGGAGGAGGAGGAGGGGAGGACGTCTTTGTTATAGGCGCGACTAATAGGCCTGACCTGCTCGATCCTGCGCTTTTGCGTCCTGGGCGATTCGATAGATTGCTCTATTTGGGCGTGAGCGAGACGAACGAGGAACAACTGCGTATTTTGCAGGCGCTCACGCGCAAGTTCCGTCTTGATACTGCGCTCGACCTCATGATCGTTGCGCAAGTGTGCCCGTTTAACTTTACCGGCGCGGACTTTTATGCGTTGTGCGCGGATGCGTTGCTCAAGGCCATGTCGCGTAAAGCGCAAGAAATCGATGCGCGTATCGGTACGTCACATTCACACGAACCAAACCACAAATGAGAAAATGTAACCAATTTTTTTTCGCAAAGCTACGCTTAACGCGCGGCAGCAGTCGTCGTCATCAGGTTCATCGGCCACACAGTGGTGGCCCTCGCCCCTCACGCCGCAGTACTACCTCGGTGAGATGGCAACTCCGGAGGAAATCGCCGTCGTCGTCACCGCTGAAGACTTCACGGCGGCATTGCGCGACCTCGTGCCGAGCGTCTCGCAAGCCGAGATGGCAAAATATGCGCAGATCCGCCAACGATTCTCTCGCTCAACCCATGCCGACGCGGACGGCGGTGCGGATGATCAGGGGTCAAATGTTGATACCAAGGGGAAGGGGAAGGGAAAGGGGAAGGATGACGGCACGAGCAGTGAGTGACAAAGGTAAAGCAGGACGATAATATTGGAAGCAAAGGGGAGAACAAATAATAAGAAGGGATACAAACAACCAGACATCGCATCTACATGGGCTTTGGTGGACATTAATATCATACTAAGTAATTGAATGAATCCAGGCTAGTCCCGTGTACGTATGTGGTGGGAAAGTATACAAAACATCACATCTTCGTTCAGAACCACCGGTTCGGCGAGAGGCCGACACGGTCGAGGATGT
Organism: Russula olivacea; assembly: GCA_963926505.1. Lineage (NCBI taxonomy): Eukaryota > Fungi > Basidiomycota > Agaricomycetes > Russulales > Russulaceae > Russula > Russula olivacea. Next base: position 911,295 of record OZ004884.1, read on the forward strand.
CTTTGAGACTGTCTGGCACCATCGAGCCGAGTGCAGTGGACGACCGGAGTTTCACTGGTGTCGCATCTATGGGTAAGCTATTACAGCACGAGAGCAAATCAATTAACCCCATTCCAGGATGCCATGTGGAGGAATGACAGGAGGCACTCACTTGTAAGCAACTTTCCCATCAATGACGACTTCGAGGTTGAGTTTTGGATGCTCGGGGTTACGCGTGTCGATCTCGATCGCAGACCTACAAAGTACAGCAGTCCAAATTAATATTGCGGGGAACGTCGATAAGAATAGACGAATAGACAGACCATTTATAGTTCCCGATCGGCAGATACTTGAGCATGCGCTCCATCGGCACCTCTTCCACCTCTTCCACCATTGGACTCTCCTCGTCAACGATACGAAGCCTTGTCCTCGGTACGACCGCCTCGCTCGCAGCTCTTAACGTGCGTATGAGCGGCACGTAAAACATGCTCAGTGGGCTGGTCGAGAACTCTCGTACGACGTGCGAGGCTGTGCCCGTCTCGTTCAAGGGGTTGAACTCGATAGCCGCAAACTCGTGCCGATCACCCGATAGGAAGTACACATTCGGGACTGTGTGCAGCGCAGAGAGCAGAGAGGCTTTTTCAGAGGCGTAACCGGCCCATGAGTCGATCTGGGCGTCGTGCGTCCAGAGTGAGGTGAACGGAACCGACGTGGCGATAAATTTGAACGTCGCAGTCTGATTGACCTGACGAGACGGATTATGAGTATCGGCCTTGGCGTGGGCGACCGGGAGGTGCATTTTAGGCACACCTTTCCGAGCCACTCATACAGTGCGCTCAACTGAGTTTCACCCAACATCGTCCGGGTAGCAGCTTCGCCGGTAAAGGGATCGCTACGATGCCTGCGCGTGTCCATCACGAAAAATGCCACATCACCATAACGGAAGTCATAGTAATGTTGTCCTGGAACGCGAGACTCGTAATTGCCGTCGGCATTGTAAATACGGAATGCATCCTCAGCATTTGCGAAAGGTGGTGTGTCGTTGGATTGGCCAACGTAATTGTTGATGATCTGTAAGCACGTTGAACAACATCGAGAATAATCGCATAGAGAGGAGCCTAACCTCATGATCATCATATGCGTGGATGACAGCTGAGAGCCAAGAGTCAGGCATCGCGGAATGTATAAAGATTTAAAAACGCACGAAGTCGCTCAAAGACTTTACGGAAGCTAGGACTGTTGTAGTTGCGTCGGTACAGACGACGATACGCGTGCTTGGAATCGCCGTGGTAAACTGGGACGTCGGCGTAGATAAAGTCACCCTATGATATGTCAGAGTGCCGCCATGGTGAGGAAGGCAGCTGCCTCGTACCAGGAACAACATGAACTCGGTCGGCGCAACGCCACCATGCTTTGCTTCTAGGGCAACAGGGACCACCTCGGGTACCGACTCGTTCGTTTCTATTCCGATATCGTTTTCAAGCGGGATTGGACTCTCTGTCACGTTGTCATTAGCCTTAACATACGCAACAGTTCCGGGTGTATCGACGACGGTAGGCTCAGCAAAGAGGTAATCGGCGAGCAGGTCAAAGCCCCTGATCCTATTCCTTTGGAAGGGCGCGTAAGGGAAGTTGGGTGTGAGACACGATGACACGACGAAACGGAAGTGAGAACCCGTTTGGAGGCGTGAATCCGGGAAGGTACGGAAGCGGATGGGGGAGGCCGGGTACGGAAGGAGAGTCCTGTTTGTGTGTGCCAAGACGTCTGGACAACGGTGGTAAGCGTATCATGACAATAATTGGAGAGTTTGTGTACGTACATTCGTATTCCGTGGAGGGCCAGAGCTTCGTCAGCTTGGTAGTGTTCGTCCAATCAAAGTCAGGTTGCAAATGAAGTGTTGGGCCGTCCGACCATGGCTCAGCCGCAGCAGCAGCGGTCGCGGGGCGCCAAAGAATAACGACATTGTGTTCAGTAGCGTTGGTGCCAGGGAGGGGATATCGAACGGTTATTTTGGCCGCATCTGGGTAAATTGCTCCAAGACGAGAGAAAGTGACATCGGTGGCAGAATCGATGACGGGTGAGAGGATAAAATCTGCGGCGAGCAGAACTAGGAGGGTGTTGATCGACGCAGTTATGATCGACGTGAGGCGAGTGGTGGGAAGGGAAAATAGCAATTCCCAGACGACATCCTTGTTGTTATTGGCCTGTAAATGTGGGTCAGAATAGGGTGGCGGAACGCAACAAGAGGTGACGAAGAGGCCTGCCTCGTTTGGAGTGGTCGACGTCGACTCCGACTCGTCCTTCTTTTCAGAGGACGGATCCGGCGATTGCTCGGAAAGACGAGGTGCGAGAGGGATGGTTGCGATATAGGCGCAATAGAGACTGGGCAGCGAGTATTTAAACCATCGGAAGGGTGCCTAGAAGGACGGCCGTCCTAACAGTCAGAAAAAGCACCGAGGGAGAGAAGGGGAGGTAAAGATAGATACCACTCGAAGGAATAGATAGGTGAATACACGCAATAAAGTAGAAAATATGGCGCCGAGGTAGAGAGCGAACTTTGTTTCGCCCATCGTGAGCCCACGTTGAGGACACTCAACTCGGCTCGCTCGCTCGCACAACTCCACACATCCCCCCTCGACACGTGACCGACACCATACACACCATCCATCCATCCATCCAGCATGGGCGCGTCCCACTCAAAACAGGACAACGAGCAGGTTTTCTACAACCAGGTGCCCATCCAGGTAAAAGCCCCAGACCCGCGCACACCAATAATCTAACCCACGCACCACAAAACCACAGGTCTCGGAGGAGCTCGCCACCCAACTCTCCGACACCTCCCTCTCACCCGAAGTCTCCTCCACCCGCCACGCAATCCTCGACCAAAACGTACGTTCCAAAATCAGCGCCGAGGCCGCACGCCTCCATGGACACAACAATAACAATCACAACTCTGGCGAGGGTGCTGGCGAGGGCGTCGACATTGTACAGCGTGAGATCGAGGCCGCCCTCGAGCGCGAGAACCTAGACCGTGAACGGGGCATGGCAGGCGATGCTACTGCTGAAGCCGAAAGCGGCGCGCACGGCGATATCAAAAACTCGACTGTGCTCCTTGGTGACCTTGAGGAAATCCGGCAGAAGGTGGAGAAGTATCGCGAGCGAGCGAGTTTGACGGATCACCTAGGTGTCAAAGAGGCTCGGGAGGCAGTCGCTTCGTGTTATCAGTACGTTCCTCTTCCTCCTCCCGAGCCTGAATCTCTCTCTCACCACCAGTACAGAGCGAATCCGACGATGACTCTTAATTGCTGGTCAGAAGTGGCTGCGTTTCGCAGTAGGGTGGCCGAGCTGGAGCAGGTTTGTGACCATTTTCGTCCAACCCTCCTATACTGACTCTGTCCCCTCTAGAAATATGTTGACTCGTTACGGTAGCAATAACTCAAGTCTATCATAGTGATTAGCGCGAGCTCGAACTAGCAAGTTAGAATTGATTGAAATAATCAATACAATCCCTCTCGGTAGCTAAAAATCCGTCTGTCAACTACTGTAAGCTACCAAGCCTGAAGGGTATCGTATCTACCATATCTTGACAGTAGAAATTATCAAACAGAACGAGTGGATGGCAAATACAAGTGTCATATCAGTCCTTTTATTATACAAAATTAGTCCGAAAGTCAACCCTCTAGTAATGAGAAATAAAAAAAATGCACCAGACCCCGTTCAAAGGAGAGGGAAGGGATCTGTGAACCCTTAAAGATCACACGTTAGTCAACGAAAAACATCATAGTCCGCCGGGCTCAAATCCCGGGCCAGTCCCAGTCATAACCTCAATCATTAGTCGAGTATGCCGAAGCCTCGCTTTGCGTCGACATCGGACGCTGAGTCGTCCCCGCAGAGGATTTCCCTTTCCCGCGCCTGAGCGAACCCAGGAACCTAACATGGGATGGCCTCGGTGGCTCTCCGCTTTGCGACATCGAGCCCGAGAGGGAGGGCAAGTGCCTCAGAGTCGATGTTGGCGAGACGGGCTGGGATGATCCGGACGTCCGTGGGGGTGCCGGTGCGTTTTTTGGCCGCGGCAGGATCACGGGATGGTCGGAGGGCAGTACTGAGTTGCGTAACGGGGATCTGGACGATGAGGGTTGACTTGGCGGCGACGATGACGATGCTGGGCGCTCAGCAGGGGGAATGGCGGGAACGGGGGGGACTGGGGGGATAGGAGGGAGTAACGGAGTTGGCGACGTGCTTCTCATACCTGAGTCGAATGTACGGTTAGAGCCTATGGATGACGTGCGGGGAAGAGAGGGTTCTGGAGAGGACGGCCGTGCGCGATCCATGTCCACATACGCTGGTGGCGCAGATGGGGGGTCTGGCAGACGCCTGGGCGTGCGCATACGCACACTACGGGAGGGCCTAAACGCAGCCGTCTGCTTGGACGTGCTACCAGACGGCGTAGGTGAAGGCGCTCGCTTGGGGGTAGTGCGGGTGGGGGAGGGTACGGGCGGTGGTGACGGTGTAGTATGTCTCGGTGGTGGTAGAATCGGCTCAGCTGTCGACTTGCCTGCCTCCGGCTCCTTTTCCTTTTCCAACAGCGGCCGCTCTCCACTCTCACCTTTCCGCTCTGATACCGCCGCCCCTGCTGGCGGCGCCGCCTCGCGCACGAGTGAGGGTGAAGCCGACGAGGCAAAATTTGGCGATAGTTGCCGAATCGCATCTATTGATCCGATGTCCCCGCTACTGTTGGGCGCCACGGCACTTTCATTTTTCCCTTTTTCTCCTTCTGTCTCTGCAGGCGCCGAGGGGGCCACGTTGTCGTTGTTCTTGGATGCGCGCTGCTTCGACGACGGCGCGCGCGTCAGGAATGTCACCCTGCGGCCTTCTCGATTGAGCCCGAACATGGGGCGATATTGAGACTGCGGCCTGAACCCCGACGCAGCATTCCGCCTAGTGTTTTCCCGCATAGTGAGCTGATCTTGCTGTACGGAAACGGTCAGTCAACATGACCGCAGGTTTACGAAACAACAAAGGCAGATGATAGACGGATGAAGTGGGGGGCCGAACAGAATGCAAGAACGTACCACTTCCTTGCGTCGTTGCCGCTCAGTGTGCTTGATCACGCGACCCCAATGCTTCCATGTGATCACGAGCAAGATGGCAAGCGCCACGCCGCCTACAGCACCGCCCACAATTGCAGCGATGGGTACGGAGGCACCGCCACCGCCCGAAAGAGGAGGCAAACCTGATGGTGTTGATGTTCCACTCGAATAGACGGTGAGCGTGACTATATTCACGGCCACTACGGGAGAAGGTGTTGTAGGCGGTGGTGGTTGCGGAGGCATGGACTATAAATAATGATTGATTGAGGTCGAGGGAAAGAAACGGTGAAGAGAGGAGAAAAGAGAAGGGAAAGGAAACAATGGCGGGAGAGTGTGACCGTTCGGGCAAGTCTTTCAAAGGGGATACTGTACAATTTGGGGTAAGCTCGGACAGCCACAGACAGGACGGGACGGGACGGGACGGGGACGGGACAGGCAGGGACAGGGACAGGGCGGCGTACCGGGCTATTTATCAATGAAACACGGTATCGTTTCCCGAGCAGAAATGCTGATGCATTGATGATGGGAAACGTTATGATACGCCCCATTCTATTCTATTCATGACACGATGATAGTGGGAGGCCGCGGCGACCATGATTAACTCACTATCACACACACTCACTCACACGTTGTCTTCTTTCGTTCGTCCCACAGTGGGGATTACGCGGTGGGAAAAAAACCCACGTTGGGGGGGAGGCGGGTGATGATCACCCATCACTGTAACCGAGTCCAGTCGGATCGCATGGCTACAGTGATAGAAATGGCCTCGCGCCGGTCGCCTTCCCTGCCGCGTGGTCGGGCGCAATCTCCCCCACAACTCCCATCACTACAGTAGGCCCGACGTCGTCCGTGTGTTCGTGTGTCCAGGAGACGGGTTTCTCGAGTCAATAATGACCGAATAGAGGTGAGATCGTTCCGGGTATATTGCACTTGTTGTTCGAATGGCAGCCTTTGGCAGTCAGTCTGGCAGGGGGAGCTATATGGCGGAGTAAGGACGGATTGACAGTACCGAAATTATAATACTGTAATTTACCGCCACCACTTCCCCTTAGTTGGTTACGGGGCGCCTCCAGGTGCGAGGCGCCCGCACTTCCGGTTCCGGTCCAACTCCACAAAAGCTTTAAAAATAGAAAAGGCTTGCTGTATAATACTGCACTGTACTGTGAGTACAGGATCTGTCCAACTCGCTGGCAGCGGCGTAATAAGAGAAGGGAACTCTTGCCATGTGTTCTTTGTAAATGTTCAGCGGCTCAGCTGTGGCTCAGTTTCTGAAATGTTCTCAGTTCGGGCTCTGTTGATCGACATCACCGCAATACAACTAAAACTGGGCGATCCATATGGTGATAACCTAATGAGCGTCGAGTTTCGTACATCATTATCGGCCGTAGCAGCCCGCAGATAGCGAGTGCACCCGAGTCGGGCCGCACTCGGTCGCACTTGCAGCAGACGGACAGGAAACTATGGAACGTCTTCAAGTAACGTACTGTACCCCAATAGATAACGAGATAAACGGCCCGTCTTATCTACCCTTCCGCTGCCTCCATCTCGGCCAAAGCAGCCTCGTTCAACATCTCGGCCTCCTCCATGACGCGCTCCTCCAGCCCCGCGACCCTACCCTCCGTCTCTGTCTTCTCTTTCTCCAACTCCGCATACAAACTCTGTAGCGCCCTCTCCCGCGCTTCCAGTCTGTCCACCTCCTCCTTCAGTGTCGCGACGCGTGCCGGTCCCATAGCCGACTCCGTCACCCGTAATCGCGCAAAGCTCTCGTACTCAACCGCCGTCTCGCGCATCGCCACGCTTGCCGTGCCAAGTCGCTTCCCCAGCTCCTCAGCCCGCGCTGTGTAACCTCCCAGTGTAACCCCGAGCTTCTTCTCAACCTTTGCTGCGCGCGCGGCCTCCCGCCCGACTGCAACCCTGCGCTCCTCTAGTGCGGCCTTGTATCCTGCTGCACGCCCGTCCGCGTCAAGACCCTCTGCGGGTACCCAGGACCTGGATGCGGTATCGAGCACAAGGGTCACCCGCAGGCGCACCCACGATGCGCTCTCATCCACAGCGGCGTCGTCGCCAACGGCAAGTGCGCGCACCGCATTGCGTACCTGCTCCTCCGGGGCGTTGGGGAATCCAAGAGTGCCCGCAAGCTCGCGATGAACAGCAGTCTTGGCTGCCGCGACATATGCATCAGGTGGTGGCTCGTAAGTGCTTGGCGTTCCACCCGGATGGGCAGTACCAGGAATTGAGTGCGCGAGCGAGTCATGCTTCATGAGCTGGGCGAGCTCAAGGTCGATGAGCCGCTGTACGGCTTCCTGCTCGCCCTCGGGCGGCGGAACCAGGCTGAGATCGTTAAGCAGACGCTCTAGGTCGACATTTGGAGGTCGAGGTAGTCCACGCTGCACAACCCAAGAACGTCGTGCGAGTGCAGCACGTTCCTCTTCTTCTTTCGCGCGCTTTATGCGCGCGTCGCGCTCAGCGGCGTCCTCTTCAGACAGCACCTTGCCAGATTCTGAATCATCCTCCCCCTCGTCATCAGGGACGAGTAGCTCAAAATTGTTTTCAGGCTTTGGAAGGCTCTTGAAGCTTGTTTGGAGTGACCGTTTAGTTGTGTCCACCCTCATACGCATTTCCCGTGGTGTCTCCCCAGCAAATGAGCGATCTTCGGGGTTGATGCTTAGATTGTCACGCATTGGCGTCCGTAATGGCGTTGCAGAAGTTCCACCAGGTGCTCCTGGAGTAACAAGGGGATTGGGAGTAAATGCGACTTGATGCCGAGGAGTGGCGCCCTCAAAGCCAGTACCTCCATTCGCTGGAGCGTGGATTGGTGTGTTCTCCTCGCCTAGAAGGGGTGTCTGTGCAATAGTCATATTTCGTAGATTTCGGGCTTCCAGGAGGATATTGTCCTCTGTATAGAAAGTTATTAGTTATCATGAGCATTCGAAAACATGTATTACGCACGTTGTGGGGCGGTCCTCGGTGTCCGTGCCATCTTGGCCCTCTCCAAATTATCATATCCTCCGAGCAACTGTTCACTAGGGTCGTCGGTACCTCCGACCAGTGCCTTGGCATTTTCACTAGCTTGTCCGATTTTAACAATTTCCTCGAGCTCGGTATCGCCAACTTGAGCAGCAGGAAGTACAAGCTTTCCTCGACGACCAATTGACTCGGCCTCCTTGAGCTTCTGAATCTGCGCATCACGTGCGGCAACGAACTTGGTCTGGTGAGGACCGTTCTCACCCTCCTTGCCTCGCTTTTGCCGCTTCTTGCGCTCAGCCTCTTCCTCTTCAGGCCTGCGCTTGTTTTCTAATCGGCGCAGGGTCTGACCGACCGGTGCGGCTTCGACACGAGCTTGTTCGTCCGAGGTATCGTAGAACCCGGGGGCTGGTTTTTTCTCGAATGGGATATCAGCGTTGTACTATATAAAGTGAGAGTTAGGTCGGTCGAAGAACACTAAGGAGATAGCACACACGTCCATGCCCTTCTTCTTCGTCTTGTGCCGCATGATGATTCCCGCGGCTTTGAGCTCTCGTTTCTTTTGTAAAACAGCGAGCCGTCGCGCCTCCTCCAATTGTCTCTCGCGAGCTTTCCGCTTTGCCTTCTTTCCTTGCGTATTTGCAAGTCGAGCGCGTGCTTCTGAAAGCATCTCCTTCTCTGGAAACAGACACGTCACGTCAGCAACCGAGTCCGCAAAATACGGATATGCCATACCGTCCTCGTCCATGTCGATGGGGTCAGGCCGGGCGGGCTTCGTCTCCGGGTCCGGATCGATCTCACCAGGCCGTAAACGGCGCACGTCATCGACGCCAACGCCTGCATCCCCTGGGCCAGCCAGGCCAAGCTCCTCGTTTTCCTTGGCCTCGGCTTCGTCTAGCAATTTCTGATACCGTTCGAGACACTGGGTGGCCGTACGACCGACTATGGGAGCAATTGTACGCCACTGCGTAGGCATAAGCTTGGCGAGGTGGAGTAGTTTTTCATCTTCCTCCTGCGAGCGGGCTTCGGTGACGAGAATGGCGACTGAGTCTGGGAAAGGACGCACCTTTGACCACTCGGTCTTTTTGATGGAGGGATCCAACCATTCGTACCAGCGAGCCTTACATTGCTTTGGCGTCTTTCGAACGAGAAGCGAGGAAATGCGGGCCCTAGTGTCCAAGGATGCGTAAGTACGACGCACGCGAGAGTCCCGTTGGACGCGACTGACCATTGATTCTTGCCATACTTTGCAATGGCAGCCTTAAGAACCTCGTCCTCCGTGTTCTGTGCCATGTAAGCATGGTGTATAGACAACACATAGAACAGCAATACTCACTTTCCAAACACCACCCTTGATAATAATGCGAACCATCGTGAATGACCGGTCCGGAGAGCGTCCCGTGTCACGGCTCGAGCCCGACGACTTTGAGTCTCCGCTTGAATATAAATCAGCCTCCGAACACGATGTTATCTTAATCTTATCTTTGACAGATGCCTATTATCGTCATTTACAATCCAGTGAGCGGCGACCGTACGGCGGCCAATTTGACGACAGACACGATTGTTCCTCTGCTCGTTACTCACAACGTTACTCCTGATAAAATCGCAGCTACAGAATATGTTGGACATGCAGGCGAACTTCTCCTTTCATACATAGACAGTCTGGCCCCACCCACTAGCACAGAGCCTATCACTCTCGTGCTCGTTTCTGGCGATGGGACCCTTCACGAAATAGTGAACGCACTGCATAGCGCACGCTCCAAACGAGAGGGGTCCTTCCCTAACCTCCGCATCGCTATCATCCCAGGTGGCACAGCCAATGCCCTGCACTCCACTTTCTTCCCGCCCTCGGCTGAGTCAACCTCATCACCCACCACAGAACCGACCCTCCTCGCCTCACTACTCTCCTTCCTATCCGCGACTCCGCACCTTATACCTCTCACCCTCGCCCACACGACCATTTCCAGCTCCCCACCAGCATCATCAATCCTCAGAAATCCCCATACGTTTCCCTTCACATCTTCGTCCAGATCCGCATCCTCCGACGTCGATGTCATCTCGGTTGTAGTCACCTCGACCGCCCTACATGCTGCCATACTCCATGATTCAGAGGCACTGCGCGCATCCGTGCCAGGTGTCGAGCGTTTCAAGCTCGCCGCAGAACAAAATGCGACGACGTGGTATCGCGGCCGTTTGAACCTCCTTCCCCCCGTGCAACAATACGACGTCAACACTGACGCATTCATCGATCTCGTCCGGGAAGACGAAGTGGACGGGTTGATGGGGCTCGTCGGCCCATTCGCGTACTTTCTTTCCACCGTCAATGTCGACAGGCTCGAACCGCTTTTCCGCATCGCGCCGCTGCAACGGACCATGTCCCCGCCACCCGATGCGCACACGATGGACGTTCTCGTTGTACGCCCATCTCTCGACATATCATTAGAGGGTAAATGCAACGAAGAAACGCGCGAGAGGTTCAAAGAGAGAGTTTGGGGCGTGTTCAACGCAGCATATCATGATGGTGCGCACATTAAAGCACAGTATGACTCGCCGGACGGAAAAACGAAAGGGATGCCTGTGGTGGAGTACTTTAGGGTCGGGGGATGGCAATGGATCCCCGTGAGTCTGTTTTGAACCACGTCATCACCCGTTCGACGCTGATGACCACTCAGGAAGAAGGCGATGAGAAAGCGCATCTCCTATGCGCTGACGGAAAAATATTTCATACTCCAAAAGGTGGGAATGTGCTGTCATGGACAGCCCGCGGACTGGACATTTCGGTGTATGCTTGATAGCGCCTCATTGAAGGGATTCGCGTGCACAAGAGGTCTAGATACCATTATATTTGCTCCGCAGAATGCAAATGACATGAGAAATGTAAGAGAGAAAGTGTATTGGGAATCTAAACCAGGACCTTGTCCACGGCGGCGACGGCTACTGCGTGGACTTCTTCCACCGTCGGGGAGCTATCGATCTGACGCATTAGACGTATTAGACAAGCCAATGACAAGGAATATTCCAGAAGCACCTCGGCGACCTTGCCCTGTTTCTCATAATGCTCGATGACTGGCATCGTTGTCTCCTTGTAAGTGGCTGTATGCATGAATGGGTTAAAGAAAGTGGTAAGGCTCCGATAGAACATTCAAACACACCGAACCGCTTCTTGATGCTCTCTTTGTTGTCATCATCCCTACCGCTGGTCTCGCCGCGTTTCAGCAGGCGCTTCAACATAGTCTCCTCATCCGTCGTGAAAAAAAGCACTAGGGACGACTGGCACACCTATTAACAAATCGCATGGTTCATCAACAAGATGCATGCAAAGTAACTCAAAGAAACAACCGCGACGGTTGGCTACGCACATCCTCCTCAAACTTGAGTGCCTGGTCCATCTTGCGCGGGAACCCGTCGATGAGGAAGCGGCCTTTGCCGTCCCCCCAGCCCAAGCCAGTCTTCGACCTGAGCGCGGCATGCATCGCGTTCTCAAGGAGCTTGATGGTCACCTCCATCGGTACGATCTCGCCCTCGCGGATGCACGTCCGGATAAGTTTACCGTATTGCGAGTCTGGGCGGTCCTGCTCGGCGCGTAGGAGATCACCCGCGGAGAGGTGGGAGAAGTTGTATTGCTCCACAAGAACGCTGCATTGTGTGCCTTTACCTAGATGAGATATGTTGATGATGATGAGCTTGAGTTGACGCGGAGTGTGTGGGGTTGGACAGAGACACACCAGCTCCTGGGCCGCCGAGCACGAATATCACTGTCACCTTCTCGTTCTCGAATATGGGCTTCTTAGTTTCGCCTCCAGCAGTAGCCGCCGCCTCATCCTCGTGCTTGTGGGCGCCAGGGATGTGGAGGGCATCAGCGATCTTCTCTACGATGTTGGGAGCCATCACGGTCACGGTGGTCTAGATCAGGCGAGTGAACAGGCCAGACGAGCGGGTGGTCGTTTAAGCGTGGGCGTGAGGAAGCGGGGGCAGTAGCTGCGCGATGGTGCACGAGAGTGTAATATGCGGCAAAGGAAGCGAGAGCGACTGCGATGAAGAGGGCTGGATTGGGTGCTCGCCTTGGATTCTGAGGTGGACCAACTGGCATGCAGTACTTGTACGTACGGATGACCCAAAGCGGGAACGGACCGCCGCACTCTTGATGGACATCCGACATGACCATGGCGCACTCGTCCACGTCGTTCGTGCCTGCGACAACGCAGACGGGCCAGACCTCGTCGCTATTGGTGGCGAGAACTCTGTTTCGGTCTTGCTTATCGTGTGTGCCACCATTTTGCTATACACCCGTGTCTATGCTCAACGTTCACCCTCGACGCGTGTTATAGACCGACACGTCTGCAGACCTAGTCGCCTCCTTTCCTCTAGGTTCCCGTATCACCGCCCTAGCTTGGTCCTCACGCGCCGTTTCTCCCTCTTCATCGGATCAATGGTTCATCGAGTAAAAACTTCCGTCAGAGTATGACCAATAGGGCTCTAATCCCATTCGCAGGCTCACCGCTGCATCCTCGAACTTTGGTCTACACTTACTCACAAAAACACCCGGTGTTGACGAGGATATCTTTTCTTTCGGTGGCGGGTTGAGCGGCCACCATGGTCTAGTGAGCGATATGACGTTCTGTGGTGGTCCTACGGACGACATTGCTCGCTACGTCGCGACAGTTTCAGGTGCGCGTCGTCCTTGACTCATCCCTATGCCTTCATTTACCTCTCTCCCCTCACTAAACCTAAACTCACATCTATCAATCAAAAACAATCCCAACAACCCCAACAACAAACGCCAAAAGATGACAAAATGCTCATGGTCTGGGACCTCCGCCCAAACGTGGACATCCCCTCAATACCTCAATCGCGCTCCCGCTCGCTCTCACCCTCCTCTCCATCCGGCGCCAGCTCACTCAACGACGCATCGTCCAGCAGCTCGCGCCCACAACCGACAGCCTACGTGATATCCTTCCCTCACGCGCTCAGCTCCGTCTGCGCCCACTCCTCGAACACAAAAGATCTCCTCGTCGCCGACGTGCGTGGCTCCCTCACCCTCATCGACTGGCGTTCGGACCCTTCGCATGCACAAGCAGACGCCGCATGGCACCACCCACGCGTAATCGAGTTAGCAGCTCCGCGCGCCATCGCAGGCGGTGCGGCCGCTTTCCCAGCTTCCGCCGCCTGGCAGCAAGCCAATCCCGACATGTACGTCCCCCCTTCTTTCCCCTTCCCTCCCCTTTACTCTGATCGACGTCACGTCACACTCACACTTCATGGCTGTCCCTTCTTTTTATCATTATTATTTTCTTTCTAGTATCGGCGCCGTACATCGTTCCCGGTTTTCCCTCTGGGACCTCTCCAAGTTACACGGTGGTAAACCAACGCTGAGCGGTGCCTCCTTCCCCGAAGGTGCACATCGTTTCCGATGGTGTCCAACCTACCCAGAATACTTTGCCATCTCGACGCGCAACCCCGGTGCGCGCGGCGCGACGATACACGTGCACAGCGCCCTGCACGCCCATAGCCACGTCGAACCGACCACATTCACGCTCGCACCGCGCCCACTACGCGTACGCGACTTTGACTTTATGTCGCTCAAGGGGATCCCGCGGATTGCTGCCGCGGTAGGGCACGAACTCATCGTATTTTACATCGGCTTGGAATGAAAAAAACGAAAAGCATCACATGGATCCCTATCCCTATCTAGTGCTTTTTGTATAATTTGATTGTGATTTCTGCTGATATATAAAGGCTGTTGTCAAGAACTATAATGTCCTGTCAGGCGGTATTACAACAATTTAGCATATGCATAAATGACCACAGTTGTGGGGATGGGGTGCAGTGAGGTGGTTATTGGTTATCAGATGTATGGTTGGGTAAAATAGGGTTCTACATTGATAATTTACAGAACACGAAAACACGTTGGACCAGGGAAGTTAGGGCTAGGGGGGGCTTTGCAGAGACTAGGCGTAAGATACTGTGCTTTTACGTTCACGTGTGCAAGCATCGCCAGATGAGGGGGTAATGAGTATTATATATTATGCGCCGAGTGAGAGAAATAGTGAAGTGAAGTGTCATCTATAATCCATACCCCGGAGCATTCGAGTGCATGTGGTGGTATGCGTACGGCTGCTGGGGAGGACCAGCACCGCGTCCATTCCCATAGCTCTGGTGGTGTGACGATGTCATCGGAAGAGACTGATGGGGAGACGGCGCAGATGCACTCGACATGTTCTGTGCCGGGAAATTCTGATCAACTGCCTCACCAAAGCCAAGATCCCGGAACATATTATTCCAATATCGTAAGTCATCTGACTGTGTCGGCTGGGGCTGAGAACCTTGAGCCACTGGCGGAGACTGAACGTAAGCGCTGTTGCCATACGTTTGCGCACTTGTGGCCTGTGCCGAGGCGCTCCGCGTTGCGTCTACCTGCATTGGCTCGTGAGAGGCAGCCACGTTAGACTGCGTGGGGGAAATCGGGTAGGAGTAAGAGTGATGCATGTTTGCAGTATTCTGGGCATCATTGAGCATCTGTTGTGGATACACAGACGGCTGGCTCGCCTGCTGACCAGCAGACTGTGTCGAGTCTCGACGCACTACTGTTGGGAAAATCTCATCAACGGCGCCATCTATCACATGGCGTAGAGAGAAGCTTACATCGGGAATGTCCGTCTTCCCATGCTTTTTGTTGTTTAGATCTAAATATGTCTTGCGCAACCAGTTCCCGCAAGAAGCGTGCATGATAAGCAGCAGAAGTGCAAGCTGGTGACAGATGCGACGCCTCCTCGTATGCATCAGCCGTTTTGGATATGAATGCGTGAATTTCGCCAGTGGCCCCCTCGTGTAGTTCCGCCAACGTCTTTGAGCTACGAAGGAGCTGACAACGGCTGAATCAGACTACAAGCCACAACCGGGATCATCACCCCACCTTCAGCAGGAAAACGGCAGCATATGCCGTCATGACCGTAATAGAATCCTGCCCGTAACGCTGGTACAGTGTGAACATGTGGTTCTGACAATCGACAGAAGTGCAGAAATTGGCTTACAAGCATGCTCATCGAGGCAAAATCGTCCGAGACGATGTGTAAATTTTCCTTGGCACTCGTGTAGCACGCTGACAATGCCTGAACGCTGGGTGTTGTGCGGCTTGACTGTTCTCGGTCAGTTTTCGGATCACAAGAGTGGAGACCGGAAACTTACGGGGGACATGGCAGCTTGTATGCCGAAACTGTTCAAAAACAACCGTACATGCAACCGGAAGAAGCTCAGGAATGACATGTGAAAGGATTCGCCGTTGGCGCGCCGCATTTCATGGTGCCATGTGTCCATCCACTGAGTTAGCTTGCCGTTACAATTACGAAGCAGCACCTCTTTATTGACATCTGTGTGGGCGGCACCGGGAATGCCCTTGTGTAAATAGAAGACGTCTGTCGTCTCCGCCTGTCTCAAGAGGCAAGAGAAATAGAAATCAGAATCGAGTGGAGCCAAGTGACAGCTATTGTTACGCACGGCAATTCGACGCAATTGGACAAACGCAGCGACAATCACGTCCTCCGGGCGAAGTGGGGTCCCTCCCTCTTCATGCCAATTAGCCGAATGCCGGACCAAGTCATCCTGACGGGAACCGTGAGACAATATCGATCCGATGTGCGGAGAACCTCACCTCCGGAAGCATCCATTGACGTCCGGTTTGCATGCTCAGGCTCCGGTCATGAACAAACAGTACGAGGTAGGTCCGCTCCCGATTGCGACGCTCCCGGAGTTGTAACTCGGTCTCATTCGGAGGTGGCGGTGAGACATATCGGTTGAGTCCCAATTCAACGGACATACGGCAAGCCTGCATAAATTATTACGACGGTAAGGCCTCATTACCGCGGAGATCACGCACCAGGCCAATGTACATCCATGTTCGCTGCGACAATGTAAGCCAAAGATCAATTTACACGCGTTGGAGAACGTACTGTATCCTCCGGTTCTTTCCAGTAGGTAAGGCAAGCGAAGGCTTGGACCACCTCGACAGTTTTCCAGTTTTCGGCGAAGGCACGCACAGCAAATTCATGAGCTAGCTTTTGACATGGTTTAAACGACTCGGGCTTGAAAAATTTGCAGCCAGCCATGATTAAGACAGTGAAGAGGAATGGGGATTTGGAGCGAACGTAATCGGGGGTGTGCAAAGCAGGGTCAAAGAGGTTCACGAAAGGGTTGAGTCGCAAGAACACTAGATCGAACAAGACCTTGGCATTAGATTCATCCAGGATGCCCGCAGAGACGGGGTCTTTAATGGTATAAATTGTGGGAGAGGAGGTTGTATGGGAGGAGGTTGTTGAATTAGACCGATCCGATCGCAGGGAGGTGGCAGGGTTCTCGTGGGAGGGATTAAGGATGGTCTTGAAGAAGGAATGGCGCTGATTCTCCCGACGTATGAGATCCGCGGGGAACATGCCGTCTTGCTTTCCTTCGCTGTCGTTCTCCTCGTCATCCGTGGCTGATCGTAATTTGGGGTCAGTCCGGTCATCTCCATCAAAGGATGTGGGAAGGTTAAGGCGAGGAAGGTCGGTTGTATAGCGTGCGGGAGAACGCGTGCGGGATTCTCCACGACGCATACGCCAGTCCGTTGGGGACGTGGGGGCGGGTGTCTCAAGGGTTTGAGATTTCAATTTGGCATTGTTGAGACCCTTTTCAAGGCGCCTCAACATTTTGGAAGCCTCGGACAATCTGTATATCCAATTGAAAAAACCCGGAGGAGATAGACAAAATCAAACGAACTTTGAGCCTGGCTTACGGCCGCGTCTGTGTCTCTCGAACACACACCTGAGTGGGTGAGTGAGAGGAGTGATAGCAAGGATATTGGATTGGTACATACTCGACACCTGTGCGTCTACACCGCTGACAGGGTTGAGAACCGTCTTCTGCACCGACACACTTCATCTATGCGATAGTTGATGAGGAACGAATTTTCGGTATCGGATAGCAGAAATGCAGACTTTAGCAGCGCGGCATACCGTGCAGGCGCGGGCACCTCTGACCACGGGGGTCTTTCCGCTAGGGAGTGGAAGGAGAGGGCTAAATGAAGAGGCGGAATGGAGACGGAAAGATATGTGCGACATACGATGACTTTGCTTGCTGATCATCGTGATGGTCAGTGGAAGGAGTATCTTGGGGGGAATCCATTTAGTGAAACCGGGAGAGAGAAAGACAGCCGGTAAGAAAAGGACGGAAGAAGGGAAAGATGGCGCTGGCCAACTGATGTTTGAAAGCCAGCCGGCCAAGGGTGCGAGAAGCGAGCGGAGAGTGCAGCACACCACACCAACAAGCGCTATCCGGCGAATTTCCCTTTCAAGTTACCGGCCGGCTCCCCCTTTCGGCTCCACAACTCTTGCCCCGCACAACCTCCTCTTCCAACCTTTCCAACCTTTTGCTTTCTTTCTCACTCCCCCCCGCGCCCTACAAAAGCTTCCTCCCTTCCTCTCCCGGCTGCCGCACCCTTAGTCATAATCCCCCTGTTCCACCTCGAGTCCGCGGCCCGACTTGCCATGCCTCGGTTAGCATCATGTGAGATGAGATCCCGGCTCACATCACCCACGCGCTGGTCCTCGATCCGTTCATTAGTACTGTACAACCATTCGGCTCCACCACCGGGGTAAAAACCATCAACTAACTCATTCAGCCGCCCGTGATCCCATCGATGTCGATCTGTGCATACACAATGGGAGCTTACCTCATCCACGTCTACAAAAGGGATAGTGCGGCAACGGTCCGATGTTCCAGCCACAATAAGAGACCGGTGCCTAAGCTCCCGGTCAGAGTTCGGCCCAACCGGCTTTTATTCATTTATCCCCTCCCAGGCTTAATTGCGACCAGTGTAGATTGAATCCCTTGATGGTCCCTGACCTCATCACCCTCTGCATCTGATATCGAACAAGCCCCGGTCCTTGGTTCTTTACTGCATCCCACACTCCTCTAGTAATTACAGTATCACTTCTCGAGCGCCCCAAGATTCTCGGGAATGGTGGCTATGGGGTATCCGGTTTAAGGCGATCTCCCTCCCACGGCATCAACCCTCCATACTGTAATAACCGGTGAACACGAAAGATGATGACATATTGTCACCAATTTGAACTCTAGATTATCAGCTTCGCGCTCCATATACAGAAGACGTAAACGTTATTAACAAGTGCGTTTGCAATTATTCCGTCTCTAGCGTGCGAACCAGATCATCTGCGGGCGGTTATCAAGTGACAGGTATAACATAACGCCACTCCATAATAATCTGTGGTGGCAAGATCAATGATCGTAACGTTAGGAAATTTTCAGCCCTTCGTAACTTACTGTCCGGTGCGTGGTGATGATTACCCTTCGAGAACCTCTTAAGTTTTCCGACCTTGAAAGCGCCCGCAGTGCTGAGGGGCCTCGGTATTGAGGCGACATTTATACTGTGCTCGTTCTGCATCCGAACCCGACTATACCAGAACATCACATCTAGGTCTATTGTGGAAATGACTAAATCTATCTACATGTTTGTGTGCAGAAAAAAACAATTGCATGTAACAAGACGAGCGCGCATTATGACAGCCCAAAGCTGAAACATCCAACCCCTCCCTCGTGGCCACCCCAATTAAGCCTTTTTTTTTCACTCTACGCCGTGCCACCCATGATGCCCCTCGGGCTCATCATCAGGGTCTAGCTCTGTGTGAACCGAAAGCGGTCCCGTCAGCCACTCGGCGGTACCGAACAGTGATCGACCGATACTGAGCAGATTTTCAAGCGCATCGACAAGGTATGACAGTACTTCGCCCTCCGCAGCCACGTACAGGTGCGACAGCCCAAGCTCACGCTGTGAGATGTGCATGGACTGTTCGAGGCGCGAGATGAGCGTGGCACGCGCGTGCCGGGCAGACGGGAGGAATTGCGGCAGCGGCTGGCGCGCCCGGAAAGCATGTTCACAGGCGTACAGCGAGACACATACACAAGATACCTATGACAATATGTGGCCTCGTGCATCAGACATACTGATGTTGGATCAAGGGATGGACATCCGCGTACAAGCTCGCGCCGCTCATTTATGACCCCAGATACTGCTTCTCTCACAGGGATTTGCTCTCTTATTTTGCGAAGGCCCGTCAAGATATCGAGCATACCCTGCATGGAGCTTATAGCATTGCGATACTGCCTCATGGGTTTCTGCCCAAGGCGGGGGAGAGGGGGGATTAGAATCCCGTGAGGATTCGGATGCTGTGATTGAGTGGTCAAGTCCCACGTACCGGTAATAGACTCATTTCATCGCGAAGCGCGACGATGAGACGCGAAAGGCGAATCAGAGAGTTGCGTGTTTCAAGCTCGAGCTTCTGCGTCCTCCTCCTATCGCTTAGAGTAAACGCCCGATCACGTTTGAATAGTTCCCTGTGGCCACAATCAGAAAGAACCCCATCAAGTGGAGAAATGACGAGTACCTGCTGAGCGTCAGGTACAGCTGACTCAATAAACCGAGAGTACGGCTCGCATTTCGCAAGAATAGCATCTGAGAGGTACTCGATAAGTCGGAAACTTCTATCACTTTGATTTGATCGGTGTTTACCCTACAATGTTTTGGGAAGACGAGTGTGTTCATCAGGAGAGCTGCTAAGACACCGGCAGTAATCATAGCCGCCCTCCACCCCGCTAATACTGCACACGGCGTCAGACTGAGTATTAAAAGTGAAAGGTGAAATTTAGTGCGTACCAATGGTCGGGGTATTGACGGTGGAGCCAAGATAACGGGAAAACACTATCGGAGGCAATGTCACAGACCTACGTTATAGTGAGGTCAGAGTTCCGGGGGCTATGATACAGTGGGAGGATGCTGACGCGACGACACCTAGGGAAGACACCTCTGTCCTCGTGATCAACCAGCTAATCGGAAGGTCGGCGAGCTATAGCTATTTGAGAAACGTGCCTGTAAAATTATTAGATTCACACGAACCGTCACCATCACCACGAGACCATATGGGTTCGTGTGGGATATCAACCAGGTCTAGAAAACACAAATGATATTTGGAGTGGGAAAGTCCGGTGGCAAAAAAAAAATGACACCACTCACGATGTACCCATACAAGGCCCCCAATAATGTTCCAACCTAGGCGATATATGGGCGAAAGAGACACAACCACAGGGTCTATACGTACGATACGAAGGGATGACACCCGCCAAGTTGCTCCTGTATTCGTTTCTAGCACCCAGACATAGCTGATAATCATCCATTGTCCGCGTGCCTCGACAAACCACCTTTCAGCTTTATACGCTAATTAAGTGGCAGTTGTTTCGTGGATGATTCAAACCCTACCTGGGCTACCTCTCGACATGAAAGCTGGCAGACTCAGTAGCATCACGCCAATCGAATTCTTCACCGCGTGTTGCAGGTGGCTAGAGTGCCTAATAGCCCGGATGCACGCGGCAAATAGAAATCGGAGGCGGGTCATTCTTGGCCCATAGACGATACTGCGGAGCTGCAAGGATTCTCGGCTGGTAAATTTGGAGCCAAGGGACGTAGATGTTTTGGATATGTTAGCTTCCCTCCACCCAACCAGCTCCGAGAGACCTTCCCGAGCTTCGGACACACTCAGTCTGTGTTCATCCTCGAAGCGCGCTGGGTCGTGATCGTCGGACATCACATGCTCACGGTCATCGCCGATGACGGTGGGAGGAGCAATGCCTAACCATGCCCAGGAAAGGCGTGGGTACCATACGTGAGTTTGAGAGGTATTGTGGAGATCAAGAATCCTATCTGCGACACGCAAGGCCCTGCGCATTTCATTGGCCATCTAAACAGCCGGTATTTACATTGGTGTATGTTTTTCGAAAGGTAAAGGCATACCTCTATGAGCGAGACAAGGAAGAGAAACTGGTCCGAAGCATCTCGGGTTTCAATTTTTTTTGCATCCTCGTTCATATACCGATGTAGACCTGCAAACACCTCTCTCGCAGCATCCCGTGCTTGATCGAGTCGATTCAATATTTGGCTTGATGTCTCCTTATCGGAAGGTTTTGGCCCCGATGTGCCTCCAGTATGCTCGAACACAAACAACAGTGTCGCTTCCACATGTTTCATCGATGCCAGAATTACATGCCCGAGGTTCATCGCTGGCGTCATCGTCGCATGGAAAAGCTTATCTTCGCGAAGAGTTTTCACACGTAAACTACCCCATGACAATTCCCTGCGAGTATTTTCTACTACTGCGATGAGCGGCTTGATGGATTCGACTATGAAAATGTTTAGAAAATCTCTAGCAATTGAAGCACAAGAATCCCACCACTTATTCGACCAAGCCGAAGTTCAAAAGCAGCGATTGAATAAGCCAAGTCCAGTTGAACAGATTCTGCAAGCAGCTCGTCAAGAAGAAGCTTGTGTCGCGAGGCGATGTTTAGACACTGATTTCCTCCGTCAAGAATAAATGACTCGTCCATGGCTATAGAAAGGCATTCGTGGAGGTTAGAAAATGCATTGGCAACAGTTCTAGCAAAATGGGTCGAAAACCAGCGTAGGAGCAGCATGTTGCTGATGAGGCATATCAACGCAGCCGACAGCGTGATCCAGATAAAGAAAGTTGCGGCATGCACTGAGCCCTGGACATCATTGTGTTCAGTATACAGGTGTGAGGTCAGGATCGGAATACACTAACTCTTGATACACCCACATCAGTGGTAAGAAGCCAGATGGATACAAGACATGATATACGAGCGGACAGTTGTAGCCTGGGTAACCGGCTTTTAACCCAGCCAGCTAAAGCGGAATAATAAGTGGGTGGAGCAAGAGGAAATGTAGGGCACTACACACCAAGGAAAGTTATAGAGATGAGGAAAACAGCAGGGATCGCCCTGGAGGATGCAGAAAGGTCCGGCCGTAAAGAAGCGATGTACCTCGCCAAAGTAGAGAGACCGATGCCGAAAAATGCGCCCGTTATGTTGAGAATGGTGGCCTCCAAATGTTGGGCAAGCGTCTCTTGGGCGGAGAAAACGAGTTCCTTAAGCGTAAGAAGCAGGAAGGCGGATGGACCTCCGAATCTGGACCACGGTTTGACGACGACAAATAAGCAGCATAGAAAAGTTGAAAGCAAACGAGCAAGCACACGTCGAGTGAAGAAGTTAGAGACCCGACTAAAAATGTGGGGCATTCTAAGCGCTCGAATAATTTATTTTTTTTCGATTTCGATTTTTGTTTTGAGAGCGATCAGGTGGCCGTGTGACAATCCGGTAATTAAAGGAATACAAGGGGCGCCAAGTAATCATCACGACGACTCCGCCTGGCCCATGGCAGAGAACATTTACTCCAAGGGAACCAGGGTCTGGTTCACAGATAAAGAACAGGGATGGATTTCCGCTGAGGTCACAAATATTCTCAGGGGCTCTGACGAGAAGATCAAGCTTACCTTTGTCGACGACCGGGGCAAGGTTTGTCCACGCGTCTCTTTTTATCATCGGCGCAACCTCTGACTGCCCCACTCGATCCTTCGTTCCAGGAAATCAGCGTCGACACTACTGCCAGAGCTATCAAAGAGGGCCAAGATGACCTACCACCGTTACGAAATCCTCCTTTACTGGAGACCGCTGACGACCTCGCCACTCTATCCCATCTTAATGAGCCTTCAGGTGCGCTTTGTCCATCCGGATAATACATCCTTTCTTCAATTCCTACCCAGTACTTCACACCATTCGGAACCGCTATGCACAGCATAGTATCTATACCTACAGTGGCATCGTTTTGATTGCGATGAACCCTTTTCAACGGGTTACCCAATATAGTCCGGAGATCATCCAGGCGTACAGTGGACGAAAGCGAGGAGAACTCGAGCCACATCTGTTTGCTATTGCAGAGGATGCGTATACTGCTATGAGGAAAGAGGGAAGTGGTCAAACAATTATCGTTTCCGGAGAAAGGTATGGAGCATTATCTCGACTAGAAATCAAGTTGACCAAAGTACCTTAGTGGTGCAGGGAAGACTGAATCGGTGAGTGTCGTGCATGATATTCTCTAACAGGGCGCTCAGTCTTGCGCAGGCGAAATACATAATGCGCTATCTTGCATCTATCAATCCTCCCGACTCGAACGCAAAAACTAGAACAAAGCTTTCCTTAGACGAATCAAGTGAAGTAGAGCGCCAGATTCTGGCTACTAATCCCGTCCTGGAGGCGTTCGGTAATGCAAAGACCACACGTAATGATAACTCCTCTCGGTTTGGCAAGTATATCCAGGTGTGTGCTACGCAGAATTGGTCTCTACATTACGTATAAACTTTTCCTTATAGATTCTTTTTGACGGAAAACAAGAGATTGTCGGTGCAAGGATTCGTACTTATCTTCTGGAACGTTCCCGCATCGTTTTCCAGCCGTTGACGGAACGCAACTATCATATTTTTCACCAACTCTGCGCTGGTGCACCTCTCAAGGAGCGCAAGGATCTAGGCCTAGATACTGATATCACCAAGTTCCACTACTTGAAGCAGGGTGGTTCTCATTCTACTCCCATTCCCGGTGTCGACGACGCAGAAGAGTTTCGAACAACCCAGCAAGCTCTGTCAACTATCGGCATCTCCGTCGAACAGCAATGGGCCGTTTTCCGCCTTCTGGCTGCACTACTTCACCTCGGCAATGTCAAAATCTCGCAAACACGGTCGGACGCTGCCATTGATGAAAATGACACAGAACTTCTTCTGGCTACGCGCTTTCTAGGTATTGACAAGGCGGAGTTCAAGAAATGGACTGTCAAAAAGCAAATTACTACACGTTCGGAGAAGATCATCACAGCTCTCAATGCTGCACAGGCAACTGTTGTTCGCGATTCCGTGGCGAAATTCGTATACGTTTGTCTTTTTGAGTGGCTCGTTGCCATCGTCAACGAAAGCTTGGCTGGAGAGAACGGCGAGGCGGAGAAACGCGCTGAGATGTTCATTGGTGTTCTCGACATTTACGGTTTCGAACACTTCCAGAAGGTAGTATCGCCAAATGTTTTGTGTGGTTTCGGTTTTGTGACAATCCCCTCTCCAGAATTCCTTTGAACAGTTCAGTATTAACTACGCGAATGAGAAGCTGCAACAAGAGGTCAGTGCAACTCATATTTTACGCATGCGTCATCTGACAAAGTGTGCAGTTTAACGCACACGTCTTCAAACTCGAGCAAGAGGAGTATGTCAAGGAACAAATTAACTGGAAGTTCATCGAATTTTCGGACAATCAGCCATGCATTGATGTCATTGAGGGCAAGCTGGGTGTTCTGGCGCTTTTAGACGAGGAGTCGCGTCTCCCAGCCGGGACCGATGCATCGTTCCTCCAGAAGCTCTACGCCCAGATTGCAAAGCCCCAAACGAAGGATGTTTTCAAAAAGCCTCGGTTTGGAAACACGGCTTTCACGATTGCACACTACGCTCTCGATGTTACGTACGAAGCTGAAGGGTTTTTGGAGAAGAATCGTGACACTGTTCCCGACGAACACATGACTCTTCTGGCATCGACGAAGAACACTTTTCTTCGGGAAGTACTTGACGCCGCTCTGGCTTCGACAAAGACTCCAGAAAGCCCCCTACCCAACTCTCCAGCCGTCTCAGATACGAGTGGAGCTTCTCGTCGGCAGTCGCTCATCCCCGATCCAGGGCGTATTTCCTTGGTGAATTCAGCTGCGTCTGGTCCCAAGCGACCCGGTGCTGCTGCACGGAAGCCTACTCAGGCTTCTATCTTTAAGGCTTCGTTATCTAGCCTAATGGACACGCTCAGTATTACGAATGTCCACTACATCCGCTGCATCAAACCCAACGAGCAAAAGGAGGCTTGGAAGTTTGTTCCTCAACAAGTTCTGGGTCAACTTCGCGCCTGCGGTGTACTTGAGACCATCCGAATTAGCTGTGCTGGCTACCCCACACGGTGGACCTACGAGGAATTTGCGGAACGGTCTGTTTCTTATCTCTTCTAGTCTCACATATGACTCACCATGTGTAGGTATTACATGCTTATACCGTCTTCTCAATGGGGCCCAATGATTCAGCGCATGGAGTTGAACGGCCTCTGTTCGCTCATCCTAGAAAGGACTATCAACGACCCTGATAAATATCAAAACGGAAAGACAAAGATATTCTTCCGCGCGGGCATGCTCGCTGCTCTAGAAACGTTACGTGCAGATCGACTCAATGCTATGGTCACTGTGGTTCAAAAGAATATGCGGAGGCATATGTGTATGAAGCGCTACCGCGAGATGCGGACCGCTGCCATTAGGATCCAGACCTGGTGGCGTGGGATCTTGGCGAGGCGCTTTGTGGCCCTGGTTCGTCGGGAGACAGCTGCTATCCGGTTCCAGAAGGCGGCGCGTCGCTATATACAAAGGAAGCGCTTCACGGAGCTCCGAACGACCGTTGTTCGCTTCCAGAGCCGTACGTACATCGTTTTCACCCCTCTCCCGGCTCTGATTACAGAAATTCCGTTTAGGAATCCGGGGCCTACTGGCTCGTCGCGCATACAAGGAACGACGACAGGGGCACGCAGTTACACTCTTGCAATGCTTGTTCCGCGGAATGTACGTCGCTGCGCACACCCCAATTTGTTATACTCATGGCATGTCTGTAGTCTTGTTCGAAGAGTTTTCCGTTCGGATGTTCGCCGTGTCATCTATATGCAATCTTGCATTCGCAGGAGGTTAGCTCGCAAGCAGCTTAAAGCCCTGAAAGCCGAAGCCCGTTCAGTCTCCAAGTTCAAGGAGATTTCCTACCGTCTGGAGAATAAGGTTGTTGAGCTCACGCAGACACTTCAAAAGCGAACGGAGGAGAAGCATGAGGTGGCCGCTAAGCTGGCTGCTGTCGAACTCCAGCTCAAGTCATGGATCTCCCGACACGAAGAAGTCGATGCGCGTGCCAAACAGCTTACTTCCGATCTTGCTGCATCACAGACAGAGTTGACTCGCCACGATGAACTTCTCCGCCAAAAGGAAGCTATCGAAAAGCGCCTTAAGGAGGCGGTTGCTACGGTCCAAGAGCGGGAACAGACAATTCGAAGACTTGAGGACGACTTGACGCGCCAGGCCTCGGAACTCGAACACCGTGCCAAGCAGGTTGACAGCTTGCCAATCCGCAACGCAGAAGATAGTTCCGTCATCCTTACCCTTAAGAATGAGGTTAGCAACCTACGCGAGCAACTCAACCGTGCACATGCCCTTCAGTCCCTCACTCGCGGTCCACGGGATCCACCCGTGTCCCCCACATTTGCGCCCACGCTACGCCACCTAGACAATGGAGCACCCGAAGAAGCTCAAGGTGTAAATGGTGATCATTCCGTCGCAGTGCGGCATCAACGACGCCACAGCTCTGCCGGTGTTTATGCATTAGGCGGCAATGATAACCGAACCTCCGTGGACGAGCTGATGTCATACGTGAAACGTACACAGACTGCGAACCCGCGCGCGGTTTCCGTGGCATACAACGGAGAGGAAGGAATCCCACGGTTCCGTGGTTCCAATGGTCTATCGGACATCTATGATGATCCCGCGGAAGAGAAGATTCGTCTTCTCCAAGACATCCGTGACCTAGATGAGGACGTCTTGGAGGGTCTCATCAAGGGTCTCAAGATCCCCCTACCAAGCTTAACAAATCCGTCAGCCGTCAAGGAGATCTTGTTCCCCGCAAATCTCATCAGCCTCGTAACAAATGAGATGTGGAAGTATGGTCTTATACCCGAGAGCGAACGGTTCCTGGCGAACGTTATGCAGACGATACAGGCTCATGTTATGGCTAGTCTCCCCATCTTCAGTAATTATGCGCTTCTTTCTGACACCTTCGCAGACCTTCAATGGTGAAGATGCCATCATTCCAGGTATCTTCTGGTTGTCAAACGTCCATGAAATGCTCTCCTTTATCTGTGTTGCGGAGTCAGACATGTTGCAGGGAATTGGACCTGGCGAGGAGAATGCCGTGCGCCCATTCGACTGGTCCGACTATGAGCGCCTGGTGTCCGTCGTGAAGCACGATTTGGACAGTTTGGAATACAACATATACCACACATGGATGACAGAAACGAAAAAGAAGCTTACGAAGATGGTCATCCCCGCCCTCGTCGAGAGCCAGTCATTACCAGGTTTCATCGCAAGTGATGGCGGAGGACGTTTGTTCAATCGCGTCTTCAACTCCAATAGCCAGCCAGCGTTCAGCATGGATGACATCCTCAACCTGCTGAACAAGGTGTGGAAGAGTTTGAAGAGCTACTACATGGAGGAGAGCGTCGTACAACAGGTGGTGACAGAGCTCCTCAAATTGATTGGGGTGACTAGCTTCAATGACCTTCTCATGCGAAGGAATTTCTCCTCGTGGAAACGCGGTAGGTCTTCTTCCTAGTTTCTCGCGTCTCCCGCAAGTTTTTCTAACCGTGTCGGTTATAGCTATGCAGATTCAATACAATATCACGCGGATAGAAGAGTGGTGCAAGTCTCATGATATGCCAGAAGGCACGTTGCAATTGGAACACTTGATGCAAGCAACGAAATTGCTACAACTCAAGAAGGTCGGTCCCCTTCTCAAAGTCGTCGGTTGCATTAGCTCACTGAAACATTCACAGGCAACGGCTGAAGATATTGAGATTATCTACGACGTCTGCTGGATGTTGAGCCCCATGCAGATTCAACGCATGTGCACGAATTATTACGTGGCCGATTATGAGGTATGTCTCCCACATAAGATACCTTGTGCTTGAATGACAAAAATCCCAGAATCCGATTTCACCCGAGATTTTGCGCATTGTCGCATCGCGTGTCATTGCGAATGACCGAAATGACCATCTTCTACTACCAGAGGCGGAAGAAGTTGGCCCGTACGAGTTACCCCTTCCTCGGGACGTAAACGGGCTCGAGACTTATGTTCCCGCATACCTTAACGTCTCCCATCTTCGTCGACTCGCTGCGCTGGTCGCATAAGGTACGGGATATCACGGTTGTTGCATACTTATCTGGTGTTTTTGTTTCGTAATATTATATACAATATACTCTCTCGATGCCTGCACTCAAATACCCCATTGAAGTAGCCTGATAATTATGAAATCAGTAACATTACGCATTACCCCGTGGTGTTACCCCAACCCACCATGTGCCAACAAGCCGCGGATGAATCATACAACATAGGTAGTATACACGGACGTTTCAAGTACGATTCAAGTTCGAGTTCAAGAAAAGCTCGCAACCATCTTCAATCTGTTCGCGGAGAAGTCGATTAGTCTCTAACACTATTAACTCTTCCTGGTTGGCCGTTTTGCGTCGAAACAGACATGGTGGCTTGAAAACGCGCAGTGCCGACAGTCTTAAATCAGAGAAACATAAGCAAAAGAGTAAAACGAGGAGATGATCGAGACGTCACCTTCACAGCTGACTCGAATGTGCAGTCGCCGATCGATACCGATGGAACCTGGCTTATCACTTGGCCGGCACCGCCGCGCGATGGCGCATCTTCATGAACTCGACCTTTGGAATTGTGCTAGCTTTTCAGGGTCGGTGGGGACTTTGCGCTTAGTAGGTGCGAACGCGGAGCTAAATGTCGAGGCTGGAGAGACACTGGAGAAGTGTTTGGCGAGCAGAGCGTGAGCAGCTTCGTTCTTGGGTGGTGCGACAGGCTCTGGTACGGAACACGCATGCTGTGATGTATCACGGTGCCCATACAGTATAGGTATTGGAAGGGACAGAGCGCAGACGTCCTGTCCGATGGCGAATAAACTGGAGCATGACGTAAAAAAGTGCTTGTTCTTCATCCTGCTCTTCCACACGAAGTGGACGAATGCCGCAACGAGGCATTGCAATATACGTCCGACGGGCGTGATCTTGATTTGGCTACTTGATCTCCCTCAGTACACGTTCGTATGTCATGTCTCGTCCAAAGATTCCGGTAGAAGAAACCGCCGGACGCTCGATGGAAGACAGTGCCGTAAAAGATCCAATTGACAGCATACCCAGCGGAACCCTGTTTGACAACTTGAACAAATATCAATAGTGTGAAGTTATTCACATACATGCCATCAGCTCTCTCAGACCGTCAGACGGTGTCTCGATCACAATATCTTTGTCTTCCTTCTTCCATCTCCTAATAATTGGCTCCAAATTTGAGTAGACGTCAGAGGCTCAAGGTCGTCTTTGATATCAATCTCCGGGCGGCTTGTGAATGGCGTTTTGGATGGCGAAGGTCAACATGCTCCCTCACTAGCTGAAGAACTCTTTAGCAAGCTGATGGGATTCCAGAGGTGCCCGAAGACTCATCGAGCGCGTCCACGATAAGGTAGATGGGATGTTGGCCAGGGAGTGTGAGCATATCTTTCAGGCCATTTTGTCAAAACACTGTCACTAGGCTGCATCTTTCCGTCGTCGTGATCCGAATAAAGTTTGGATAGAATATCGCAGCGGGCGGTTGAGCGAGCAGAAAGTTGGGTGAGAAGGGAAAGGAGTGGGTCGTGTAATCCTTGCTTGTTGGCGTTTCGAAAGTCGAAATAAAGGTATCCCATTGATGCTTGACTGGCCTCACACAGTGTTTTAATATCTTCAATGATCGTGGAACTGATCAGAGACCTCAGTAATCGACGATTGATGGAGCTAAAGATGTACGAACCAAAGAATACTCTTGCCGGAGCCAGCTACAATGTCAAGACATCATCAGGGAGTATCAGCTGGGAAATCGGTACAGGGCGCACGCTTTCCGTGAATCCAAAGGAGCGATTCTTTTGATTTCCATTCCTGGTAAATGGATTTTTGTGATGGGTATCACAGGCAGTGCTATGATTAGTCGACGGGCCGGTGGGGAGAGCCATCGGATTCTGCTTTTTCACTTGAACTACATCGTTGGCCCTTTGTTCCACAACTTGCCTTGCCTCCTTTCCATCTGAGCAATTTAGGTTAAACGCTTTCTCAGGACTGAAGATAGTTTGCACACCATGAATGACCCCCGCGACCTTTGTCGTTTACGTTGGCAAATCTATCATCGACGGCGGCCAACCCTATCATCTACGGCAAGCACCTGTTCTGTGACACGCCTTGCCATCTCGCCCACAGTATGCGTGGCCCTCAGGTTTGCCGCAATGGCCATCCGAGCTTCCTCATACGTAAGCCTATCTAGTCTCTAACACATCTTCAATATCGGTTCTCCCGATCAGCCTCTTCCCATACTTTTCTGGACATTCTTCAGTCACGGGAGACATACTCATACCAATTTACTCACTTGCTGATTCGGCCTTGCTTCAACTCGTCGGTCGAGAATGGTGAGAACCTCGACCATTATCTGACTGATCGTGTTTATCATTTCCGTGGTCGGCCGCACTTGTGTGTAGATCTCTAAGCGTCGGAAAAAAATTTCAATTCGCCCCAATGTCAATGAGAGTCTCGTGACTGGACATCCTTTACTACCTGAGAGATGTGGAACGAGTACAGAGTGTTAAGATGACCCGCGGATGTTATCAAGAAGGATTCTTACTAAAAGGAGGACCCCGACTCCGGCAAATATCACCTTTCCGGGTGAGAATACTTGTACGTGAGACTGCGGATCCCAGACCAAGTTCATGTCCTAACGCCCTCTCCGAGGTTCTCAGATAACGTATATGGGACGTTCACAGTGGGATCGAGCCACCTGGTCCATCGGTTATCGCTACTTGGTGACCGATCAAGTCGCTGTCACGGTACTTGCTGGTGAAGGACAGCGAGAATTGTGTTGGGGGAGTTGCAGTTCTGGAGCTCGGCGGTGAGTGGATGGGCAAGAAGATCTTTTTTTGTGCGCTTTTCGTATGCTTTCAGGGCATTATTGAAGATTAGTTGGAAATTGGAGGACGAGGTGGCGGTGGCGGTTCAAGTTGTGGGGTGAGCGTGAGACATACTAAGGGCAGCGGGAGCGAAGAACTTTGTTCTTGTTCAGGCGACAGAGTCTCCGACATATGCATCGAGGCTGGGCTTGTTGCAAGACCGGAGGTGAAGGCGCAGCGATGGAGTTTCCGGAGTGCGGATAAGCTAGTCACTATCTTTCAGCGCCTGAGAAGGATTGACGGGGCATTGATGGGCGTCTGCACTGCGTCTGCCAGTGGGAGCAGAATTGATTGTCACAGTGACGATGAAGCGTACACAGAGTGCGAACCCGCGCGCGGTTTCCGTGGCATACAACGGTAAGGAAGGATTCTCACTCTTGCCAGTGCGTGGTACTAATGGTCTATCAGACATCTATGGTGATCCCGCAGAAGAGAAGATTCGTCTTCTCCAAGACATCCGTCGCCTAGATGAGGACGTCTTGGAGGGTCTCATCAAGGGTCTCAAGAACCCCCTACCAAGCTTAACACTGGCAAATCCGTCAGCCGTCAAGGAGATCTTGTTCCCCGCAAATCTCATCAGACTGGTAACAAATGAAATGTGGAAGTATGGTCTTATACCCGAGAGCGAACGGTTCCTGGCGAACGTTATGCAGACGATACAGGCTCATGTTATGGCTAGTCTCCCCATCTTCAGTAATTATGCGCTTCTTTCTGACACTTTCGCAGACCTTCAATGGTGAAGATGCCATCATTCCGGGTATTTTCTGGTTGTCAAACGTCCATGAAATGTTCTCCTTTTTTATCCGTGTTGGGGAGTCAGACATGTTGCAGGGAATTGGACCCGGCAAGGAGTCCGACTATGAGCGCCTGGTGTCCATCATGAAGGACGATTTGGACAGTTTGGAATACAACATATACCACACATGGATGACAGAGACGAAAAAGGAGCTCACGAAGATGGTCATCCCCGCCCTCATCGAGAGCCAGTCATTACCAGGTTTCATCGATAACAGCGGAAGGCGTTTGTTCAATCGCATCTTCAACTCCAATAGCCAGCCGCCAGCGTTCAGCATGGATGACATCCTCATCCTGCTGAACAAGGTGTGGAAGAGTTTGAAGAGCTACTACATGGAGGAGAGCGTCGTACAACAGGTGGTGACAGAGCTCCTCAAATTGATTGGGGTGACTAGCTTCAATGACCTTCTCATGCGAAGGAATTTCTCCTCGTGGAAACGCGGTAGGTCTTCTTCCTAGCTTCTCGCGTCTCCCGCAAGTTTTTCTAACCGTGTCGATTATAGCTATGCAGATTCAATATAATATCACGCGCATAGAAGAGTGGTGCAAGTCTCATGATATGCCAGAGGGCACGCTGCAATTGGAACACTTGATACAAGCAACGAAGTTGCTACAACTCAAGAAGGTCGGTCCCCTTCTCAAAGTCGTTGGTTGCGCTAGCTCTCTGAAATGTTCACAGACAACGGCGGAGGATATTGAGATTATCTACGACGTCTGCTGGATGTTGAGCCCTATGCAGATTCAACGCATGTGCACGAACTATTTCGTGGCAGACTACGAGGTATGTCTCCCATATAAGATACCTTGTGGTGCTTGAATGACAAAAATGCTAGAGTCCGATTTCGCCCGAGATTTTACGCATGGTCGCATCGCGTGTGATTGCGAATGACCGAAATGACCATCTTCTATTACCAGAGGCAGAAGAAGTTGGTCCGTACGAATTACCCCTTCCTCGGGAAGTAAACGGGCTCGAGACTTATGTTCCCGCATACCTTAACGTTTCCCATCTTCGTCGACTCGCCGCGCTGGTCACATGAAGTACGGGATATCACGGTTGTTGCATACTTATCTGGTGTTTTTGTTTCGTAATATTATATACAATATACTCTCTCGATGCCTGCACTCAAATACCGCATTGAAGTAGCCTGGCATGAAGAATCAGTAACATTACGCCCTGGTGTCACCCCAACCCACCATGCGCTAACAGGCCGCGGATGAATCATACAACATAGATAGTATACACGAACGTTTCAAGTATGATTCGAGTTCAGGAAAAGCTCGCAACCATCTTCAATCTGTTCGCGGAGAAGTCGATCAGTCTCTAACACTATTAACTCTTCCTGGCTGGCCGTTTTGCGTCGAGACAGACATGGTGGCTTTAAAAGCCGTGAGCCGTGAGCCAAAATATCGAAACAACGGATTGTGTACTTACCGTAGTGGTCTGGAAGTTAAAATGGCGAGCAAGCATATCAAGGGCCCTCCCAGTACCCACAGTCTTAAATCAGAGAAACATAAGCAAGAGAGTAAAACAAGGAGATGATCGAGACTGACCTTGCGGAACCAGAAGTTCTTTTGAGCGGCTTGGGGGTCACCTTCACAGCTGACTCTAACGTGCAATCGCTGATCAATTCCGATGGAACCTGGCTTGTCACTTGGATCGGCCGGCACAGCGCGATGGCGCATCTTCATGAACTCGACCTTTTGGAATTGTGCTAGCTTTTTTGGGTCGGTAGGGACTTTGCGCTTAGTAGGTGCGGACGCGGAGCTGGATGGCGAGGCTGGAGAGACACTGGAGAAGTGCTTGGCGAGCAGAGCGTGAGCAACTTCGTTCTTGGGTGGTGCGACAGGCTCTGGTACGGGACATGCATGCTGTGATGCATCACGGTGCCTGTGCAGTATAGGTATTTAGGAAGGGACCCTTAGAATTATTAGTCAGGGTGGTGTGAAAATGTGGCTCACGAAGCACAGTAGGCAAGTGCACACCGCGGACAGAGCGCAGACGCCCTGTCTTGTTCTCCGGCAGAGTCTCCGACATATGCATCGAGGCTGGGCTTGTTGCAGGAGGTGAAGGCGCAGCGCTGGAGTTTCTGGAATGCGGATGAGCTATCTTTCAGCGCCTGAGAAGGATCGACGGGGCATTGATGGGCGTCTGGGAAGATATGGTCCTTGCAGAATTGGTTGTCACAGCGACATCGGATTGGTAGGAGGTCGAGCTTGCGGCAAGAAGAGAGGGAACAGTACGCGCCGATGGGAGGCAAGTCCATCACACGCTCCGAGTCAGACACGGTCCGGCCAAGCCAATAACTCGAATCGCTGCTGCGCCAGCGCACGAGCTCTAATCTTTCCAGCCAGCGAATCATACCATGAACATCGTCGTACGTTTCTCCCGAAATCATTATGCCGTACTGCAATTTCCCACAATCGTCTGTGTACGGAACTTTTTCTTTTTCTTTCAATCGTTAGGAATCGCTCTTCGGCCGCACCGTGACGCCAGCGGAGCGTCTGCGCCAACACCAGCGCGCGCTGGCCAAAGCGCAGCGCGAACTCGACCGCGAGCGCACAAAACTCGAGCAGAGCGAGAAGAAGCTCATTATGGACATCAAGAAGAGTGCCAAGGCGGGACAACTTGTGCGCTCCTCAGTCATTTACCCCCCCCCCCCCCCGTTTCCTCTTCCGGGTCGTTTTTGCTAAAGGATGTGCGATTTTTCTGTGCGCAGAATGCTTGCAAGGTCATGGCGAAGG
The DNA here is from genome assembly GCA_963926505.1 of Russula olivacea. Lineage (NCBI taxonomy): Eukaryota > Fungi > Basidiomycota > Agaricomycetes > Russulales > Russulaceae > Russula > Russula olivacea. The sequence continues at coordinate 945,617 of OZ004884.1, forward strand.
ACTTAATTCGCACACGCCGATATGTTCAAAAGTTCTACCAGATGCGCACGCAACTGCAGGCGGTCGGATTGCGCATTCAGACGTTACGTAGTAATCAGCAAATGGCCGACGCCATGCGTGGTGCCTCTCGTGTTCGCCCTTTTCTCTCTCTTCTACATTTCAACCCCCCTCTGACCCCCCTTCTCTCGCCCTCGCATCTCATTCCCGCACTTACCTCTGCCAATGCCGACGATCGGGATGTGATTTCTTTGTGTTGAACAGGCGATGAAAAGCATGAACCGGGGCCTCAACCTCCCACAGATCCAACGGATCATGAATGACTTTGAACGTGAGAGCGCGACGATGGATATGAAAGAGGAGATGATGAACGACGCGGTGGATGATGTCATGGATGACGATCTCGAGGACGAGGAAGAGGAAAGCGACAAGATCCTCAAACAGGTCCTCGACGAGATCGGCGTCGGAATATCACAGCAGGTGCGTCGTACGCGTCAATTGTCTCTGGCCCGCGTGGCACTTGACATTGGCTTGTCCACCACCACCACCACCACCACCACCACCACTGTTGCTGACTCGATTGTCCCACACAGCTTATTGACGCACCGACCGGCATGGCTACTACCTCCACACTGACCGAGCGTCAACCCGTTGCTCTTGCCGACGGCCCTGCTCCTTCACCTGGGAACACCAATACTGGCGGTACTGGCGGTGGCGGTGGCGGCGGCGGCGGCGGAAATCAGACAGACGAAGACGCCTTACAAGCCCGGCTGGATGCCCTTCGCCGAGGGTAGATACACGTTGCTGATTTCAATGGGGGTATTACCCTCGTTCTTGTATTATTATTTGGCACAGCCTGGCATAACCAGATCGATTGTTGCGAACATTCGACTATGAGGACTATTGCGTGCCGAGTCCCAAGTTGAATTTTGCCTATAGTATTATGCGCGTAGATACGATAATTCAACGATGCACCCTCGTGGATCATTTATCGCACAGCTTCATGAGGCGGAGAATGGCGTAGGCCAAGGTCGAACGGTCCGAGCAAACGAGGCACTTGCCGCCATGCCGCGCTAATACAACAACTACAGTAATACAACAACCAAAAACAACTATAACAAACCCCGGCATCACCGATACTCGACTGTATACCATTGCGGCCGAACTCGACATGGTCACCATGGAACCGCTACTTCATTATCATCATACGAGAAACAATGCCCTATGCGTGCTTTGATTCGGTTCAACTGACACCTTGAAGCGGTACTCAAGACGACAAGAAGGCCAAACAGCTGTAGCTGTGTGGCCCACTGCACTTTGGCCCCTGCTTCTCGGCGCTTCTCAGCGAACATTGGCCGTGCCGAGTGTTCACCTGAGCCTTAATATAAGGCCTCGACAGAAGTCCAGCCTTCAACTCGAAACACATCGGTGCAACACCTCATATACTCTTCCAGTCTTGAAAGAACTTCAGCTTCAGCTCAAATGTGCATTTTCGTGGAGGTAAGTATAGATTAAATAGATAATACTGTCCCTACTATGCTTATAACGCCACAACAGGAAGCCCCCAACTTCCCCACTACTTGGTTTTCCGAATCGCCCGTCAAATCCAAGTCACACGACTTGAAATCGGACCCTGACATTACTCAGAGTCCCGAATATTGGGTACACTACAGGTCTCTCGCGGGGAGTCCATTTGATTCGTCCGACTCGGACTCATCTTCGGACGGCGATGATGATGCTGTATCTTTGGGGTCTTTGGACCTGTCTTCACCATTCTCGGATGTATCCCTCGTCTCGGAGGGCATTGGAACTCTCAATGTGATGGAAAGCAACGCCCTCGGCTTAGTCTTCATGTCCGAAGAGGTTCTCGAAACCAAGGCCATTGCCACATCTACTCCGCAGGCTGAAAGCTTGCGGGCCCCTCACAACCACCAGGACGATCGCAGCTGCGGCCGTCCGAACCAGAAGTACTATGCACAGTAAGAGTACATAGCCTTCCAGTCCGACGGTCCAACTGACGAAACGCTGGTATGTAGGTTCCCCCAAGATATCGGACTGTGCGCAGACATGAGCGATGACACCGGTCCCAAGGTGAGCAATCGCAGAAATATATGAGTGCCCTTCAGGAGTTCCAAGACCTGAGCGAGTTTCTTTTCCAGGGAGCTCACTGGTACGATGATGGAAGTGACCAGCCATATAACCTTCCACGCGCACCTCGCTTGGGCACGATTCCATTGCCCGAGGACGACGGTGAAGAACTCCTATATGGCGGACCAGACCTGGGAGGGTGGGTGACTGGCACCTTGGACGGCATTCCTAAGGTCGTATTGCCGGGGCTCAGTTGCCTCGACATCGGTTTGCCCATGCCATTTGCGATGGAGGACTGAGGTATGGTGAATCTGTATGCGAGTGAGAATACGGTGGTGTAAGAAAGTAAGGCGAAGCCGCCGAACTTGAACTAGTCAGGAACACTGTGTCGTGTCGTCCGAGTCTGTTGATAGCGTTGATAGCGTAGCGTCCGTTGGAGTGTTGGAGGTATGTCTGGAGGAGTGATTTGGATTGATGATGATCAATGGACATCGTATAGTGCTCTTATATCCTAGCAGAATTGATGCTTGGAAATATCGTTTACCTGTAACGGAATGATAATGAGTGTGGAGGGAACAAGGTAACAAAGTGAAGTACAAGGTCTGACAGCGTCGAAAGCTGCGCTTACGACTCGGAGAGCACACGACTGACGGATAAATACAAAGGAACTACTTGTATCCAAACATCATCTTCAAGTTACGTGCATGCAGTTCATCCCCAACTTCGCGAAACAAGACAAGGGTTCCTTATACACACTCACTGAGTCTCACCTATGTCCCCATTATGGCCCGCTGGAGAACGAACAGGACGAACAACACGGATCTCGAAATAGGACGACTTGACCACATTACACGACGACGCATGTATGTAGCTTGTTGTACTGGCAATCTCCGTCAACATTAATACAGTACCTTCTCTTTTCTTCTCTAGTCAGAAATCCAGTTGGCAAGAAGGCTTCTTGCCACGTGGATTTCTGACTGACCCCTCAAGATAGCCGAGGCTCCTTCTCCAATTTCAGCCACATAGGGCGAGACGAGTGTGTTGGCAGAATCTGCGGCTGTTCATGGGAGTTTTAATCGGCTTGGACGGACCTTGTACGTTTTTCTCTTTACCTACGCTGACTTACCTGACCATTCCACTTAAATGTCACCTAGGTCGTCGAGATAGGACTCGTTACCCTGTTTCGGATTGACCATTCGTACCAACAACCTGAGTTGGTAAAATCCTCGCAGCTCACACATCGTCCCGTTCGCCCTCTATGAGAAGTTGAGGGCTATACACTGTATACAGTGCTGATGTTGATATCACTTCAATACTAGTGGAAATATTATTGTGTGTTGGTTCGTCCGAAGCGCAGATCAGCTACCATCCCACCAAAAAATGGCGACGAAATAAAACTTCGGAAGGGAAATAGTTGGGATGCGATTGACTTGCTGGACCCTCGGGTTTGCAACCTCCATGTTGCAGGGAGGTGTTTGACGAAGGATGACCTGAACATGAACCTGATTACAAGGAGCAGTTTACTTCGGCGGACCATTTGTTCCGGATGATGTACATACACATAGACTAGATGTGTTAGCTATCTAATAGAGGAAAACCTTGTGGGGCCTTCGAGTAGCTCAGGCTGCGTGGAACATCACGCGCAGCAAGAGTGCCGTCCCACGTGATGGACAGATTTCACCTTTTTTTCTACTTGATCCGAGTCCAGCCTGAGACTGACCTTGGACTGTGCTTAGATTGACCATTTAGAGTAGAATGAATCAGCCATCTTCAAGGATAAGCTTGCATTCGCGAGCCAGAGCGCCGCGCAGCTCGATCGCAGCGCTTCGATAAACGTCCCCGACACCGTGACGCCAGGCTTATGCTGCGGTACATCACATGCATCACCTGCCAGGACAGACATCCCGCAGCCCGCTGGCCCCGCAGCTCAGAAGCGCCACCTCATCAATATGCTTAATAGCATGTATATAAGAACTTGCTATCGAGGATTATCTGACTATCCAAGTCCTCCTTGTTCTTGAAAAAACCATTGAGTACTTCCTGCAAGTCACACCCTTAGGTGGACACCTTTGCTCTATCTCATCTCACCTTCCACCTCCACCCATCTCCGAACTCCGGCATGAATACTCACAGTGTACAACGACCAACCAATCAACACAAAATGCCGGCGCGGAGATGCGCTCAAGATGTCAGTCTGACAGCCAACACAAGCGACAACTCCAGTCCCAAGGTGAGCAAATAAAATAGAAAGGTCGTTCCAGTTGATGAAAAACCTGACGACGTTTCAGATGTCCCAGGGACTCAGCAGACATCCTCGCGAGAAAGCTCGCACATACCCTGAAACTTGCGAGCCATACAAAGATGATGGGCGGTATGGTTGGCTGGATGATTTCAAACTCCCACGCGCACCTCATATCTCCACTGTTGCATTGCCGGAGCTAGAGGACGGTGAAGACTTTTCCTATAGCGGATCGGAGACGGATCTGGGAGGCGGGTTGATGGGCACATGGGGTGGCGATCCCAAGGCTACATTGCTTGGTTGCCTCGACAACATCTTGCCAGAGCTGTTCGCGATAGACAGCTGAGTTTCTGGCCGCGACTGTGAATTTGACTAGTTATGCGATCGAGAGAAGATGTGGGGAGGGAAAATCCGAAGTTCAAAGCCGCACCGACAGTCCGACGATGTCATTGACTCCGAGTCATTGCCATATTGGCAGGGTGCAGTTGTTTAAATGTTGTAATGTCCGGTTGCTTGTACTATATCATCTGCTTCTAACTATCGCGTTGGATTCACACACCTCCTGGGCCTGGAAATATCATGCAATAGGGTGTTGGGAATAAGGTAACGAGGCCGCAAATCCACAATACAATGGTTTTGGACGAGGTGTGCCATGGATCATTAGATTCGAATGGGGATCTCGAAATTAGGAGGTGTGATTCCATAGCGCTCCGATCAACTTGTACCGCAGCCTCTCAATACCTTGCACACTTCAGTCCGAGTCCGACCATGGAAAACACTCCACGATCTTATGCCCTAGCTCTCCTGAAGTTGATGGGAAATCAAGAAGGCGCCAATGAGGACAATCCGCCCCTCGGATGGGCCTTGCACCTGGAGACACAATCGTCCATCTTCAATTTGGCCGCTCACAGACTCCTGCCAACTCTGATCGAGTATTCCCCATCTCCAGAAGCGGTAGCTCAGCAATTCATGACAGAGCTTGCACAGTGCGAAAACTCCGCCGTGATAGATCTCGGTGATGCCCTTTTTTCTACTTTATGTGATACATTTTGTGTTGAATGTTATGTGCAACTTGAAGTCGACTCTCTGAACAGCGATCGCTCCGTTAGTCCGGCTAACTGGGCGGCAGCGGTGTATGAAGGACTACGTCGGAACGGAAACATATCGCCTCTCACAAATCTCGCAGTTCTCTACTTGAATGATCTCGTTATCCCATGTAGGGTGCAAAGCAATATCGGTTGGCTGTGGTAACTGATTTTTTGCTTTTCTAGTCAGATATCCTGCCGGTACTAGACGGTCCCCCACAAGTTCCCCCACAAGTTCCCAGTCACTTACTCCCAATCCTATGCACAGGGACAATAATTCGTTATTGGAATCGGCAAATGTTCATAGTAATCAAGTGGCTTTGAAGGAGCTTGTATGTATCGATCTACTGCCAACCGTCCCACTAAATGTTGTTTAGGTCCTTCGCCGGGATGGCGCTCGTTGCGTCATTACGAGGTTCCCATTCGTTGGGAGGGGGAGAGTACCATGCAATTGCGCACACATCATCCCCTTTTCTGTTCATAATAAGGCAGGGGTCTTCCCCCTGACAAGTTTCCACCCATTAACATATTATCCAGACGGCCGTACACACTGCGATCGAAATGTTTACTGGCAACGAAGTGAGGGCAGCCGAAGTCCAGCACCTCATAAACCATCCTATCAATGCCATAAATATGGGATACGACGCTCGTGTATCAATGGATCAGAATTTAGCCTGGGGCATTGAAGCTAGATCGGCCAATGATGGGGTGAGGGTTATCAGGCGCTGCGGTGCTGACACTGATATAACTTTAATAGTGGAAATACTATTTCCGTGTTGTTAAGCCAGACGATATTTACGGAACCATCCAACTCAACGATGGAGACGAAATAGAATTTGGAAAGGGAGACGATGGGAATACGATTGAGTTGCCGGACCCTCGACTTTGCAACCTCCGTCTTGCTATTGCTCGGGTCTTCGCGGCCTCAGGATTCGCGGAGGTGGTTGATAAAATTCTGGAGGATAATGGAGGTGGCGAGTCAGCACTCCATTTTGTCGATGACCTCTCGCATAGACTAGCGATGGTAGCAGTGTTAGGTTACAGATTTGCTTGACGGGGGAGTGATTGTTTCAAATGATTACTAGTAATACAACTAATGCTGAATCAGTGGTCGAACGTCGAACGAGAATGACCCTTGTTCCCACAAAATCTACTGAGAAGAGGATTCACTTGACCACTTTTGCGATTTCCCCTCTTGTACTGCCATGGTGACGAGGATACGGCGGGCAGGCCCGGGTAGTAGTAAAGAGGGCCTTCGAAGTCCAGCAGTGGAGTTTGGAGGCCGAGACTCAGTTGAAAGTATCTGTTTTTTTGTGGCGACGAGACATGGGGTATTGATAGGAAGACACCCAATTGCCAAGTCCGTCGAAGGGGATTCGGGGAACGGCCCGGGACCTGTTGACGTCAGAGTTGTGGCACATGTGCCTCGCTTGCATGTGTGTGGCGAGAATCTCGAGACTCTCATATAAAAGAACGCACCACTGGTCCACTGGGCGACCTGACTTACAACCTTGCACAACCTCTGTATTCTTCTTTTCAATACTGCCTCCCACACTTCGACCGTGGAAAGTAGTCAAAGCACACTACGATCGTATACGCGTAATAATCAAAGTCAGAAGAGTGAGGGAATATGATCCCATATGCCCTAGCTCTCCTGACGTTGATGGGAAATCAACTAGGCGCCGATAAGGAGAAATCGCCCTTCGGAATTGCCATGTGCCTGATTTCACAAAAGATGTTCTGCAGGACTCTGTGAGCGCTTTGATGGTCACTGTGTTGTCAGACCCTCGACCTTGTAACCTTCACCTTGCTGTCGCCCAGGTCTTCACAGCCTCAGGATTCTCCAGAAAATTTTCAATCACCTCTGCGAAAGATTTGCGGGGGTGATTGAAAATTTCTGAAGGGTAATGAGAATAGCGACGCAACCAATTTCGGCGATGAACTCTGGGTAGACTAGCGATATCATCGGTGTCGGGTTAGAGGTGCTAGTTACCTACTAGTAGTACCCATAAAGCAATTGGCCCTCTACTATTACTAATAGCAGAGGATCAATTAATTGCTTCATGGGTACTACTGGTACAGTAATACAGTGTCAAATGTTTATCGATTTATCATTGACGTAGGAAGAGGATCGGCTTGCGCTGCGGATACTGCAATGGGCCACTAGCTTCTGTTTATTTTCAGTGTGTAACCTACGAGTGCCGCCTCAGTTCATTCCAACGGATCCCAGTGGGCCAAAACAGTGCACGTTTTTCATGTAGAAGTAATGGCTCGTTCCTTCACGCGGTGGAAGATGGGATGGTAACCGTGACTACCATTGACTTGTGTCAGACAAAGTACTGTACTTCAATGCGTCCATCTACCTTTCAATCTAAACCTGACATCGGTAAAGCCGACTTGGTCGAGGCCCAATCAACGAAGTGTATTTTCCTGTGAAAATTGCTACACTGCCAGAACGGGTATACTAAAACCAAGAGTAGGGGTATGTGGTTCCCTTTCATTTCCATTCGAGAACGTGGAGTTTTTCCACTCCACAGAAAAAGTCCTGAGAAGAAGTCAGGGCAGTGTGGGAGGGGTTCGTGGTCACGCCAGGAGGACATTGTGCACTCCAAGGTTGGAGTGGTGGCCGAGGAGGCTTTGAAGCTTGCCGTGGCTCAGGAGGGATCAGTTTCGGCCGTGGCGCTGGCGGACGTTTCAATGGAGGTCGTGGTGGTGGTTTCCGAGGGCCAGCCATGACATTGCATTTAATATACGAGTTTGCTCCTCCTTGGAGCTCAGAGACAGAGAAACGAACTTGGAGCAGCCATTTGAAGATGGGTTGCAGTTCGAGGGTATCGACTTCCTGTTCAACGTCTTGGAGTTAACGCCATGATCACTCATGCTGGGTATTTACGATCTGCAGGGAGCGTTGAGTGTCAGAACCCCTCCAACGTAACATTTGAAGAGATCATCAAACCAGAACAGACACGTGCCCATTACCTGCTAGTTTAAATATGAGCCTAAAGGGACGCACTGTACAGTTACACACTGCGCGGTCCACGCATCGGTATTGGATGCATCCACAGAGCACTCATTAGTGATGAAGACGTCATAATGGGAAGATGCCCCCAGGTGCGTCCCAACACTCCCTGAAGGGGGCTGAGTGCTGAATCTTCAGGTGCTCTCGACTAGATAGTCACGATGCCGAGACGGGTGGCGGAGTTGTGATGACGTAACACGTGGTTACTGACTCGGATGCGCAAGCCGACTCTTCCGGGGGGGGCTCCTTGAACCGTAACCACCACTATGGGCGGTTTTCCCACGCTGGGCAAGGAGGAAAATATCCACACCTGCCCCCTATACACATGAATACCCGCTCTAATGAACATGAACCTGCTTTATGAATGCTATCAAACAGGATGAGAACCTGTACCTATAGCAAGCACCACAAGCACGGAAGCACCATGACAGCATGGACAGCACACCCCCATCCAACACCAACAGTCCAACATGCACGCGCATCGACACCGCACCTTCCCAGCCTTGACCTGCAGAGCAAAAAACTCTACTTCGTGTGATAAACAACTTAGAAGTATAGGAATGCCACAGCAGCATGCCCACCCCCACGAACAGTCACCCACCTTGTGTGCCACGTCAACCTGCCCAAAGTGGCACATTACATAATACATTGATGACCGCCATTGAACGTTGAACGTTGAACAACCACGCTTCAGACCACAATGGTACAGCACCCCACGAGAATAACCACATTGACAACTTGCCTTATCAAACAGAATGAGAATAAGTTACCACCCGTACCCACAGTAAGCACTGTGACAGCACAGACAGCACACGCAACCCCCATTCAACACGGTGACAACACCACAGTCTAACGTGCAAGTGCATCGAGACTGCACCTTCCAACTTGCAGTTGCAGTGATCCACCTCGTGTGATTAACAACTTAGAAGTACAGAAATGCTACAGTAGCATGCCCCACGCCCACGAGCAATCACCCCGAGTGCTTCGACCTGTTGCAGTCCTGTTGCTCTGTCCGAGTCTGCCACGCGCCAAAAGTGGCACCTTACATAATATACTGACCCGACATGACCACCGTCAAATTACTGCCAGAAGATGAACCCGCACGACAGCAACCCACCCCGCACATCCAATGCAACACCTCCACTACCATACCAGCCCTATTCCAAGATAAGCTGAGTCAAACTGGACCATGAGCCGACCATGCAACAAACCATGTCAAACCCCCAAGCGACAGCACCACTGTGACGGTGTGACCCGGAATGACTGTATGACTTCGAGTTAAATACATATGCCCTCCCTTAAACGTAGATACTACCTGCACACCCAGTGCTGAGAATACAAATAAAATAGTCAGACCATACCCAAGTAACCTATATAAAGCAAACCACCCCCCCGAACGAACCCCCAACGCATAGCCACACGATCCACAATGGTAAAGGACAAGCTGACTAAGGAAAGCGAATGACGCATGTCAGATCACGTCAGACAGGAAGGCAAATGATGGTTCAACGTTCAACGACTCTCGAATACTGTACTGTGGAACAATGCACAACCTGCGCGGCCTACTCCCCGACCCAGACCCCCCCCCCCAAGACGAAAAGAAAAGAAGTACGACCAAATGAAGCCGATTGACTATCTACGGGTCTACCCTAATATACAGTAACAAAATCCTTAAGTGTCGCCTGCCTCCAACCCCGCCTGCCTCGAAAATGATACGCATTCCAAATAAAAAACTTCCAACTACATTCACTCCCGCTCTCTTCTCTTATATTTCCCCTTTCTACACCTCGTGCTCTCTAACAGGACTTACCGACACAACGCCGACACCATGCAGCAGTCGCACGCTCTCCTTTCTGTCTTATCAACCCCACCATCATATCTGGATTACAACCCTCAACAAGCTGACATCGGACAGGTCCAACTGCCACAACGATAAAGCGTGAACTGTGCGACCACCTGATCTTCATCGAGCACCGCCAATGCCAGTGCCTCCTCTCCACACGCCCATCACACTCACACGCCAACTCACTGACTCAGACCACCATTGTAAACCAACATGCCTGTACCCATGCCCGCACTCTGGACCATGAACAGCAACAAATGTAACACTGAATATGAGTATTATGACCACATGACCATGCTGCATGACAGACAGCAATATGACCCTGCGCACGCCGACTCTCCCCGCCCCCCTAAGGAAACAGGCCAGTCACCTGGCCTGCCAAATCGCGTGAGGGTGAGATGGCTAAGGTACAACTAACAGACCTCATATGGGTACTGAGCGAACACACAACACATGAGAAAACACAGATTGGAGTCTGCACACCTACTCTGAGTCCTAAGGTGTGAAAGGTGAATCCAAGAAGAGACCCACTCGGAAAACGAGATTAAAGCAAGATGGTTAAGGAAGATTAATGAGCGTTTGACATCACTACATATACAACGAAAATTGTCGGAGACAAAACATACACAAGCTAACACAGAACACATGGAAGAAAGCCCTACAAAGGCAAAACGACTTACCGGTCAATTGGTTCAACAACCGTGAGGTTTTAGTGGGTAGTGGATGGTGAGACACGCCAATGAATCCACTTCCGAGTCCCACACTACCCCGCAATAGGGGTGTGCATAAACGCATTTTCGTCCTCAACTCCGGGTCCGTCCGGCTGGCGGCCCTGGCTACAGCGCGCTGTGTAGAGCTGATATAATTTCACTTACTACATAGCATTTATTTCATGTAATACGGTTACAAGTATACGAAAATAAACGCTATCCAAAAAAAAAAAAAGCAAGCCGACTCTTCCTAATTATGCCCTTTCTACTACGTGATACATTTCATGTCAAATATTATGTGCAAGTCAACACTTTGAACAGCAGTGGTCGCTCCGTCAGTCCAGGTGACGAGGCATTGGCGATGCAGGCAGAAATACGACAAACTGGTGAAGCTTCTCACAGATCTTGCAAGTTTCTCCTTGAACAGTGGAATCGCTATTGACTGTAATAACTAAATTTCTACTTTTCTACTCAGAAAACCCAGTTTTTTAAAAAACACCCTTAGATCATACATTCATACTCGTGTCGGCGGTGTCATATGCTTTCATCTCTGTACCATCTATATTTCATGTACTGTATACAGTTTCTCCCTCGACGTCAGTCTTGTGTAGGACATAGTATGGGACCGGAACCGTGCGATCGAGGAGGAACAAGGCGCGGCTCCAATGGAACTCGGGAGCCTAGGGGGAGTGGTCGAGCTCGTCCTTGAGCTCAATCAGATGCGGTTGGTGCCGTGCGAGGGTGGCAAAGTTGCGGAGCTGCTTGATAGAGGATGGGGGTAGTGTCTCAAGAGTGTCGGATTAGTAGCAGGGGCGAGAAGGGCGTACTCGCGACGATGGTGTGGAACCAGGGCAAACGCGTCGAGAATCGTTATGTCGGATAACGACGGTCCGATGCCCGCTCAAATCGGTATCACGCCCTTCGGCCGTCAATTTGCCTGACGCGCTGACAGGTCACCAAATGCTCCCGGCGGAGACAATGCGATTGGCAGTGATCTCCCGGTTGGCTGGTATATGAGAACTGCCCCCGTGAAACATTTCACCGCTCGCCAGTTGGCGACCTTATAGCTTATAGGTATCTGCTGAGCGCTCCGTCATCTCAGGTTGATGAGTTCACGCGTCTTCACTAGCTCCCTCTTCACGCCGACTGTCATCAACTTCGATGTTTACAACTCAAACACCACCTGATGCCTATCCATTCAATAAGAGATGAAGGCATATGGTTGAATCTATTATGCGACGACCCAAAGGATGGCTGTCCAACAAGATTGAATGTTGTATTGCAATCGGTCCGCTGAGGAATTCTTTCGGGTCCTTTGGTTCTACAATTGGACAAGGTGCCTAGATAAAGGGCGTAGTTTGCAGTGTTAGACCGGCGGAAAGACGACATGAATGGTAAGTACAATATGATCGAGGACTGCTTCCTCGCTATGCTCCACGGGCAACGGCGGTGACAACCTTGGACTACTCACAGCGCAAACCGTGTACCGTTCTTGCACAGGACCTGTGCAATGGACGACTGATCCCAACCTGCGACGAATTCCGCGCGTCCCTGTGAGTTTCTTTCCTTCGAACGTTGGCTTATCTATGCCAGTGTGCCACGTACTATACCTGGGTTGGTGCCGTATCAGGGAGAAGAATTCGATGTCATCCATACTGAAACCGAAATTTCCTTGCGCCGTATTCCATTTCTCAAGCACCAGGCCTGAAGCAGTATTGTTCACACTCAATCCTCTTTCTGAGCTCTCAGCTGCCTCTCCATCAACCAGCAGTGCATTGGTCCGGCTGCTTACAGTAGGTATAGGGGATAACATGATAACACGTTGAACTCTCAAGATAGACACTGAAGCGGCTTCAGTCTGTCGAAGCGCCTCTCTAGAGCCCTAAAGCCATCTTTGAGTGTTCCTAATTCGATAGATCGATGGACCTGACTAAGGCCTGATATCCAGAGAGCGCAGCCCATTCACGGCAGTGGTCTCCAAGAGGTTAGGGCGCTTGCCTGGCAGTGGAGACTATATAGACAGGTGGGGGCTGCGTGTTTGCATTGGACCTCTTCCTCCATCGAATCCGTCGCACCACTTAACATGGCAGAACACGCATCTGAAGTGCAATGTAAGTGGTTCATTTCGTTGCTTTCATTGACACGTTTTGATTTCTGCTCGTAATAGTTGCGACAGCTTGGATAAATGAACATGAACTTGCCGATGGCGGTTTTGTTGTGAAAGAGGTACAGGCGGGTAAAGATATCCCATTTGAATGGAGTATTGGCGTCATCACAGTGAGCTCCGTCATCATTCAGCAACACTTGGATCATTTATTCATTTATCTACAGATCCGAGTCCTAATAAATGTGGAAAGTAGACAAGCCACGTTAGACGTTTACATTACCCTTCCCATCAAGGGCCGAACCAAGATAGGCTCAGTCACAGGTTCCGCCACTAAAGGGATCACAGTTACTCTTAATGCAGTTTTTGCAAAGGGGACTGTTAGGCTCTATATCTCTGAGGGGTTTTTGCGTATCGATATCAAAGCGACAGCCCTTGGACACAAGATTGAAAAGGATATCAGACTTTTCGCCCTACCGTCAGTACGGTTCTTCTCGCCATCACTATAATTCACTGAAACACATCGCAGTGGTTCCAAATTGAACCCGGGTGATGACCTTGTCCCTGTCCTTGTCAATTCTGTGTTCGCGAAGCTGTAGCACACCAGCACTAGCACCCTAGGAAATGATTGCTCAAAGTGGACTTTCAAGTTACGAAGTTGAATGTATCAGTGTCCCGTAGTAGTGTGTACTGAAGAATAAGAGTGTTGATCTGATTCTTTTCATCGATTCTCGAGGCAGTACTATTTCCGCACAGTAAAGCCAGCCCGTGTCACTCAGTCACACGATCCGCAGAACAAGCCGATTCTCTTTCTACGTAAATGGTAAACAGTCATAGAACCGCGGCGCAAAGGCTATCAAGAGGATGTAAAGGCACGCCTCCGAGTGTATCCCAATTGAAGCCTCTTCCTTCTCAGGATATTTCGCGGGAACAAGCGTCGTTCAAGTTCTCGTCCGATGTTTGACCAGAGATTTTGACCAGAGATTCAGCATTACATCTGACATTGCATTACTAGTAGCCATGAAGCAATCACTAGAGTATCAAGTAACTAACGCCTCTAACCGAACACCGATAACATCGCTAGTCTACGCCACAGGTTATCGCCAAAATCGGTTGGTAGGAGAGAAGTTTGGAGGGTGACAATGTGGACATCGCATGTGATAAACTACGTCCCATAGAATTATAAAATAGGTATGTATGTGATTCTTTTTCGTTTCCAATGACAGGGCTATACTATGCTTACGATCTGAGCGGTTCACTAGTAATAAGTCGATAAATCGGTTTCGAGATACGCAGGAGAGAGGACTAGGCGGTGCGAGGGGACGGGATCGCCGCGCTCCCAGGGAGGACGTAGTGCACTCCGAGGTCGTAGCAATGGCCCAGAATGCTTTGGCGGTTCCCGTGTATGAGGATCAGTTTCGACCGTGACGGTGGTTTCAGGGAAGGACGTGGTGGTTTCCCAGGGCCATGACATTGCATTCGAGGCACGGGTTTGCTCTTCCTAGGAGCTTTGAAAGCGCGTGAACGGTGGGAAGGGACTCGGAGCGGTCATTTGAAGATAGGTCACGATTTGATTGCATTGACTTCCTCTTCGACGTCTTGAAGTCGTCGTATTCGTTCGTGTTGGGTCTTTACGGTCTGTAATGAGGATTAAGGGTCAGAACCCGTCGATGGCATGTGGAGAGAAGCGTACCTGGTGTAAACCCTCGGATAGGGCGGCCACCTTTAAGAATGTCTCGCTTGTCTCGTCGAGTATACCTTCTGCACGCAACTGTCAGCGACTAGCTAGAGAGCTGAACAACTAACTGACCGTCGGGCAGACTAGCATCGGAACGATCCTCACCCTCTCCGACTGATTTGTCAAGTTCTGCTAGCGCAGCGTCCTGGACCTTAAAGAGGTTCTCCAAAAGGTCTGCGACCTCTCGCGGTCGATTTCGACGTTTAGTAGCCAGCTCGAGGTCCCATTGCAAACGTTGATTGTACAGGGACCACGTCTCACGATCGAGAGCCTCGTCGAACGGTTCGACTTCCCTGTCTAAATTCAAAAGCGATAGTAAAAACCCAAGTGCCAACCAAGATCCCATTTTTGTGACAACGTACCATCGTCTTCATCCTTCAGGTCCTCGAATTTCTTTCCATTGATTCGAACATTGAGTTTCGCCTTTTCGAAAGTTGTCTCTATAAACTGAGACGATGTGTGAGGAGGTGCAGACTTGGAAGGAACAATCAATTGGCACCTGTTGAACGTGTGGGAGGAGAGAGGCCCTTTCTGATTCCAGCCCGCTCTGGCGAATAGACAGGTCAAACTGCTCAAGAACAGCCTTTGAAAAATTGGCCTTGATCCTGTGCCAGTCTCGGAGAGTGTCGATGGATATGCGGGGTATCTCTTCGCGAGATTCCGCGTCGTCCATCGTAGTTGGTTGATCGTCGCTTTAAATTGACGCCCATTTGTCACGCGACAAATTCTTTGACGCCCCGTGACCGCTGCTCGTCGGTTTTCCGACGCGACTACAATTGCCCAGCTTTCGCAGAAGTCTTTGGGTGACTTCATGCTTTAAGTTTCACTCACCCCGCGATGCCGGACTTCGCCCTCAGCAGTTATCCATGCATGTGATGACCATGAGGTTCGGCCATTCCTCTCGTATGGGACCTTCTCGATGTTCTCAACATACTTGCGGTTCATCAATAATCTACGTCATGGCATACAACTCTTCGTAAAACTGACGACGGGTTCCGTATCTACAACGCGGAGGAAAAAATATGTTGCGCTTTCCAGGACAACGTTATCGTGGCTTCCGTCATAGCTATCGAATCCCGAATTCAACCTGTTGAAAAGAGGCAGGCACGGCGCGTGCGTCGTGCGACAGTTTTCGACCGACCCGCTGAGTATATTTTTACGGGCAGCTCGTGCACACCTCGAGGGCGGCCGCAAGCAAGGTAGTCGTACCAAGGACAAGGCTGCGTATCATGGACGAAGAAAAGTCACGGTGCTCCGTGTTGTCAGTGTTCTGCCCGGGATGATCAATTCCTTTGATTTTGACTGTAGGGTGCATTCGGGTGAGTGCTCCTATCGTTTCCCCATCCTGTGTCGGGATTTTTCATCGAGTCGCTCTTGTAGCTTAACCACTACGGTGGGTTCGATGGTGCCAGACAGACTCAAAGATACCTCGACCGTAACATTCTCGCCGAAGCGGTGATTTTGAAACGATATATGCCTCGTATTTTCCGCATACAACTTATACAAGAGACCAGCCCGACCCAGCTACTAGTCTCATTAATTAATGTAGATGAGATGCCTCGTTTCTATCGACTTGTACCATCAGCACCTTTTAACCTTCGCATTGACCGGTCTACCCACGCTCCCTCTCCTACCATGCCGCCCTCGTGCCTCCCAGGGCCCTTTCACACTGCCGATACCCCGCCGCTTGCTTGGTTCTCATTCTCCACCGAAGGTGCGCTTCCGGCACCCCGTAGGCTGTGGCTCTCCTTACTGCTATCGAGTACTGTTATTGAGTCATCCTTCGGCAGCAGTGTCGGAGTTCATCGGATCCTCCGGCTGCTCAAGGTGATGAGCTCAGCTAAGGGGCTATCCCGCAGCCCTTACTCCCACCTAGGTCAGTTTCTCCTTCGTTCTGTGCTCTGCATTTTAGCCCCAACTCTTCTCTTCCAGCTTGCCACTAATTTAAACAGTGTCACAACTATCGAACCACTATAATGTTCCACAGTACTACTGCGAACGACCGCTCACAGACACTCCCCGGAGGGGCCGCCCCTATTGATGAAGGTCTATTCTCCAAGACTTTACCGAGAGATTTCTCCGGATCATGCCTCGCTCTTGTCCACACCTACCACGAGGGAAAACGCTCTAAGTTCGACACGATCAAGCGACTCGCCGGACTGGTTATCGAGGAACTCGAACACGCCTCTCGGGTCGGGGATAATGTCAAAGAGGTTTCATCTGTTCTCTGTGCCTACCTCGAAATTCTTAACGTATTCGACAAAGAACGAACGGGAGCTCGGCAAGAAGTGGAAGTCGTTAAGGGACAGGTCGCAGCACCCCCAAAAAGGGGTAGAGAGGACGAAGGGGAACCTGATCACCCTGCTAAACACCCAATCGACCTCGAGCTTATCCCATTCGGGAGACCAGACTCCATCAAGCTCCCCGACGACTTGCGGCTCACCCATGATCTTCAGGACAACTATGGACGGGACCCCGCGTACGCCAAGGCCATACTGCTCAAGAACCCATCGCGCCCTGAATTCCCATCCAACCTTTGGGATAACGTACTCGCCAACACATTCGTCGACTTCAACCAGATCTTCAGCCAGATCGTTTTCCCTGTTGACCGCCAGATTAGCGGATCCGGCGATTGGGCTTACACGTGGGACAGATACGAAAAAGCGGTCCTGTTTGCCTTCCCCCACAGGGAACTCGAGCTTCAGAAGTACAAGAATCACATCCAAGAACTCTTTCTCGCGACGCCCGATACACCCACAAGCATTCTGAAATACGACAACCGGATCAGAAAACGAGTTGCCGAGTCGGGTAGACTCAGGTTCTGCGATTTAGACGAGTTCACTTCCGATTACTTGCTCTTGGTGACAGCGGAACGTGAGACGGACGACTCGGACTCGGAGTGAATCTGGATCAGGATACTGACAGTCCACTGTAAGGGACTGCCACTGACGGACCTCTTTGGGGACTTATTGTCTTTTTCAGGTAAGTTGCCACAACAAGAATAGACAAAAATAAAACCTCTGTAAAGCGTATCTCCCCGAATACTCGAGGTATGGAGCCCGGTCTGGTATTGAATAGACTGGATGAATTAGTAGAACAAAAGTGTGCTGTAGAAACTTAAGTCAAGGAAGTCGAACAGTTTTTTGGCCGTGGGTGTGAGCGCATGTGAGAGTTGTGTAGAAATGACATTGATTTGATCTTTGTTACAGGTGAATGAAGAGGGCCCAGGATACCGCTCACATGGCGTGCAGGAGTGCCTGCAGCTCTTAAATAAAAACAGTCCGCCTGTGTGGGGGACTCTCCTCCCTCGACTATTAATGCATATTAATGGGCTCTTGACAATACTGTAACTTGGATGACCGCTAGTTGATAGTTAAGCCTTAAGGCCAAATGGCCTACATCGTCGTGAATCGTGACGCCCTTTGCTGAATGCTTGCCACCAAGAGGCAAATACAGCATCGAGCTAAGAGGTTTTTTTAAATGAACACTCATGAGAACTTAAACACTCATGCGCCCAAGGGCAAAGGAAAAGGTAGAGAGATAACTCTTATAGCCTGAGTCCAGCGACTGTCCGCGCCTCCTGCTCGCTTAACTTCCACGTGATCCCAGAACCATTATAAAATTCGTCCACGTCTTCTTCCTAGCTCGCCATCAGAACCCGCAAATACAACGAAGAGAAAGAAGATCCGAAAACACAAACGCACCTGATCCAGGTTGAGCAGGGTAGCGATCTGCTGAAGTCGCACAAACTTTTCGCGTACGTCGCCAAAGGCAGTTTGTGAGGAAAGATACGTCGTGATCGCTCGTAGATCGCGATCGAAACGGACGGCACCAAGCTGCGAAGAGGGAAAAAAAGGGATATCATTTATAAAAAGGTCTTGCACGAAGAGTGAAGGGAACGTGGGTAGTACCTCGTTGTACTTCTGACCAAGAACTTGCTTTTCCCATGGTCGGATCAGCACGTCCAGTGCAAACCCGAAAAACAGGCGATAGTTATTCTCCGTAAGCGTGTCCTGAGCGTTATTCGTATGAGATATACAGCATTTTTATCTGTTTCAATCACACCGCACCGTACCTTGTAACCTTCCGCCAGACCCTCCCAAGCTTTGATGAATCGTTTCCGCACAACATCTTGATACTCAGCAGCAACATAGGCGTCGTCGTCGAGAACGTAGGATACGTCCTTGTACACGTCAGCCAGCAACGTGCGGAGCTTGGGCCGCAAAAGCTGATTAAACAGCTGTTCGACACCCACACGCAGGGTTGATTGGAATTTTGGCACGATGCTCGACAACGACGAGATGCTCGTGCGCGCGGCCTCGACCTCTTCTGCCGGGAACGTTTGGGGTATCACGGGCGAGGAAAGAAAGTCTTTTACGAGGCGTTCCATGTGCGATGCGGATACGTCCAGATCGTTCAGCAGTATCTACGTCCCGGTCTATCCGACTGAGAGCATGACGAGAATAAGAGTAACTACGCACGATGAAAGAGGCACGACTCTCACGTTCGACTTTTTCTCCTCGTCCAACGCCCGCGTTGCGATATACGTCATCCATCTTGCGTCGAATTGTACCCGCATAATCATTCTCGATCACGCTACGCAGAGCCGCGGCCGTCCGCTCGACGACTCTAGGCGCACCCGTAGAAAGAAGCCGTGAGAGGACAACCTTGAAAATGTAGAATGCGTCATCGGGCGTTGTCGTTGTTGTTGGTGATGTGGTCGTATCTGGGGTCGAAAGGCGGTGCGCCTACAAAACGACTTTAGCATCATCCAATGCAATAATAAAAGAAAGGCAGGACTTTGTCGACGGCGCTCCGTGTGTACCAGACCTCCAGGGGAGTATAGTACGTGCTTAAGAGGTCATCGAAGAGCTTATTGGATGCGGACGACTCTACAGCTTTTAGCTCCTGGGACAGTGTGTGTATGGTACTGTCCGGCACTTGCTGGGATTTGGGGGTCGCTGGACTGGACAGCCCATCATTCGATGTAGGCGGGCGCCCGTTCTCGCCATCATCGTCACTGACATTCTACCTCTACGATAAGAGATCCATTCGCCACACAAAAAAAGAGGTCTACTTGCCTTTAAACGATCAACCAAGAAACGCTTGAAAAGGTTCCACCGCCCTGCCATTCCCGCAGTTTCGGAAATGACCTTATCGATGTCCCGTGGATTCACGTCTTCTTCGGAAAGAGGCGGCTGCGTAGGCCGTCGTCCAACCGTTGGTGAAGGTGCGGCCGATGGAAAATTCGCGTTTGCTACGTCTGCAAGCTATACAGCTGTTCAACCCGACACAATTGCGGCGTCAGCGTTGTCCATACCTTACGCTTCATTGCTCGTTCTTCCTCCCACCCCTCGGTGAGGCCTTTGCAGACGCGGTCGCACTCGCGTAAAAGGCGCGCGATAACACTGGCCATCTTCCCGGTGCCGTAATAGCTCTCGACTACGGGCTGGTGCTGATCAACGATTACGGCGATGCTCTCAAAAAGTGCCGTCAAAGCGGTAATGTAGTACAATGGGGAAGAGGCTGTAATGATTAGTCGTTGAGACGCGAACCCACCAATAACAAAAAATCTGGGGAGAACGTACTTTGCGCAGACGCGGGGGGTCGTACCTTCACCAAGTCTACGATGAAGGATGCATATGCCTCTAATCCTTCGGTTTCCCAGCCAATTACAGGGAAGAGCTTGAAAAAACGCGTCGTGGCCACCGCGTCCCGAGCCTGGGTCGCCTCGGTGAACTGACGCGTGAAGACCTGAAGGAGATACGCCCGCACATCCTGCAGTGTCTGCGCGGGAGGCGACGGATTCTCCGAAGAAGGCTATCATTCGGAAATGTCAGTGCAAGAAGAGGAAGATTACGGAAAGGGGGTGGTGGGATGGACCAAACAAATAGACTTACGACGGCGGTCTCTGCAAAAGCGCCGTTGATCACGCCCTCGGGGAGGGCCATGGCCCGTGAACAATGTCGTGTCGCCGATTCCCAATCTTGCGCGTCGATTGACGACTGAAGAGAGGACAATGAGGACTAGCACATGTGGAAAGCGTATGAGAACATGTTTTAGCGGAAAAATAGAAGTAGGGCTAAAACGACGAACCTTGAGCTCCATGACCTGCTGGACGCGATCGTTCGCCTCGCGCACTCTGCGCATTTCCTCGTCTAGTGTGCGCACACGTCCACCCACGCGTTCGGCCGTGCGCGCCGTAACGGAGACTTTACGCGAGAGCGCGGACGCTTCTGTGTATAGACCATCAATGCTTGGGAGGAGAGACTGGAGACGTGTGAGTGCGTTCTGGATCGGTTCTTGGTCGCTTAGGAGCGCGGAGAGTGAGTTGGATAGTTCGGCTTCTTCAGATTCGAGCGAGGAGAGCGCGGAGAGGACTTGGGGGAGCGTTGTTAGTGTTGAAGGGGACGGACGTTGTTGTTGTTCAGCGGTGGGTGGTAATTCCGCGGTACCATTCGTTTGCATTTGTAGCGCGATGGTATGCTGCTGCAAGCCTCGTTGAGGCGGCGATCGCAGCGGCGGTTATGTACCTGTGGTCTGTCGTACATAAGACACGCATTCCCGAACATAAAATGACGAATTCACACTACAGACGGTCGCTGTTGACGCGTTGACGAGACGACATTGACATCGACCTCCGATGCCAACTTGTCTTTCCCGGGCCGGTGAGTCACTGCTAAGGGCTGCACGGCGGCCACTGTCACTGACCGTTGTTCACCATGTCTGGTTTCGACGATACGCTCACAAATCTTGCACGGCCAAGGACATCTGCCATCGTCACCGTACGCGTAATAAAGTCCTTTGAGTTTCGTACAGCGCACAGCCTTGTCCTGCGCGACATTGACCTCGACACGACTACAGTGGGAGATCTCAAAGAGATGACTCGCAGCGGTCAGTCCTCCGTGCGTCCCAACGAACTGTACCACCCTTCCTCTAACCCTAACTCTTTGGTCTCAATAGCGATCCAGACTCAACCGGGATGGAAACCCTACCGCTCTGCCCACTTTGGTCTGTCAATTCCCCTCTGGCACTGGCACTCCTTGGATTGGTACACTGACACTGTTTCCTGCCCCATTTCTCTTATAGATACCCTGAAGCTATACACGCAAGCCCATGGAGCCAAGGTCTGGCCCCGGTAGTGGGCCAAAGAACCAAACGTGCACTGACCTTGTGTCTAGACAACTAATCTTATCATTAATCTCGACC
The DNA here is from genome assembly GCA_963926505.1 of Russula olivacea. Lineage (NCBI taxonomy): Eukaryota > Fungi > Basidiomycota > Agaricomycetes > Russulales > Russulaceae > Russula > Russula olivacea. The sequence goes on from OZ004884.1 coordinate 967,649, forward strand.
ACGACGAGTGGATCCTTTCTGACGACGGTAAATCATTGTCAGAGTGCGGCCTGGGTACGCCAGTCAGCCTTGGGGGCACTTATTCCGCTGAGATAAACTGTGCCTTCTATCACAGAGAACGAAACCGAAGTTAGCTTCTTTAGCAGAGACTTGTACGAAAATTTCAAGTTAAACCCCCAGGTACTTCCTTGTTCTCTCGCCGTCTTATGGGTGATTCATATCTCTACTCAGACTCGATGGGAATGTTGAATTTCATACGTCCATTTGGGAGGACATTATACCCACCACGTCGACGGGCAGGTCAGTGTATAATACCGTATAGCAGATCCAAGAGTGCAAGAAATGGATCTATATAAGAGTACTACGGCTAGTCAGTTTCGATGACGGCGTAGGGTAATATGAGGCGGCAATGACAGGCAGACAATACATATTGAATGAAAGCGATCAGAAGTCCCACTGAAAAGCGTACATCACTGGTTCGCACACTGTACGCGGGGTTCTCCCTCGTCCTCATCCATTGCTTCTTCCTGCATCGCCCGTTCTTGCCGCGGATCTACATCGGACATCTCTGCCTCCTCAACAAGGGTACCCCTCGGGTACTTGGGCAACGACCTGCGTGGCGGAAGAACCTCTTCTAAAAGATGGATCTTGCTGGGGTCGACGTGCTCTGGCCATTTAATGGAGAACTTGACATAGAGGTCACCCATTTCATGATGTCGTTGGGATGGCATTCCCTGCCCATGAATAGCCTTCATGTCATCTATGACGTCGGCGGTGTCAAAACGCATCATACGCGAGCAGTCAATTTGGCACATACCCTGCTTCACAATCTCGCCAGGTGCTATCGTCACTACCAATGCCCTTTCATCCAAGTGCTTGATCGTGAATTTACCACCACCAAGTGCGGCTAGGAGGTCAATCTCGACGTCGGTCATGAGGTTGTTATCGTTGCGCTTGAAACGTTCGTGAACCTTCTCTTCGATGACAATGATAACATCGCCTGGAACAACTCCGGGCGCCTGATCGCTTTCGCCAGAGAAGGTGATAGTTTGGCCACCCTTCATGCCCTTGTCGACGTGCACTTCGAGCATCTTCTTCTCCGAAATGGTCTTACGCGCGTTGCAATTTTTGCACTTGTCACGGTGATTGATGATCTCACCACTACCCGAGCACTCATCGCATGGCTGTTGTAATTGTTGGATCATGGGACCCATCTGGCGCAGGGTGACCCGGACACCACGACCCTGGCAGGAAGTGCATGACCGAACAGCACCCTCCTTCCCGCCTTTTCCATCGCACTTTGGACAGATAACGTTGCGTGTCAGGGCTAGCTTGGTCGTCTTGCCTTTATAGAGATCCTCCAAAGACACATGTACCCGGTGGATGAGGTCCTTACTCTTGCGTGGCCCTTGACTTCGCGAGCCGCCAGCGCCACCAAAGAAACCACCACCGCCGAATAACTGGCTGAATAGGTCCTGAATGGGAAGCGGCGTCTGAACCTTGCGGTCGCAGCGCGTGTATCAAGGCTGCGCACCTGCGGGTCCATGCCACCCATGCCACCGGACTCTGATAGTCCCGCCTCTCCTCGCGTATCATAGATACTACGTTTTTGTGAGTCGGATAGGACTTCGTATCTGCAGACACGTCAACAAAGGATCCGATACTTGGTTTTAGGGTCCTTTGCCGCTTACGCATGTGTTACCTCCTTGAAAAGTTCTGGGTCACCACCTTTGTCGGGATGCAACCGCAGTGCTCTGTAGAATACTCCATCAACTATTCCAAGGACAGAGAGACTCTAGTTTACTTTTTCCGGTACGCCTTCTTGAGGTCGCTTTCCGAGGCGTCTGGTTGTACTTCGAGGAGATCGTAGTATTTTCTGTGGACTAAAGATGAGTGTTTGGTAAGGTGCGGGGGAAAGAGGACGTACGTTTCTTTGACCATGGTGATGATTGGGGGTAATGCTAGTGGTTAGAGGGAAAGGTGAGGAAGGCGATGAAGAAAAGGACCGGCTGTGTAGACTCCTTGTCCGATAAAGAAAGTGATAGAACACGCCAGAATTTTCCCGCCCTTTCGCTGACAAACGTCCTCGCCCTCGGCCCGGGCTTCAGGGTACAGCTATCTTCCCGAGTATCCCTTTTCTCCCTACAGCCATGACCCACATACACATACTCACCGCCTTGTGGACTCTGTACTTTAATTAGACTGAAAGCTATTTACTTGTGTACCTCCTAATGGACGGCAACAGCGCGACCAACCTTACTGCTGCGGACACCAGCAAGCACCAGACTCGGGTATCGTGGTTCTACGGTCTTGACTGTACCTGACTCATGCATATATCTTCTCAGGCTTCGTCCGGCTCGGGTCCGACTGTTCGTCGATTAGAAGGTACCGCTAACCGGTCACCCGTGTTTTGTCCCGAGTGCAAGGAGCAGCTCGGGCACCGGCAACAAGAGTTGAGACGGCACTTATTGTTGATCCATCTCCCGTGCTGGATTTGCTGTCCTTACCCATCTTGTACCTGGCGAGGTACTCGTAAAGAAGAACTCAAGAAACACTTGATTAAAGACAAATGTGGTCCCAGGCCCGAGCGGGAACAGTACCAAATATATGACACAAACTTGATCCTCGGTTGGATCCTCGAGGATGACACCCCTGTCCAGGTCGCGGCCAGTTACGCACTTGACTTCGTTAGAGAGAGGGCGAGGGAGCTTGGGAAAGTGGAGTCATGGAGTAACCTCTGGGGTCGTTAGAGACGCCAGGTGACTTTGACATCTCCGTAACTCAAACCGCACGTTACACAAACCGGATCCGATGGTCACGAGTGTCGAGACAAACAGTACAGTAGGAACATACTGTAGTGGAAATGATGTCGTTTTAGGCAACTTAAGCAACAAAGGAAAGAAATTTCGCATGTCAGTGATGCTGGTCCGGTCGCCCATACGGTTGGGCCATTAATTTAAAGAACCATTATATTACAGCTATCGTAAATGGATGGATTAACGAGGTTTTGCGTTTGCAGTTCCCAGGGATACCGATAGCACGACCAATGCAACCTTGCCTTTCTACCTGTCGGCTGCTGATCTCTGCAGACGTTCTCTCCGCTCGGCTCTACATCTTCTAGGAGTGAGAGGACACTCAAGACAAGGACACGGTTTTCCTCATCATTCGACTTCCTCACCATCTCCCAAAGTAATCTTTGGTGTGCGGGCCAAGCATGAAAGCTATTAGACGGAATGGATATTCCATTCCACACATGAGTATATGAGCCGTCAAGGCCGCTTGGAAATGACAGGCAGGGCAGGACAGGGCAGGACAGCCAGGAGAAATTGGGGCAGGTTTGCTGTGATTGAAGTCACGGTGCCCGCTTCTCACTAAATGGAGGATCGCACTAGAGCGATTCCCTCAATCAATCAATTGTATTGATAGGGCAGGCACCTCCCCGCGAGCATGTTTTCCTCGTGCGTGTCGCATGCTGGGCCGGGATATTGATGAAAGGCAACGTGGGGGTCACAACGTGGTGCGAAGAAACAAATGATCTATTAATGAGGTACACAAATTTCCGAAACCTACCTTTATAACCCTTTACTGACATCCGGGTACACATCAAAGCGCCGCTGAACCGTAACTGGTATCCCCGCTCGGGCATCGTTGAAGGTTTTGGGATCTACGATACACCACACGCTCAATACACGTGGCCGTACTCGACAGGGCACTACTTACCAATTCGCGAGTGCAATATCGCTTCCCCGTCCTCCGCCTCAACTAGTTTTGATCCCCTAGATGGCGTTCAGTCCATGAGTGGTGCTTCGCACGCTAGCTCAACGGAACTTACATCGGATCGACGACCAATGAGTGACCCCACTGAGTTGCAAAGGGGTGAGTGAGGGTTTGGGGGTCTGCGTGGGACAGTATCAAACTCACCGCGTGGTATCCTGCTGTAAGATCTCGCGCAGGACTACACATAGAGAAGTAGACCTGGTTGTCCACGGCCCTGTCCATTGGGATGTTGAGACGACAACGCCAAGGCAAAGATGAAAGGGGCACGCACCTTGCACGCACCAGCAGCTCCCAGTGAAGCGGACCGGTCGTCAGGTTAAAAGCACCGGGATAAATCAACACATGGCAGCCTGTATGCCCGTCAACAAGGCAGTATGGGTCTGGGGTCGGATTCATTTACCCTGGCGCGCCGAGATCATCGCAAGCTCTGGGAAGCGCACATCGTAACAGATGCCCAGCCCGACACGGGCAAACTCTAGATGTACATATTAACTGCAAATTGGAACGGCAACGTGAGAGGGTGTTTTGCCTGTATCGAAATAGTTGACGGTCGAGCCACCGGTCAGCGTCTCGCTTTCCTGACTCCGGGATGAGATCTAGAATCGTATGAAAACGATGGATGTACGCTACTTTGAACGTGATTTTCCCTGGGATGGCGATGTCGAAGAGATGTACTTTTCTATGAATGGCTACGAGTTCTCCTAGAACGAATATCAGAGTTCAATCCCGACGATGGACAGCTAATCGTACCCTGGGGTGAGTATACAGTCGACGTATTGTAAAATTTGCCGTCAGAAGGATCCTTCTCGGGAATCGAACCTAGAAGGGGGGTTATGGAGGTGCCGAAAACAAACGAGCATCATGCGGACCGCCCAAGAGCCAGACACCCTCCGTTTTGGCTGCTTCGGAGAGTACCTTCACGCTTTCGCTCTTGCTAGCCCCGACATTGTATTTCTCGCCCTGTTTAAACTCGATAGGTTCGGCGTAGACTGGGAAGTGCACATGCCCATAGGGCGAGTTGAAGCATTCCTATATGAAGAAAGACGATTCTTCAGGGCATTGTCACGGTTCCGCTTGGTGTGGACAAATACGTGGAGATGGGCTCAGCCCACCTCCATGTGTTTGTCCACGGCCTGTGCTCACGGGAAGGACAATTAGATCGGGCTTTCCCTGCGTACCACCCACACCTTCGCCGCCAGCAGCCCTACGTATCATATCCCTCGCATGATTCAGATTGGCCCCCTTGTCAGCGCCAATCTGGCCAAGCTGGATCAGAGAGAGGTTGAATGGTTTGAATGCTGGTGCGGGGGGAATGGTCGACATAGATGCCACGCCTCTCAAAGTGACTGGTCGCACACGAATTGGATGTGAAAGACGAGATAGCAATAACGTGCTTCCTCGCCAGCAAAGCATGAATCGCATGATCCAAGACACGTTTGGAAGCACTTCTCCGGGCCGATAGTGCCAAACAGTACTAGTCACGGTGGAGGCAAAGACCACTCCCTGCTCACGAGTACACTTGAAGAATGCTCGGCGATCTATCTATTCGCATCCGAATCAGCCGCCATGAATTAAATCCTATAAACTTGCAGGTGGTCTCATTTGATAATAGGTCACCTCCCCGCTTGCCTAGGTATTTCTTCTGCCCGACAAACTACGATTCTCGTCTATCGCAACCCTGGCAGTGAACTCTGCTCCAGTCTAGGCCAAAAATGCGTTTCCGATATTCCATGCAGGCCTGGGGCCCACTGCACAGCAGTCTGCACTATATACTTCCCGACACTCCTCCTTCCCGCATCCGACGCGACGGCGGCTTTTGGACGGACAATGCGATGACGCTTGGGCCTCAAAGGGCGTCGACGAACACGAGGGTTAATCGACCCAGGAAGGGCTGAAGGCCGCATTGTGCCCAGTAACTGTACTCACAGGTGATGTAGAGTAGATACCACTTCATCGTCATGCCACCAGACTTATGTACACCCACGCGCCCGCTCTATTCCAGACCATGATGTCAGCCGATGATTCTACCCATCACGAGCTTCCAATAAATTACAAACACAATCATCCGAGTGCAGTTGTGGCAAGGCAACAACGATTGAGTGGCAAGAATATGCATCAACTACTAATCCTATAGCATACAGCACCCGAACCTGGATACACCGAGATAAAGATATGGGACGAGGACTATGAATCCAAACAACGACCATCAAAGTGGGCCAATCTATACAATAGCCGACTACTGGTAACCATGAGCACTGGATAACATTCACGCGTGGAAAGACTTTACCTTCTTGGAGGATGGCTTAGTCGCGCCTTTGGATGCTGGCTTCGCCTTCGTCGAGGCAGGCTTGGCAGTCTTCGTTGTAGACTTGGATTTGGGCTTGGCTGCGGCTGCTTTCGCTGCGGTCTGTAGAAGGCTATGAGTGCTGGGACCATCAGCTCATGCGGAAAGGACTAGCCTTCTTAGCATCATTCTTTGCGCTCGTTGTCTTCTTTGTAGATGGTTTCTTCACCGCAGTAGTCTTCTTAGTAGCTGCGGGTGCCTTCTTCGGAGCGGCAACGGATTTCTTCGCGGTGGCGGTCTTATTCGTAGTTGTCTTGGACTTGCCGAGAGCTGCCTTCTTTGTAGGGGCAGCCTTGGTGGCCACTGTAGTCTTAGCTTTCCTCGAAGGCGGCTGGGCGTTCTATGATAGATTGAATAATACTCTAAAAAAAGGGCCAGATCACAATACCTCTTTGGCGTCGGCGGCAGCCTTGGAGCCCTTAGGGGCGAGCTTCACTTTGCCCGACGGACCCTTAGGGAAGACAAACGTCTCTTTCTCAGCTCCGCGAGTGAGTGCCAGGTTAAGTTGATGAAGGTTTGAAGCGGAGGCCATATCCAACCTGTACTTCTCCTCGGCATACTGAAACCTTACATCAATAATATGAAGACACGCCACAACCAGCGCAACTTGCCTTCTTGATGGCGCTGCGCGAAACGCCGGTGCGGGCATCTTCACGATGCTGAGTAATGGCCTCCTGTGGCACAATCAGTAAAGAGGGGCGAATGGTATCGAGTATATGTACCTTGATAATATCTTTCCACGAAGGATGCTCAAGAGGCGAGGATTTGGAAGCAGTCCTCTTCATTGTGGGCTTCTTGACGGTAGTGGATTTCTTAGCAGCGGTGGATTTCTTGGTGGCACTGGACTTAGTCGCTCGGGAAGATTTGGAACGGGCCGGGGACTTCTTTCCGACGGCAGAGGCCACAGGTGTAGGGGAGGCAAGAGGGGATGGAAGAGGGGAAGACATTGGTTGAGTGGTATTGACACTTGTACTTTGGGATGACGGTAGCGGGTGCGGGGAAAGTTGAAAAAAGCCTTAGACAGCCCAACGCCGCACGACTTTATATCCGTCGACACGGAACCGAGCGCGTCGCATCACGTGTGAGGTCATCGTGGATTGTTGATTGCGCAAACTTTATCTCCACGCACAGCCACCCGGCTTTACCCGCCCTACAAATACCAGCTGACCGTGCGACCATGCGACCTGCATACGCACCCCCTTGTACACTGCGAGATCCGTTTCTAGAATTCGGAGACTACGGATGTAGTTACACAACGATGCACATAGATAACTTAACCTGATAACATCTATTTTGGTGTTTAACAAATGACACAGTATATGGAGGACAGCAAAGATATTCCCGTAATTTGCAACAAAACTGCCCGTGCACATGCACACACGGCAGCCTCATGTCTCAAACTAGCTCCCCTTAGACTTTGGCTGTGGTCCACGCCTTGAACGCACCATTGGTCTGCACACGTGCCCGAATCCCAGTCGATACCCACGGCTCTTCAGTATTTGATCCTTCATCTGCATCTGGGGCATCTGCGAGGGAAAGCACACGGCCAACGATTGGCCCGCGCACATAGAGCATGCCTTCCGGATCGTCGCCCTTTTCCACGGCCCCATCGTCTACGTCAATGAGTTTGACCTCAATGTTAACCGTTGGTGGTCCGACGTGGGCAATAGCTTGGTCGGAGGTAACAGGGAATGTCTGTACATCTTGCGGGTGTGTAGCCAAAATCGGTGCAGCGACGAGTGGGTGCGTGTGTGTAATGACGAGCGGCACGGAGAGTGCGATACGCGCCGGGGTAAGCAGGCTCGCAGGAACGTTCCCGTCGCTGACGACTACCCCCCTAATAGATGCCGCATCATCCCCAAAGACGGCGCTGCGAGCATTGTCAAACACGAGCCTGTCCCAAAGACTTTCTTTGGTGAAAAAGCCTTCAAAAATCCCTGCGAGCTTATGCCGCCAAGCGATGGGGAAAAGGAAGGACCCTTTCGCGTTTGCTATAATCGCATCGACAACACCCTGGAGATGATTGGGTTTGAGAAAGAGGACTGTCGTCGGGGGTAGTCCGAGGTGATGTGTTGACAGGGCATCATCGATGGGAGACGAGCTCACTGTAAGGACTGAGGTAAGTACAAGCCATAGATAACTGTCAAGATAGGTTATACCTAGGTCCAATTGGAGGTGCTTTGAGCTTTCCAAGGTGGCGAAACTGGATCCCTCATACAAGGCTGTGTATGCGACCGAGCGTCCGAAGGCCGTACTCAGCGAATGCGCAGAGACGATAGTGTCGAGAGCAGACAGAGGAGTAGCCGGCGGAAGGAGGGCGCGGATAGCAGTGACCCCGGAAGTTACGTTTTGGTGAGTAAAGTGTGCAGCTTGCACCTTGTTGTTGGTGTCCCGATAGAACGAGGTGGTGAATACATCGTCCGGTCCTGAAGTAAGGACGGGTGAGCGAGACTAATCCCGTTGAAGTGAATGGCACTCACCTGGGGCCGGGCTTGTAATCAGAGGAGCTTCCTTGCCTTGTGCCTCCAGGTCGGCCCACCGCACAAGTCTGACATGCTGGGACGCTTTGGTTATTACATTATCTTCCACCTCGCCAACTACAATAACAAAATGATGCCCAAATTCGTTCAGCTCGTAAATGAGCTCAAGAGTGTGCAGGAGCAGGCTGCTGTGGACGACGATGGCCGACGGAAGGTGCGATTCAAACACTGGCGAGAGAAGCGAAGAGGACGAAAGAGTCAAGGACGGGATGGAGTGTGAAGCGAGTGCAAGCTCGGTGATGAGGAACTCTGGAATCGACCGCAGAAGGACGGTAAGCGCAAGGAACAGATAGACAACAGCATTGCTCACCAAGGCCATCATTCAGGAGCAGTAGCACTTTGGACTCGCGTGTCAGACCAGCAAGGCACAGACCCGTGCCGAGGGCCTTTACACGATCCCCCAGTCGAGAGTTAGATATCTGGAGGAGAGGGTTCCAGAGCTCGTAATAACAGAACCATCAAGAGCGTACCTTGGAGGACCACAATGAACGAGGCGCATCCGATTCAGGCTTGATGAGATCTAGAAGGGTCAAAACTTCCCGAGTGGGTCGGATTGTGAACTATATGAAGTGTGAGCGATTGCTCCAACATGCAACTGGATGAATGGACACGTACTCTTCCCATCAGTCCAGTGGAGTAGTTCCTATGGACCGCACTCTCCCGCGGCATCCTGACCCTTGCGACATCGCTTTGTCTACCCAGAAGAATCGGGTGTACCAATGGCTGGGGCTTGTACAAGTTATAGAGCAAGAAAATGGAGGCGGTCGTGAGACCAAGGAGGATGGTCAGGTCATCGGTCGCGAAGTACTCCGATAAACCCATGACAGTCAAAGATAAATCAGCAAGAGAGCAACGCAGACTAAAATTACAGGATGTGTGTGAGTTGCAGTGAGGGAATGGCAACAGGAGCAACCTGAGAAGCCACTAGCGCTCCGATTCGGCAGAGCGCTCCTATTGCGTGGCACTTTTGGGGTGCCGAATAACACGAAACCAACACCAATATTATTATAATAATGTCAACGAATGCTCGCAAGTGGGCCATCGCGATAACAAATGTGGATTAAATTTTTTTTTTAAAAGGGGTCCCATACTACTATCTCGGTCACAAACGTTATTATCCTCACAACGTTTTTGCGCCACGCCTTGCGCCACTCAGTCAATACAGTAGACTTTGCTAGACACTGAAGATGTTGTGAACATGATATATGTGATCTTCAGACCCACTTATGAGGGTGACTACAACTAACTACAACTAATTTCGAAACTGGACCATGCGCTTTGGCCTGGGCCCGCCGAACGGCCCTTACTATAGGGTTAGGGTCGACAAGCGTACTGTACCTCCAACTTTTGAAACTCGTTTCCGGTGACAATATATTCTCAGGATGGTGGCAGAGCACCATGATGATACAGGAAATCAAGTCAGAGATATATTTCACAAGCTGCAATCTCCCGTCCTTAACCTTCCAACACTTCTTGCGCTCATCTCAAGCCTTCTAGACTGCATTGGCCTTCTCCCTCCTCATTATAGGCGGTACAATACGACTCCCCTTCATTCAACATCCTTCAATTCCCAACGACACCTTCCTCCGCTTCAGAGAGCCTTATTGGAACATGTAATTCCTACTTGGGAGCCTGACTTATTGCGAGAAAAACTGATGCCCTTGGTGGAGCAATGGTTCATCCCTGACGCCTTCTCGTATACAAGTCCTGCAACTGGCGAAGTCACAGTCCATGCTTACAAGTCTATCTTGTCTCTTTCCTTCACTCCCTATTCAATGAATCTATTGGCCCGTTTAACGAAAGCTTACCCCCTCGATCGCCTGCATACGAGTGTCTTTTCCCGTCCAAGTAAAGTTTCATCCCCCCGACAGACCACCCTTGCATGGGAGGATGTGGTGAAGAGTATCTTATCAGTGCCTGCAAGGGTAGCCAATTTTTTCGAAGGGAAAGAAGAGCCTCCGAAGGACTTGGAACAGGGTCCATACTTTGCCAATTTATGCGTCAGGTGCGAAGCCTTGCTGTGGAAGCTCTCACAGGAACGTACGGAAGGTGCGTCATACCTTGGGTGCAACAATCTCATCCCTGATAACCTTCAGAAAGTATGTCATCTATGACCTACTTGTTCACGAAACTCGCAAATGTCGGTGCATTCCCAGCATCCAAACCCACCTCTCCGTCGCAACCATCGTTCTTTATGTCTACCCTGCCTACCATAAAGAGACGCCTGTCACAAGGGGGTAGCGCCACAGCCTCATATTCTTCGTTTTGGGGTGCCCTTCTCGAATCTCTGCCATCCTCGTTCACACTTCAGAACATTCTGGCTTCACTATTCGCGCATATATCAGTGCCAGACATCCCTCTTGATGTCTCACCTTCCTCGCGGGGACTCGTGAAACGCGAGGCTGGCCTGCTCCTTGGAATCGTAGGGAGTTTGCGAGAAGACAAGCCGTATATACGGGATAATACCTCGGCCGTCGTTCTTGCGCGAGACTGGGGTGAAGGACATGCCCGGGTGTACGCCTGTTGGGTCGCAGGAGCTAAAACGGGTGTAGGAGACGTTGAAGGTGAGCATCTCGTCACCGTGAAGTGATTGTAATCTCAAGTGTGGAATTGCAGCTATCTCAGCCCTTTTAACCCCAACACTGGACCTGTGGGCATCCCCTGAACACATAAAACATTCCTTACTAGGGCGACATCACTGTATGGAGTTTGAAGCCTTTCCGGTATCACTTTTGTCATGCTGATATTGATAGATTTGGCGCTGCTGTTCTTGACGACCATCTCATACCTGCCGAGTTCCTCGTCAAATCTGCGAGAATTGGTGGTCTCTGTTCCATTTATCCGTAGCATATCAACCTATATTGGACACCTGGACCCTTCTGTTCGACGTTGTGGTATGTTAGTCGCAGAAGAAGTTGCGCGCCGGACAGGGAAAGAACTCGATTTCAAGGATTGGGATGGTGACGACGGAGGGAAACCGTGGGCTAGAAGTGTACGCCAGTTACTCGGCGGGAAGGATACAGACGCCGAAATGCTGGATGATGACGAGGGGCGCAAACTTGCAGTTGAAGAGATCTTGGAGGAGGATGCCTTTGAACCCACAAGTGAACCTGTACAAACTTCTCGGCCGTTTTGCGCTCCTTCCGAGGACCCCGACTCGGACGACTCGCTGACAGGGTACGCCTCGCCACCGTCGTCTCGATCACCTAGTCCTACGCCTTCGGAACTTGCGGAGATCGAGAAAGACCCCACGTTACGCCTAGGCCGCACTAAGATTTCACGCCCTGTATATCTTGCGCAATTAGGCGAGATGATTCGAGGTCCAAGTGGCCTGAAGACTGACCAGGAGAACCAAGAAGCGGACAGGATAGAGATCGCGTTGGATGTTGCAGAAGAGCTTATTCGGCGAAAACGAGGTTACGGGACAGAGCTAGGTAGGTTGTTGGCCATATAGCATATAGCTACGCCATCATTCTCATCACGTCCAAAAGAGGAGAATGCGGCGAACCTCGTCTACGCTCTGGTTGGCCTACATGATACCTATGAGTTGGATGGGTTCGACGTTAAGCGTCAAGCCGCGCTGAATGCTCTCGTTGCATGCTGTCCTCGGAAGGCTACGCCGTAAGCTATTGTCTGTCGTCGTGGCGTTACCACTAACAAGAAATTGTAGAACTATTATCGAGGAGTTCTTCAAGAACCAATATTCGACCGATCAGCGCTATGTTATGCTGAACGCTCTGGCGCTCGGTGCCCACGAATTAGCTGGTCTCTCACTACCCGATACGGCCGCGGTACAGCCTCTCACAGGGAATCGGGTGTCTTTTCCCAGCAAGCGGTTACCAGGCGCACAGCACCAACGCTATCTTCTGGCATCGTCCACAAGACAAGTGCAAGGGCTACTCCAGGATGTTTCCCGGTTGGCGATTGAGAACACTCGGGAGGCGAATGCAGATCGTATGCCCAATCTTGTCCGGGAACGCCAGCTGCGTATCCGGCAGCCTGCAAAAGTCACCGAGATCAAACAGCCGAGCACCGCGCAGGTCCTCGAGCAAATACGCATGTCACAGACGCAGTCCGCAACGACCAAGTTCACAGACGTTGCAGTCGAGTGCTTCCTTTACCCGCTTATGAACCGTTTCTGGCTATTCTTGCGGGACGAACAGACGCGCGAAGAGCGCACCGCGCACCGCGACATTTTACATCAGTACCGCGGAGCCGGGACGGGCCTGATCCTCAATGCCCTCGTTCTCTCCCACTTACTTGCGACGCTCGGCGTCCTCGTGCACGCGTCGCAGAATGCTCCGGCCTGGCTGGCCGTTGTGGCGCCTGATGCGCTGGAGCTCGCTGTCACGCTGGGAACGCGGTCTATCTCACGAGGTATTGAGGACGAGGAGGAATCCGGCGGGGTGTCGGGGAGCGGTGACGACAAGGATGCGCGTGTCCTCACGAATGCACTGGAACTCGCACTCGTCGTGCTTGATGCGTGCATGGAGCTCGATGGCGGGCGGACCCTGAGCTTGGAGCATACTGCGTTACTACTTGCAGTAGGAGAATGGGCACAAGGGCTCTTCGCAAGACTGGAGAAGGGGGTTCTTGTCAGAGGCGGTGGTGGAGCTGGTGAAGTTGGACTTAGGAAGGCGGCCGCTGGGGTAGTTATCAAGGTAGATGAGGTTTCTGAGAGGTGGAAAAGGTCAATGATTGATTTTGTATAAACCGAGAACATGATTGGCTCGGCAACGACCGGTCTAATTGGCCCTGGTTGTCGCGAATGCTCAAAGCGCTCAAACGCCAGCATCGGCATCGGACATTGTTCACCATGCTTGCAGCTGCTAAGCTCGCAAGACATTTCTCAGCAGCTCGTTTATCTACTCCAACACGCTACCTTTCTACGTCTTTATCTCGTCGCTCCGATGCCCTCTTTGTGGTCTGTCCTCTGCGCCGTTCATAAAGCGTATGGCCTCTCACCCCATTGTCAACGTTGCAGCACAGGGACAAACCACATAACAATCCTGGGGTATTGTCGTACATCTCGTCTCTATTTTCCGGTTGTCTCACCCCTCCGCCAAGATTGCGTTCGAGTTCACACCCGAGAACCTTAAGCGCGCCAATGAAATCATCTCACATTATCCACCACAGTACAAGAAGGCAGCCACCATTCCCCTCCTCGACCTCGGCCAGCGACAAAACAAAGGATGGACGAGCATCAGTGTTATGAACTACGTGGCGAAGCTGCTCGAAATGCAACCCATGCGAGTGTACGAAGTTGCGACGTTCTACACCATGTTCAACCGGTCCGTACTTGCTTTTTATAAATTCCTGCTGTATTATCATCACCGTCCTGACGTGCGAGTGGGGGGGATGTTTGATGTTTTAGTGACCCAATTGGCGAGAACTTTGTGCAGGTGTGCACTACGACGCCATGCATGCTCCGCGGCTCCACCGAAATCTTGGAAACGGTGTGCAGCCACCTCGGCGGAATTAAGCCCGGGGAAACGACGAAGGATGGCAAGTTCACCGTGATTGAGGTCGAGTGTCAAGGCGCTTGCAGCAATGCGCCCATGATGGCCATCAACGACGATTTCTACGTGAGTCTTAGCTCGGCTCGGTGCTTTTGGCAATGCAAATGTCTCGTATATAACCGATACACAGGAGGATCTCACAGCAACGTCGACGAAGGCAGTTCTAGATGCCTTCTCTAAAGGCAAGAAACCAAAAACTGGTCCTCAGTCCGGACGGCACACTTCAGAGAACTCGGCTGGATTGACAGCACTTACATCAAAGGTAAGTTCACTGCTCTCTACCTTCCAAAGCTGTCCTTCCCTGTCATTGACCTCGGCACTGTGTAGCCATATGGCCCTGGAGAGCATTGCGTGCCAGAATTTCAATAGTACGTCGCATAGAATAGAATCGACTGAACTACAGTATCATCGGTCGTGCAATACCACTTGTTGGGATCGTGGTGCATATACACACACCTCAGGCGTGACGTTATGGGGTTGTGGAGCATTTACTTGAGCGCATACAAACCATGTTCCTTTCACAGTACAGGGTGTTGATATATTCGACCTATGGCACCCTTGTATTCGTTTCATTTGGATATTTTGCCTATAGAAATATGCGAATAAGACTGGGAAACTAGCTCCTCTCTGATGGACCCGCGGCGCAATCTTTGAGCATAATACTTTGAGGTCGTTACATTTCAAACGACGCGAGAGGAGTCCATATAGTGGCCTGCTTCGATGGCGATGGCATGCTCCCCAACAACGGAAGAGACTTTTGCGGAAGTGAAAATATAGCAAGTTGGGAAGTATCTTAAAGGCGAATCGTGAATCCAAATCCAATTATTATCCACTTTTTTGTTGGCTTGACATGTGGTATTCCGCTAACATATGAAAGGGTTGGTATGGTATAGCCATCCTAGAATTCTTCCAGCTTCCGTAAATCAATCGTCTCCTTGACCATCGTCCCAGCCATAACCACCTATGCCACCCTCAGGGAGCTTTTCAATGATATATCTGTTATGAATTTAAAAAGAGTTCGGACTGAGGGGAAAAAAAAGGTCGTTGCTCACTGGATCTCTTCCTTCAAGTCCGAGCAATAACGATCTGTGAACCATACATCGGATTAGCACGGAGTCAGCCAACTTGATCCTAGACCCACCCAATGGGAGGTCAGTTTCATCAAGGCCTGTACAGAGTCCATGAACTTATAAGCCAGGTAGCGACTGTCGACATGCTTACCGAAAGGCATCTCAATTTGCTCGGCGATCCCTTCGATGCCCATGAATGTGAATGCGACGACTGTGATTACGGGTACTGTCGCCCAGCCTAACTCTCTGACCAAAGTGAAAGGGAGGGAAAAAAGGTATAGCGTCACGCATTGTTTGAGATGAATACCGTCTAAAGTAAACCCGGCCAGAAGTCAAATATCAGGTCGGAATATCGCGAAGAAAAACGTACAAGATTTGGGTATAGGCGTGTTGGCGATCCGTTCAACATTGGTCAATTGGTCAACCAGACCCGAAACGCTAGCAGAAGTTGCATGAGTTTATAGATTGTAGAGTTTCTTTTTTGATTTCTTACCTTGTGTTCATAGTATTCACACCTATCATCAGATGCGCAAATCATTCACAACAGGAATGTAGCAGACCCCAGAAGACGTACCAGCGGGTCCGACAGTCTCTAACAAACCATCTCGCTTGAATGCAAACAATATCCTCGCAATTTCATGGGCAATACTGGGGGTTCTTGTCGCATCAGAAACCAGAACGCGTAAGATGTGATCACTCAACGAACACAAGCGGAAAAGGAATAGACACGTTGTTGTATACTTCGAAGTCGATGGCGCTGTGCCCCTCAATGAGTGGAGATCTGGCAGTTACGACCCTCTCTGTGCTTCGTTTGACCCTCACGCGCTTGGTTGCAACCGGCGATGAAGAACCGTCGGTACTCGCACTTCTGGACTGTCCAGGGCTTGCCGGTCTTGAGTTGCCGACGCTGGAACCGTGCTCAGACACGGCGTTGTAGGTTGTCGAAATCGAACTCCGGCGTGACTGACGACGAGAGTATGACCGCGAGAACGATTCGGGAATGACACCGACGTAATCATCCCATTCCAAGCCGTCCTCTTCACGCAAGTAGTGCTTGACGGAGTATACGTAGGAGAGAATCAA
Source organism: Russula olivacea (assembly GCA_963926505.1). Classification (NCBI taxonomy): domain Eukaryota; kingdom Fungi; phylum Basidiomycota; class Agaricomycetes; order Russulales; family Russulaceae; genus Russula; species Russula olivacea. The sequence goes on from OZ004884.1 coordinate 983,982, forward strand.
CTTTAGCGCATCGCTTTTGCGGCGGCGTAGCTGCAACGGCGTTACATCAGTCGCCGGAGTCTTCCCACTCGTGTCGTCTTGGGGGGGTAAGGCAACTTGGACCCAGATTAAACGCGCAAGATTGCGAGCCTAAATGCTGTGCTGAATCATTGCTAAATGCTTCCATAAGGAGCATGCGCACCTGCGATGATATTGACCCGAATGCTTTCCGACCTTCATAATAGCGGTCGTAAGAAGTTCTTGGCGCAGAATATTTCAGATATAGCGCCCGAGATAGACGCGCGACTCACGCATTCCTAGACATAGACGCTGTCTAGAATGTTTCAATGATGAATGTTTCATGCTTATAGCTCACCTAAACACTAGTATAAGTCCAACCTAACGCCACCACACGCTGTAAGTATCGTAGACTACGTCTTCGACGATCGGGTAGCTTACAACAACGGCGAGCAGCGGTGTCACAGAGTTCGCCAATGTAACCGACTTCCCTTTTTCGTGGGCATATGCAACAGCCGCAGAAAAGACGGTGACAGTTAACACGGGGCCGATAATGTGACCCACAATCTAGGATTGTCTGTTGAGTTTGCGTTCAGTGCAGTTAATTTGGATACGTTACACTATTCTTGAGACGCAGGACGTCAGGAAGCCAGCTATACTGATTACGCGGTGACGAGTATAAGCGGACGAGAATGCTAGTTTAGTAACGTATACCTTGCGCAAGTGCTTCCTGGTGAGGAGCTTGCGGGGCTAAGTGTATGACGACGGCGTCAGTGAATAATTTTGCGAACGCGATTGAGAGACAAAAAGGCATTACCGTAAGTACTTCGCGGGGGGGATTAACTTCACTAGACATCGTGAACTCGAAGCGATGTGAGTTCAACGAAGTTTTATCAAAGGTGTCAACTCCCAAGGCAACGTGATCGATACAAATGATTATTGGCGCGTGCTTATTATGTAAGAAATGGACATTTGAATTACAGTCTTTACGCTCTGCACATCTGGCTACAAACCGAAATTACAGTACAATGTACGCTACACGAAATATGGGAAATACATGAACACGACGCAGTTCTAGCGTAGGACTATAGTTCATTGCCGAATAGCTCATTAAGGGTGTGAAGGGTATGGTGAGGGTATCGCGGGGATGCAACAAGCTTTTCAGTGAGGAACACGGTCATCGTGGATAGACGCGATCGCTAGTTCGTCGAGAGGGGTATGAGGTGAACTGCCTGAACCAGGACATGGAAAGTCAGAGGTATAGAACGGCCTGATCACAGCTGGAGATGCAAGCTCTAAGCTACCAAACGTGCCGGCCACGTTATTTTCCTTGGAGGCGAATGGGTAAGCCGCAGAAGTCATTCGAAGAGACAACCCTGAGTCAAGCGATCGCGCATCATCAGGATAAGACAAGCGACGAGGCAACTGTGCCAGGTCAGTGATATCTTGTGTCCGAGTCGCGTCTTGGCGGCCTTCGGGTTCAAGTGGTACTAAGCAGGGAAAGGCGCTTCGGACACCAGCATGGAATGGTGCGAGTGGCGAGGACGGGAAAGAGTAATTCTGTGCTCGAGATGCATGGAAAGGGCTAGGCTTATTAGAGCTGTACTCCGCAGCAGCAAACAAGTAAGAACTAGGGTAGGAGTCGTATAGGTTCAACGAAGAGACGCAAGTCATTGATTGGGAATAGAGATCATCTTTTTCCGCGCACCGCAACTGGTAAGCTGAACGCTTGTCGCATCGAAGTTCCTGAGGAGGCAAGTCTGGGGTGTGGATAATCTGGTCGATAGGAGTGACGGGTTCGGCTGAATGTCCATGACAGCTAAGATAGGGAAACTGGTTTCCTGCAAGAGATAGCGACCCCGTTTCAACAGACACGGTCGATGCATCAAAGTTATAGCCTGAGTCCGTAAGCGAAAACTGTGGGCCAGGAGGAAGATCAAGCTGAAAACGTAAATCAGGAATATTGGACGCCATCCGCCGGCGGGATAAAGATTGAACAGGTTGATCGGGGTAGCCAAGTCCTGTGTCAGGCCACATATTTTCTTGTTCATTGCCTGGAGCTGAAACGCCAATCGCTGCATCGCCCGAGTTGGAGACATGCAAGTCTGCGGTTTGGAAAAGTCTGGGGCTCGGTTGATTTGACTGAATAGATGAGCTGGAAGCACTAGAGTGGCAGGAACCTTCGAGCGGATTAGTAGATGGACTCGAGCTCGCACTCGACTCTACAGAGCCTGAGTTTATAATAAGTCATCGCCCTGAGGTGGATTGACTTAGACCTAACAAACCTTCGGGAGGTGTCGTTGGGACAGGGGGAGAATCGACGGTTGTGGCTTGGCTATTATCATTAAGATTGACTAGCATTTCAGGGGCGACAGGCTGTGGAACGTCTGGCAGAACACGCAGAACATTTGCCACTAGGGATGCGACAGATCAATTCGACGGTAAAAATATTTCGTTGTCCAACGTACTCTCAGGATCGTCCTGATACATTCGTCTCAACCTTTGGATTCTACTCGAGATTTGCTTTCGCGTACGATTCTTTCCTGTTCTTTGCAACAAGTACTGCTGGATGAGTTGACATCGACCCAAGCTTGCTCGGCCTCGGCCTTCGCCGCCATCATGTATAGACCGTATGCGTTGTCTCCCCATTGGTGGATAGATGTTGAGTGCTGGTTGAAATTAGTCATTAGGTAGTTGGCGGCCAAATGCATATACCTTCTACGAGGGCGGTCTGTAGTTCCTCGTCCCATATGGCTTCGTTTCCTCCTGGAATGCAACGAATGGAACGATTGCCCTTGGTCTTTCCTGTTGTCTTCTGGGGTGTCGCTTCGGGTAAAGAGCGTGGCATTTGACTACAGTATTCTTCGTGATCTCGTTGCTTTGGGTGTCGGCGTCCCAGATTGAGTGGGAAGGTGCCTGGATCGTTCGAACTCGAAGCATGATATCACCAGCATTGAGTCACGTGACAGGAATGGTCTGCCGTGGCGTGGTTTAGAGCGCTACGGATCGTATAAATCGAAAGTGTCTCGCTATTTGTTCCATCATTATCAATGAGGCTGCACAAGCACAATATCATACTGCTAATGGCGGAAAAGTGAGACCATACTCAGGACTTCAAGTTACAATTTGGCACTGAGCACGTGATCGCGTCACTCCACGATTCTGACCCGACATATAGGACTTCATGTTCTCTCACCATCCACTGCGTCTTCATCATCAACAACAAGATATATGCGCCTAAACTGATGTCCAGCACCGTACAGGTCGTGAAAAATGCCGCAACAGCACTCAAAAAGGCTGCAGATCCCTGGAACAAGGAAGGTCGGGAAACCGCGGAACGCATTGTCTCTGCTGCCATCTCGGTGGTGATTATCTAACCTGCAGTCCTCCGAACGTATAACGAATGATTATTTATTGGCGCCCCCGTGTGTAGACGGACGCGCCTTCTCTCAGCCAAGACATACTGAATATGCTGTCTGGATTACTCCGCCAACCATTCGCAGAACTGTACTTGACTTACCCGGGAGCGGCCCTCCGACTTTCAGCAGCCATCTTTACCGCAATAGTTCACGATAGAATCGTTCATTCCTGGAAGGCTAGAGACTCTCAGAGCAGAAGCAACTGGGAGCAAATCGCCGTGGTCTTGCTAGCCGGCGTGCAGGTGGCGTTCGATTTTTTCTTAGAGGACCAGCGTTGCTCACCGTTTACTACTAGGACCACGTGGAAGCTCATAGTAATGGTCGGAAATTTCTTCGACATCAAGATTATAGTTCATAGCTCATTCCCGCCAGAAAGAGTGAAAATAACCGTTGCGCAAGCGTACTATGCAATTATTTGTAATGCGTTTTTTTCCGTTTCATCCTCCATTCCGCCATCAACGTATTGTGTCTCACTCCGAGTGTCCGTGAGTACGCCAGCAGTGATATGTCCAAGAAAGCTCACTTAGTACCGCACCTTTTTTGGTTAAATGTTAAGGCATACTCCTTACTCTCAATGACGGCGGATGGTTGTGTCGAGAACGAGAACAAGCTCAGGGATAGCAAAATTCTCGGGGGGTGAGCCCATTCTATGTGAAATAAACCGTGTTTGATTATGCGTGCCCCCGATAGAGCAAAGCTGGGGCGTGTCATTACTTTGACAAAGGGTGCTTGAGTTTCTGCAGTTTCCAATACATAGCTGAATAGTGTCCGATGGCAGATTACTTGGTCCTGGAGCAGCTTCTCATATTGCTGGCGTACTTGCTACCCCTTACTGAAGGCAAAGCTGCTGGCCGTGCGGAACGCCTCGGGTTCCTTCGTGATTGTTTCCAAGATAGCACCCAACGCGGAAAAGATATAATTGAGCTCCTGAAGTACGTAGCCTCACCGGATTGGGAAGTAACCGCGGACAAAATCGTTGACATATTGGCTCGAGATATATCTGTGTACGTATTCACATTAACCGGGTGGACGTATGGCTCACCCTTACCACATACAGTGCCCAACCATTCATAATGAAGAGCTTCGTGTTGAATGGGTCATCAAACCCACCACTAAACCCAGCAAATAGGTTTTATCTTGACAGGACTTCATTCCTCTTCAATTGCGAAGACGAGGCACGAATTTACTTTCTACTGCCAACGCCATTGCTAATTGCAAATCATCAAGGATGGTAAAATCGAAGGAATGCACGTGCCTTACGACAGTATACGCCATGTTGACATATCGAACTCTGGCACTGTCGTGTCTGGACTTCTGTCCCCTCCACAATTACATGAGACTCTTCAAATGACCTCCAACGACGTGGCCATTACGATGACGGTTATGATAGCCTCGAAAGATGTGGAGCACTTTGTCAGGACCTTGAGAATCAGAGGAATGGTAAGGCACCGCGCCCTCTGAGCCGACTTCTTTGTAATATGTCCCAGACGAGCCGGATCAGATTGAACGGGATGCCAATTCAACGAGTGACTGTGCGGACATCGGTTAACATATCGCCGACTCGATTGGAATTTGATGGTAACGTCCAGAGCATCGCTTCCTATCAGGTCCGTCGGGCTACTTCTGGTGTTGACCGGCTTACGTGACGCCAACCTATGCCACAGAACAAAGTTAAGGTCGTTGAAGAAGGCGGTACGTTTGGCTGACTCCTTCCTCTTATTGCGACTTGACGTCGTCTTTCCATCGGTTTTTTACGCATTTCCATTCCGATTATTTTCTTCAAGTCCTCCAAGCGAGCGATCCCGGAGATGATATTGTTCCCGATCTTGAAGTTTGCGTCGACAAGTTACAGGATGAGCAACCTTTGCTGGTCAAAGACCGTACCTCCTCCCCAGACTTGCCATCTGCCCCCGCCCCCGTTACCACCCGTGAGACAAAGGTCCGTCATGATGGGGGTTGTCATCACGTTTCTTCGGCTTCCGGTCATCAGTTATCAAGCGTACATGAAGATCCCCAAAAGTGTTCAACCACCCCGTCTCTTGCTGCTGGTCCTGGTCCTTCTCCTCGCAGTGCTGACCCTCCTCCTCTGCATTCTCCTCGTGCTTCTGGTGCTCCTTACAGTTGTTACGACGGGAATAATGCTGCTTCTGTTGATTCTTCTCCCTCCGGGCACTCTAACCACGATCGTCCTTCCGATAAGGAACTTAGCGGCGCAATTTTTGGCGCAAGTGACGAAGAGTTGTCTTCCCTCTCCGATACAGAATCTATTTTCTGCACTGCTCAGCCTTCATCGGGGCTTGCTCAATCGCGGCGAATCATTCGTGGCTCAGACAGCTCCAAACGTCGCCTCCGTTCCCAGCGTCGTCGTCACCCCCACTTGTCTGCCAAACCTACCTCCCCCGCCTCCGATCTCGGCCCACCACAGGACCCTGCGCCGGAGCAAAAGTTGGTTCCGATGGTGAAAAGGTTGCGGGTAATAGACTCCCAAGAATCTGCGCGCGACAAGCCGTCGGACCGAGGTGCAGCGGCGGCAAAGAGAAAGAAGATTCTAATCGACTCGGAAGACGAGATTGAACCCGCAACTTGCGTTCCGTCCATCGTGAAGGAGTTGCCTTCCAAACCTACTTCGGACCCAAGCCAGGAAAAGAAAGTTACCGGAAAGAAGAGGCAGAGTAGTGTTACAACGGCCCAAGACCGTGTAGCCGCCTCAGAACGGCCTAGACGAGCCTGTGTGGCGACAAACTCCTCAAATGTGGGGGCCAGTGTCCATATGAAACCTCATACTCCCGTAGTAGTGGATCAATCCGATTCCAACAAGGCTGAATCCGAGAATGAGCTTGCAGGAGGTATGTGTTGATCATACTCTCATCGAGCCGGTTCAAACGTAGAGTAGACAGGGACAAAAGCAGACCAAATGGTAATACGGTATCCTTTTCACAATTCTAGCATCTGATGTGTGCCATCAGATAGGTCCCGGAAGAGAACACCAGGCGAGAACGTTGCCAAGCAGCAAGAACCCGCCCAAACGGTCGAGTCGCAAAGCAAAGACCTTGTCACAGAGGGAGATGTCCCACTTGCTTCAAAGCGCGGCCGACCACGCAAACGACCACGCATAGAGCCAGAGGACGTCTCTCCACCACGTAACAGGCCTCCTAGAATCAAAAAGGATACTGCCGTGAACAAACCCCGTAAAGCTGCACCTTCGCGAGTCCGGAAGACGTACCGCAACCGTCAGAAAATAGGGCGGTCTTCTCTAGGTCACTGTGTAAATCCTGACGTAGATTACGACGAGATCCCCTCCTCGACTGCAGCGCTGAACTCACCAACAGCCAAGGGGCGCACCTTAGCCCCGAAGAAGAGTAGCGACGATATTCCCACGTCAAGACCATTGCAGGTGAAAAGCACCGATGGGAAGACAATTCTACAACGCTCGCCTTCGGTGGGATCCCGACCTGCGGACGAGATACCTGATGACAAGAAACAAGAGATGGGAAAGCCTAATCAATCGGACGCTTGTCTCGTTCAGGTCCCACCTACAGAGGTCGTCACTGATGACGACGATCCCATCCAATCCTTCTCGTCCTCACCATGCGAGCAGTTATCCCTTGCGGTTGATGCGGTGAAGGGGTTCAATAGTCTCCATTCGATTGGGATCTCATGTTTAACTTGTACAGCCTAAACCCGAAGTCTCGCTTCCCTGCGATACAGGTGTTCGGTCTGACTGTCTCTCCCAGACTGGCTCTCCCGTAAAATCCCTCGACGTAACATCCATTGCTGAAATCATCCCGGTGAGAACCGTCAGCTCATACATAGATATTCCGCAGGCTCATTATCATGCTTAGACCCATAGCGTGAAGAGCGTGATAACGAAAACCGAGTACGATATGACGTCGCAGCCGACTGCATGTGATAATATGTTGCAAGACTCGACTGCTGAAGAGGCTAGTGCCAGTACTGAGATCCAGTCCACCTCGATCCCAGCTGCTACCAATGACAAGGCCCATGGAAGCCCGAAAGCTTTTGCTGATCTCGACTACCTTGATGGGCCCACCGTCATAGCTGAGGTAACTTATGTCCGTTCTTTCACACGCGTGTATCATGCTTACTGGGCTGCGGCAGCCGTCCGAGCCACATGAGACAGAGAACAACAGTGCGACGCCTAGAGTAAGCGGATACTCACCGCTACCGCAGTATCGGTGTATTCTGATGGCACGTGCAGTCCATAGTAGACCTTACAGGCAGCACACCGTCTCCAATACGCTTACCGGTATCTCGGTGCGCAGAGGGGAAAGTTACCTCCCCACACGACGTCCCCAGCCCCGCTGGCAACAGTTCCCCTGTGTTATCAAAGGGCAGAGCTAGTGAAGATAATACGAATTCGAGCCTGATCGATCTCACGGACATAAAATATCAAGACTTCGATGTATCTCTGGACTCCTCGCTTTGTCTCCTGTCCAACAAAAGAACTTCCAGCATAAAGCGCACACCAACGCCGCCACCTCGTACGAAGCGTAAAAGTGTCACCTTCGCTGCCCCCCTGGAGAAAGTTGTAGAGGAACGACTAGGAACTCTGGCAGAGGCCGCGGCTCCAGCACCCACGATTACAGATGAATTCGATGAGCTCGAATATCTGGAAGTGGCACCTAAACTTGCGCGAGGCAACGGATCATCTCGAGTTGACGGTTTCCATGGTCTAAGTAAACGTCTTACCATCGAACCTCAGCATATTCACCTCTCGTCACCTGCTTCCCTGACTACCGAACCACTGTCATTACTCTCTTCCCCTCTTGCTCTGTGTCAGGGTCGCCCGTACCCTACTGGAGCACCCCCATCTACGGCCACTCGCGCAAAGCAGAAACGCCGTGCACGCGACATATCGCTGTCGCCCCCAGCTAGAGCCGAATCTATTGTGGGCGGGAGTTATCTTATCCCTATCATGGAGGTGGGTTCGTTGCGTGTAAGAACTTATCGTGCTTATCATGCGTTTTCCCAGGTGCTAGATGAGATTCATGATATTATCAAGAACAACGTTCAGACTCGTTTTGAGAGATTCAACAACAACGTAGTTGAACTGCGTAGACGCATTTTAGGGCAAACCCAGGCCGACCTGACTGCATTGCTTGATGAATAGTGAGTCCGCCGCTCATTATAATGCTCAAAGTCTGATCAAAAGTAGCATCGCAGCATTTAACGACCTTGTGAGTCTAGAGGCTAAGTACGGCACTTTCTCTAGGCGACGAATTGCAGCCTTCAACCAAGCTCGGAATAACGACACTCAGGGTCTGTCACTTCTGCGCGCGCAGATTCAGACACATGACCGCGTGATGCAGGCGCACGCGCGGCACACCTTCTCTGTCGGCCCGCTTCCTGGGGCGGTTCGACGCTGGCTGTGACAACAAACACTGGCTTTCTTTCACCCACTCGTTTATTACTCATTTTGTTCTGCTCTCCCGTGCTATCGACGCTGGTCGCTCACCTCACGAGGATATTTTACTTTGCGTTTCTCATGCTTTGCTGTCTCAATCCAGTAACTGTGCAATTTCCCGCTCTCTCCTGTCGACTGGCCCATATCAATCGAATTCGACAGTAATGTTTGCCTTCCTCTTGTTATGCGACGAATTTACCTGTTCTGCCCCATTCTCTGCGCTTTGGACGCTGCTTGACTAGCCTACAGTATATCATAACTACGAGCCAGATGTATATCGCGTTACGTTCTCATGGCTAATGGAACCGCGTGTCCATAAATATTGGCGGAACTAGACCCAATGTGATCAGTGTGATCTAAAGCGATGGATAGATCCGAGGATCGTGATGAGTACTCTGGAGTGGGAGAAAAAATACTTGACGAGCTTCGGGTCCTCACATTGCCAGAAAGATATAGCGGCGCAGCAGGAATGCGGATCGAGGCTAATTACGGACAAGGCGAGCAGAAAAGGCAGGGGGAAGGACAGATGAAGCAACCGGACCGCAGCAGGCGATTTCGGAGGCTGTGGGAGATTATGACGAGAGGGACGAAATTGTACGGAGCCGGATCCTCGAGCGAGCATATGTCTGCCAGTCCTGCTTGAGAGTAAAAAGTGGGACGGTTAACCTTAGCCTTGAAGCCTGAGGATGAAAGGAGCGCTGAGCCCGAAAAAGGATATTGTCGGGGGAGAGAGGCTTGTGGCAACTAGTAGAGTCATCGCTGGCTCGCTCGCTGCTCACGACGACGGGCTTCAATCACTCCAGCAGGCGACCCAAATGCCTGGTTTCGACCCCGTGCGGGATGCTGTCCTCAATTCCCCCGTAACACGTTCCCCAACCATTCCTCGACATCACCCACCGCCCTCGACCTCCGCAGCGACATCTTCCAATAATGCCTCCGCACCCACCGCCCAAGCTCCCCGTCGCGCTACCGTCGCTGCGTTGCTCAATGACATCTCTCCCTCTCCCTCTTCTCCCTTCCATCCACCATCCCTCCCAGTGAGGGCCTCTTCATTAGCACATATCCTTCACCCTAATCCACCAGACGATCCGCCCCGTTTCCCCTCTCCTGAGGAGAAACTTTCTCGTGTATCATCCCTAGGTCGCCGCCACAGCGAGACATCCACTCCAGACTCTTTTAGGGCCTCTTCACTGCCTTTGGGCATCTCCCGTATAGTCGCTAGTCCCTTGTCACCTTCACAGCCGGAGGCCTTTACCCCCACCACAGCAAGTGGCCTCTTTACCCCTACCGTCGAGCAGCGGGGACATATCTTCTCTGCCACCATCCCCACCTCACCTACTAGCTCTCGACTCAATCTGTCTCGCCCCTCTACCTCCTCGTCAACCTCGCACCGCCCCCCTCCGTCACCTGTCATGCCCCGACCACCAGTACCCCGTGCACGCTCGCCAACCCCTCAACGTCCACCTTCCCCCCCACCAAAACCTAAACCTCTACCGTACCAGCCCCACCGAAGGACGCCCGCCGGCTCTGTCCTGGAGCCGCTCACATCGGATGAGATGCATTTCTATCGCACTCAACTTGGGCAGGGCACCCGGCGCCTTGCCAAACGTAAACGTAGCCCATCATACGATCCACCTGATGATCCACCCGTCGCCAAAAAATCCCGCGATGCTGGGCTTGTCATGAATCACTGTGCGTTGTCGTCCTCCTTGTCTGAATGATTGCCCTAATTTTGCAAGTTGGTCAGATAATGCGCGACCTGATGTTGGCATCGACCAGAGGCGCGTCTCGCGGATTATTGGAATGCGCAACTTCAACAACTGGATAAAGTCCGTCATGATCACACGATTTGCGCACCCCGCTCTCGCCGCGAGCACCGTTGCGGACGGTGGCGGCGGTCGTGGCGGTCGTGGCGGCCGACGAGGCAAGGTGCTCGATTTGGGCTGCGGCAAGGGAGGCGACCTGAATAAGTGGAGCAAAGCCCGAATAAAAGAATACGTCGCTTTTGGTATTGTCCTGTTCTTTCTCTGGCCTCATCCACTTGCTTACGAGCTACCTGTCGCTAGACGTCGCTGCAGTCTCAATTGAACAAGCACAGGCACGCTGGAATTCACTTCCCCCTGCCTCACGTTTTGATGCCACGTTTACGGTACTTGACTGCTATTCGGAGCCCTTAACGCATGGCGTCCCACAGGCGAGGCTGGCTGAACCCTTCGATGTCGTTTCCATGCAGTTCTGCATGCACTACGCATTCGAGAGCGAAGCCAAAGCCCATTGTATGCTACAGAATGTCGCGCGTTGGCTTCGCCCTGGTGGAATATTTGTTGGGACGATTCCCAACGCAGAGCAGCTACTTGCGAGGTTGGATCAGATACCTGCAGACGCACCATCGCTCTCCTTTGGGAACTCGGTATACTCAATCAAGTTTGAGTCACGTGAATCAAGTCCTGTCTTCGGCCACCGGTATTCATTCTTCCTCCAAGATGCAGTGGAGGATGTGCCGGAGTATATCGTTCGCTGGAATCATTTCGTCCAGTGCGTTCATATACCCTCCCTCAACGTCTCAACCACACACTGATCTATTTGCAGATTAGCAGAACAATATAACCTATATCCGCTTTACCGGAAAGAGTTTCATGAAGTATTTGAGGAGTTCCACGAACACTCTGAGTTTAGACCACTGTTACAACGGATGAACGTCGTGGATGCGAACGGCGAAACCGAGATGGACGAGGACCAGTGGGAAGCTGCCAGTACGTCCTCTCCCAGCATTATTGTGTCCTTTGCTAACACGCAAGCAGATATCTACATCTCCTTTGCAATGGAAAAGCGTTGAATCACATCGGGCGGGGCCTGCCACTAACAGACATATGGTATTGTAAATCGCAAATGGTACATTACATATTATGATCCTGGATAACGGACTTTTTTCTGCTTATTTTTCCCTAACTAGTAGTGCTTGTCTATTTGTGTCTAACGGCTGCAACGGCACTATGTTTTTGACCCGCTATGAAGCGTTCTGATAGTTCCTCTTCCATATTCTATTCTATGATTTCTTTGTAGAAGGACGACCGTCATCTTTATCAGTAATCGACCGCATTAGTTGAATCACGCAGCATGCAACAGGGTAATGCCGTCCAGTAGGTAAGTGACGCTAGTGACGGCGCCAACCTCGACAACAGCCCGAGGCATGATGCATGATGGACCATACCACTCGGGGAGTCATATTTTCGAAGAGGAGAGTCCCAGCGTATAAGTGGACAACATTTACTGTAAACCTGCATCGACAGTCCCGGGCCACTTACCCGCTCCTCCCTGGGACATCAGAAGGCACGTGAATCTCTCGCGTAGCCGCCTGGAGTCTATGTGTCAGTGCACTCATTGTCATGTCTCTGACGTTCAATGGAATGGAACAGTAGTCTAGACGTTTACATCATTGAGTCATTTGAGTCGGAGTCATGTCGGAGTGAGAAAAATCGATACGAGGAATGATATGTTCGGCCTCCTCGATCCAACCCTTGTCAATGGGCTCCAGGAGCTTCAAAACATCTTCTCCGTACCGGTCTGCCAGGATCCAACCTGGGACTGCCTCCTTGATAAGGTCACGTGTCTTGAGTCGTGCCTGCGTCGCAAGTTTTGATAATACTTTGTCTGGAAGGATCGCCTCGGGCATCAGACCGCTCTGCCTGAAGTCTTGCGTCCAGATCTTGATTCGCCAAGACCTGAGTGCATTTCGACATGCTTCGAGACGATCCCCACGACGAGGTCCTTCACCAGTGCTGTCACGGGCAGGAAGCTGCAGAGCGTCCACGTCGGTCTCATTTCCAGGCTGATCGCCCTTCCCCGGTGTTCGGCTGGCAGGTCCATTACGCGTCATGATCCGGTTGCAGAGTGCAAGGACACGCGATTCCTCTGCGGTGAGGCTGTCGGGCATTTCAGCAACTTTCTTCATGACGCACAGGTCACAACAAGGGGCGGTGAGTCCTGAAAAGAATGGGTCAAGGAAAAAATAAAGCCCGTGAGCACGCACCTAGGGAGGGTGTATTTCCGAAATAAGTGTTTGAGACTTCGCGCCTGCAATTGCAGTGCTGTGGGTCTATCCAATTCCGCAACCCCCCTTCAAGCTTCTTTCTGTATCGGAGATCGACATCATGGAGCTGGGAAGCGCTTTTGCTAGGCGACTCTTCGTCTTGCATTTGGTCTTCGTGATGGAGTCCCTCGTACTCGCTATCGAGTTCATCCTCGACGTCTTCTTGTATAATGAGTACCGATCTGTCTTGTAAATCCTTTCCCTTGTTTGTATTTTGTTCCTTAGCTTTTTTTAATTGGAATACGTAGGGCTCGACCAAGAGAATAGAGATCGCCGGTGAACCTGACCGCCCAGCACAACCACAACGTTGCATCCAGGTGGATAGAGACCTGGGTGCCATGAAACCGACCACATGCATTATGTCCCGTGTATCTAGACCCTATACTCATCGCGGGAATCAGAGTATGATAAATAAAAAGACATAATCGACGTACTATGCCTGCGGCCTCTGTCGCACAAAGAATGTCGACAGCACCTGATCTAAAATCATTCATTATTATCCGTTTTGAACGCGTGCTCCGACAAGAATGCAGGAATGTGATCCGAGACTGAAGCTCAGGGGGTAGAAGTTGCTGAATATGCTTGTAGCCTTTGTATGTGAGTGAGCGACTCTCAAAGAAGACGATGGTCTTGATCAGAGACCCGCCAGTTAGACCTTCGTCCACTATGAAGTCAAGGGCCGCGAGATCCCCCTTAGCTCCACGTATACGACAGACCATGTGTGTGATGTTAGGGCGGTCGTTTCCAAGGTTGATGAACACAGAGCGAGATTTGCTAATGTGGAGTTTCTGGACTACATTGTCCATAATATGCGTAGGAAGCGTTGCTGAAGTGATCAGGAAGGGGATCGTCGCAGGGACATAGAATCGCAAGTGGCCCAGTTCACCAAACGCTTTCCGAAAGTTCTCGCCCCACTCCGATACACAGTGTGCTTCATCTATTACGATGGACAGCACGTTTTGTGTGAACTCGGGCGTTCGCAGGAGTCTTGAGAAGCGCGTCTCCTCGAGGCACATCTCTGGTGATGTTATGATGATATTATATCTTCGTAACTCAATTTCCTGTATATAATATAAGTAACAGCGATGTAATAAGTCCAAGTGTCGACACACCATATGCAAATCGTTGGTGTACGAATCGCCGTTTACTGCAACGGCACTGATACCCATTTTTTTAAATCTCTCGGCCTGCAGGAGAGTGTATCAGCAATTATAGAGAGCCAATAATGTTAACGAGATCCTCACCTGATCGGTTTCCAGAGCATTTAATGGAGAGATGATTAAGACCAGCTTGTCCCGGGTATCTTGCACAAACAAAGGGAGCACGAATGGTATTGTCTTTCCAGCACCAGTTCCGGCAACCACGACACAGTCGAGACCCAGAACAAGAGCTTCAGCAGCATCCAGCTGCCAGTCATATGGTATTCTCCCGTCGAAAACGTCCTGGAGCTTCTGGGACATCGTCTGGCGAGTCCCCTCTGAATCATAGTTCTGATCCTCGAGCGCAGCATCACGAGCACATTGAAGGGTCCCAAGAGGACGAGAAGCAGATAACATAATTACCAGAGCACACAGAGCATAGGGAATACACAGTACAGACGCATCACAAAATTAGCGAAATCATGATTTGGGATTATTGACTCCGCCGGAACTCAGACCCGATGATCAGCAAGATTGGGCCTGATTAGACTACATGCAAAGTCCTTCGCTCTGATCGTGCATGTATCTGACCTACCCATTATTATCAGCATAGATCGTAGTAAACTTGAAGCCCATCGCTATGATTGAGGATGTATATCTAATCTACCCAATATGATCGGCACTGATCATAGTAAGCTCTAATATAATTGCTGTGATCGGAGAGATATCTAGTCTACCCATATGATTGGGGATTGATCATACTCATATAAAATTGACTATCATTGAACACCCACCACGTCGAGCAAATCATACCAACTGCACACACGCGGCCCAATTGCTGGGCCATAAATTATACATAAATTTTCAATTATTCTATGAACACTGGCAGTACTATCCGAGCATCGTTTCTGCCACAAACTGTCTCACAACCCTGCGAATCCTTCTTCGTCAAGAATTTCATCGTCGTCAGGGGTTGTCTTGCTGTCTATGTCCCCCGACACCTTGTGTTCATTGTCTGTACCCAAGTCCTCATCTCCGCCTGCATCTGTGTCTGCATCTTCTTCTTCGCCTTCATTCTCGCCTTCTTCATCTTCATCTTCGTCGAATTGTCTTCGTCCTCACCTTCTTCATCTTCCTCGTTGCTAGGTTGCCTCCAACTTATGTGTTCTTCGTGCGTCCCCGAGTCTTCCTCGGCACCATCGCGTCGTTCCTCATCCAGATTGGAATCGTTATCTTCGTGCATTGGGCTGCACATGCTCACATGTCTTGGTCTTGAGCAACATCTTTGCTTCCTTTTCTTTGATGGGCATCACGTTGCGTTGCAATGCCCATGTCAGTGATGTAGGAAGGAAGTTGGAAGGGTGGTTTCTTGATACCATGCTTCCCCTCAGTCTGCAGGTAGTCACTCTTGGCGCTCCAATGTGCAGGAATGGGAATGGCATTACAATAGCACTTGACAAGTCGCGGATCCACAGCGGAAACGCCTGTCCGCCCACAACTTCAGGTTTTGTGAAGAAGCGTCGGGTCTCTTCCCCGATCACATCTGTGTCTGCAAAGAGGGAGGACGCATATGTATGGTGCACCTGTGATGGAGTAAGGATAGGAACGTACCAACGTTGCAGTGGATGAACCAGGAGTCTGTGGAGCATCATACGGCGCCATAGATGCCGATTAGACAATGCAGCTTGGTGTGCATGAGGAGTGAAGTTGTCGACAGGTGTCTGAGGGAGACACGCATGTGTCCTCAGTCAGCTGTTGGAGCCATCTTAAAGGGAGTGTGATTGGCGTACACCTGCCCACCCCAGCATACGTTCTCATGGTAGTGGTAGCCCCATTTGGCAAGGGCCCCACACCTGCATTTGAGCCCGTCTCCGGTGCCACTGCCTACCCACTGGCAGAGAAAAAAGAAGGATGGGTCTGAGCTACTTCAGCTCTGCAACCATAATGCGACCCGAGCTTGCATTGCTTCTTCTTTGCCTCGTCTTCGGAATCTGTCTCGCCAGCCATTTTGTTGACCAAGCAAATGACTTCGCCCTTAGGCGGGCCCTCGGATTCTACCTAAGGGAAATAGTAAGAGAGGGAGAGAGGTGCCGCACTTATAAGCTATATGTACCGTGCTGTTTCTGGACTCGAACTGAAATCGGGCAAATACATCGGAGAAAGCCTTGGGAAATATCATCTTCCTTCTTGGCAGATACACCTGGTATCACTGCCTTTGCTTCGCATCAGTAAATAGTATTGAGCTGAAATGTAAGAATGAGGGACATACCTGTGGAGTAGCTTTCGTCACAGCAAACGCAAGGTTATGTTTCGCGGTAATGTCCGAGAGACGCGAGGACAGGAGCATATGTGTCGTTGGACTGTCATCATGAACGTGCACCTCTGAACCGATAAAGTCTGGCTTTGGGCGAGCCTTGGGGTCGAGCGGGTTCAGGTTCAGTGAGACAGGAAGCGCCTCAAATGCTTTCTCCACCACCATGGCAAGTGAACGACATTGCCCAGAGACACGTAAACATGGGCAAGGTCCCAACGAGGGCACATCGGTGAGAGCTCATGGGGCACAGCCAAATGGGCCTCTTCGTGCCATATGTATTCCACATCTGCGCAGGAAACGAAACACAAGTATGAAGATAAGGCAGCAAACACAAGATGAGCCAATATCAAGGGCAAGGCTGAAAAGAGGAAAAGGGCAGTGAGCCCACATGTGTTGAGCTTATCGGTGATGAGGTGGATGAGGCGGTTGACCTCTTTGAGGTCAAGGGTGGCATGGTGTTGATAGATATAACCATTATCTTGCTTGTGCTCTCGGTGTCTCTCGAGCTTGGAGGAGAATTGCTTGAGAAAGAGGTAGACAACATGAACTTGGCATGTCATGAGTGGGAAAGCCCGGAATGGAGTGGAACAACGCATCGGAGCACCCGTCAGCCACAACTGTTGAACTGTACAGTTTTCTCGTCCATCAACATCCTCCCTTTTTTCATTGCCTCACCTCCCATTGCTTCATGATCATCCGTCCCCTTGACCTCCATAGTTACTGACATCTTTCGTACAATTTTATGGCAATTCTTCATACATCTGGCATAGCGTTACAGTAGCATGCGCATTTGCTCACTCCAGTCATCGTTCTTGCCGGCACAGGCTTCGAGCGAGAGGCTAAGACTACGAGTGCGTGTGTCGGGCACAATATAAACAAAGGTGCTAGTTATCTCGTATGTCCGCCACATCCTTCCATTTCCATTTTCCCCATCATCTGACCATGTCCCATGACACGGACATTCTTCCTGGTCCCAACTCGATTATGCCCTAGGAGACAATCCTGTGTCAGGTGCGGTCCTCCTGAGCCAAAGTTACCATAAACCACCTACCTCTTTTAACACACCTTACTGTGGTACCTTCCACCTGTGAACCCCCACTCGGCCATAGCCGTCGGTGGGAACAAAGGCTCTTCGTCCCTCGTCTGCATGTTCCCATACCGCCTACCACCTCCGCAACAGCACTGCTCACCACCGCATGACGCTGACCGCATGCTCCGCACCCACATTTGTCTCAACACAGCGCATGAGGTATCCCCCACAAGTGCGACACCCGCATGGGTGCATACCGTACGAACTGTTCCACTCATGCATGCATCACCTTCTGCACCTTCATGCTCTCCACTACAGGCACCGCCCTGCCGCCACAGCGGAGACTTGGCTTCTCTACCTCTGCAAAGCGTGCACACGGCAGGATGTATTCGTGCAGGCCCTTGTGTGGTTCCCAGCCCAGCGCCCTTCAAGACAACGCTAGAACGGTTTAAGTGGGCTCGTCGGTCGATACGGGTTGTTGTGAGGGACGGGCACATCGACCTGATGCTATGCGACACCCTGGGCCCCAACAGTTCCGTGCTGACCCAGACACCCTCCCCAGTGCCTCAGACACCTGATGCACCCAGACCCTCCACGCGGGGCAACTCATTCCGCTGAACAATGTCTCGGACGTGCTTGATGTCCAGGATCCCATGGTATCTTCCTTGGATATACTTCTCTCACTCTCCACAGATCGCTGATTCTGACCGGAAGATTGCAACGCTCCATTATATGCTCGACTGCCAGGATGCGAGCAATGCCAATGAAACAGAGGAAGAAAATGGCTCAGGGCTCCCAGTCGTGCAGTGGTTGTGTTTGATGGTTTTGTAATTGATGTATTAGCCATGTGTATGTACTAGATGAACAAAAATCAATCATATAGCGAATGATCAAGCAAGAACCAAAAAACCCCACCTTTTATCAGGCCTGATCACATGTATCAAGCATGATCATCCCATATTGAATACCTGCATACCGACCGTCCCAGCTGTATTCAATCCGAGATGGCCGAAGTCAATCCAAAAAATCCCACCCATTATCTGGCCTAATCACATGTGTCAAATAGGATCGCCACATCTCGAAGACTTGCATACCGATCATCCCAGTTGTCCTGGATCTGAGATGGCTGAAGTCAATCCAAAAAATCCCACCCATTATCTGACACCTTAATCAGGATAGCCATGATGCACAAGATGGACATGATCAGACTTGATCATCTCCGATCTTATCTTGGCTAATTTTGTGATGCGCGTAATAAGTAATTAAAAGTGAGTTTTTCTAACTCTGCAGATCTGAGTTCAAACATCTGGTCACGAGACTAATGGAACAGACTGATCATGAGTGTGATGAGCTCGGACCTTATAATCCTGACCCAAACGGGTTCTAGGTGTCGATCAGCATGACAGCCTGAATATCCTAAGATGATATATACTATGGTGATGATCGAGTTTACCGCTAAGAGGGCAGAAAGCCATTCTCTGCTTAAATGTTGTGAGCCATCTCATTCAGCCGCCGGACATTGAGAGAAATAGAAAGGAACAGGAAAATCTAAATCAGTCAGCAGCTGAGTTGTGTTTTTAGTAGATGACTGTTCACTAAGGCCCATAACAGCAACGAGATTTGGATTGTAATTTGGAGTTCGGGATATCCCGGGAGTGACTAGTGTGACAGGGGTAATATGACATAATAATATGAGTTTTTTTTCAAGACCCTTGGCAAGTGTTATTTAAAAAAGAAAATAAGATGATTCGGCCAATAGTTTTTTTCTGGGTCTCAGGCTGAGGCACCAGAATATAAGTTACAAATTTGGATCGCAGGACCCAAGGTGGGGTAGCTCAGTGGTTAAAGTGCCTGGTATACATCCGGGGGGTCCAGGGGGGCCTGGGGTTCAAATCCCGGTATAGTCAAATTTTTTATGTCAATTTACGTGAGGGCCAAGATTTATTTGAATTACTGAAATCCAAACTTATATTATTATGTCATATTGCCCCTGTCACACTAGTCACTTTCCGGGATATTCCGAACTCCAAATCATAACTCCAAATCTCGTTGCTGTTATGGGCCTAAAACCACAATTCAGCGGCCGACTGGCTCCGGACCGCCTTGTGCCGTTCAATCTGACAGTGCTTGCTTAGCCCCACGAGGTCATTTCTATATCGTGTAGCAGCACCTGGGCTCCGTTGCTGTGCCCTTCCCTGAAATAACCATAATCTCGCAGCCTCTACTAGATCGATATCGTTTTTATTTTTCGCCGGCACTGGCAGTCACGTACATTTTCCTGCCGTGTGAGTCGCGCGGACACGCTGAAGCTCGAAGCTTCAAGCTTCAAGTCTTGACCATCGACTGCCAGTAAACGTCCGGCGAGTCCCTTCCTGGATCGCTGTTCACAGACAGTGCAGTACGAATACCGTACCGGCGTACTGTACCCGAGTACTACTATGGACGTCACTTGGACACCCCGCAACCCACCACTGGCACATCTTCCCTGTTGTAATCGAGCTCGCGCGGCCCATTGCATTCACCCCTAGAAAGTTTTAGTACCTTACAGCACGCTAGTTTTAGTATAGTATCACACCGTGACTAATGTTATCTTCCATTTACCATACTGACACCTATATATACATTTCGAGTAGTCGTATTTACACCCAGGGCACCCTCGCGCATTTGCCCCACCCAATCCCACTCGTTTCCCGCATGCACGCGCACCCAACATTCCCCGCGATGACCGGAGACAACGGATCCACAGAAATCACTCTTGCAGTAATCACGTACTTGTACAGTACTGCTGCATGTCACTTCTTTCCATCTGAAGAAAAAAAGAAGACAGATCCTCCCGCGCACACAAACAACGTGTTTTCTGGAAATCGCCGTCACCCCACGCACGGTTTATCCATCAAGGTTTCTAGCCAAGTGAAGTTTTTTTTTTCCCTTCTTGCTCTTTCGATGCACACACCTCACCGCCAATCTTTGCGTATGGTCCGTCGGCGCGTCAGACGCGTCAATGTCCGTCCGTGTATGTTAGTCTGGTGAGCGGAGCCTGTACATATCGTATCGACACATACTCGGCAATCACCGATCGATGTGCACAGTACTAAAACGTACCAGTCAATTGGGGGGTCGAAGAAGGGATCGCCTCTACCAGCAACAAACCACGGAAGCCAATTCCCCGTCATCACTACTCTCGCTGAATTGCCGTTATTTGAATTCGACCATATATTGGGCATATCCCCGAATGCTTTCGCGAAGATAGTTAAGAGTACACCGTGACAAAACAAGACATCGCAGCCGTAAATACATAAATAAAGTAGATCGCATACGACATATTGGTCGGATAGCCCGTACAGCATTCGGGAAATTCAACAGCTTGAAAGCACACAACACAGCATCAAACGAGTACGAAGCAGCTATCATAGTCGCCACGGGAAACGGGGCAGGGTTTTACGCATCCCATGGCCCAACAACGCGATTCGGTTAGGCCCCTTTCGCAGCCTAGATGACAAATGAGCAAAATAGAGGATCTTCCTCTTGGGCGCTTACCTTCGTCTTGGAACTCCCTTTCTTAGTTGACGCCGTTTTGGCCTTGGATGCCTTGCTTGTAGCTCCCCCCGTGACGGCCTGTACTCCCGATTAATTTACGCCACTAGCCATTCCGAGTTCTCCTACCTTCTTAGCACTCCCCCGACCACTGCTGGACTTGGCCCTCTTCTCAGGGGCGACCTTCTTGCCAGCATATGTCTTCTTTGGGGCTGCCTCGGTTTTCTTCGTTGTAGATGGCTTGACCGCAGGTTTCGCGGGCTTGGTAGTGGCAGCAGGTTTCTTACCTGTCTTAGCAGAGGACGCTTTGGTAGCCGGGATCTTCGAGGATGGCGCCTTGCGACTAGTGGAGGACTTGGTGGCTGTGGTTGACTTGCCCGTTGAGGTCTTTGACTTTGATCCTGACTTCGTTGCCGGCTTCGAAGCAGTCTTAGTGGTAGGAGGCTTCGACTTTGAGGTAGGCTTGTTCTGAGGCGCTATATCAAGGACAGCCCTGAGGCACTGGATTACCTGAACTCACCTCTTTTGCATCATCGCTGGCTTTGACGACTTTTGGGGCAAGCTTCACACGTCCGGATGGCCCTACAAGGATACTGAGACAAAGGCACCAAGGGACAGCAAAAATTTGAAACCTTTGGGAAGTTGGAAGACGCCTTTTTCAGAACCAACAGTGATCGCTTTGCTCAGTTGTGTATTTTGAGCATTTCCCATCTCTAGTTTGTACGTCTCTTCAACGAATCTGAGGCATATTTGAGCTCAAACAGACGGTGTCACAACATAGAATAAGAACGGACTTCTTGATTTGAGGGCGAGAAACGCCAAGGCGCGAGTCCTCGGGATAACTGGAAATGCACTCCTATAAGAGTAATATGATAATCAGCCTTCCTCCACACACCGATTTCACAACGAAAAAAAGGGATGACAGGACTACTGGCGCAGACGGCGCGGACACAGCGTGTGGGAGAGCGACACAGGATACAGACATCGCCGTCACGGCAATGACCGGTGTAAGATCTACCCCTTTTTAGGAAAACTATCTAGACGACGATGACCCCGAGCTCGGTGAAAGACCGAGACCCTCCAATGACAAGCGAGGGTAGTGTAGAGTAGATTGTGGAAGTTGTAAGCACCTTGATCATATCGGTCCAACTGGGGTGAGTTGGGGCAGACTTGGTGGCTGCCTTCTTTGGAACTTTGGAAGGAGATGATTTCTTCGCAGGAGGCATCGCTGTTGAGGGCACAGAAAATACTGGACTTTATGCTGGTATGAAACGCGGATGTTACTTGAGACGCCTGGAACTGAATAAGCAAAGCGGATGAAGGGTAGCAGCGATGGTGGTGGTTTACAGTAAAGAGACGTTGAAACTCCGGCACGTTTGCTTGCAGTCAACAAACTCTACTCTTAGATCACGTGAGACTTGGAGCCCCTTTGCACAATCACTCAAGAAAGCATGTTTACTTCTTGTAATGAGTTAGATGGTATGCAGGAATGGCGAAGAGTGCAGACTGCGATGAAGCAAACTTGTTCGGTGATTTGAGAGACGCGGCTCAGCGGAGATTCGACGAGATAAACTTTAGCTCGTTCGATCGCAAAATTGATGATCCAGTTCTAATATTTTAGAGGCGGGTGTGCGAGGGGATGTAGTATCATATAATTGGAAAATTAGTGCTATGGTTGAGTGTACTATTGTCAAGAAAGATGAGAACAAGGAGGCCAACACCGCTCGGGTGGATGTGTCCAAAAATGGTGCGAGCCTTGCGCCTGCTTTAGATCTCAGATCTACATATCTCTGGATCACAGGCACCGCCTTCGGTTTCCCACGATTCGGACCTCACTCAACCGTCAATGTCCAGTTCCCTTTCCCCACCGCTGCGTGCAGCTGCTCGCTCAGTCTATCGCGGCCTCTGGCGCGCTTCCGCGACAACATTCGCAGGTGCGGTTGGTTCAATTTTGAACAACGTTGTCACATATTTATACTTCTTGACACGGAAGGCGATCCACCCGTGCTTTTAGGTATGGCCCTGTTTGCGGAATGTCGCTCTCACCTTACGCCTTTGTAAAGCATTCCGACAGAAGATTAGAAAAGATGCATTAGAACAATATTCTGTCCGAGATGAGGAGGCCTTCAAGAATAATTTGAAGCTCGGACGGGAAATCGCAGATTTCCTGAGGAAAAATATCGTCCAGGCAGAACGTTTGCATATGCGAACCGGAGAGGAAAACACGGATACATACAGTACGTGCAGGTTTTTGTTTTTCGCATCGCTCGAGGTTTTTATTTGGCGTGTAGAAATACACATTACTGAACACACGGAGCTTGGGGACAACGATACCATAAAAAGTCCGGAAAATATGGTGGAGATGCCCAGAAAACGGCGAGGGAAGGGGGGAAAAGTAGTCACCGTGGAGTGAGCTTGCCGTGCACGTTATAATGATCTTGGTTGATAAGCTACAACACAGATGATTGGTAGTTCGGACGTTCAAAGTGTAGCTGTTCCGAGATTTTATTCTCAAATGAAAAAGGCACACAAAGAAAGACTTGTTCCGGTGCTCAATAAGAGCGATTTAGAAGAGTCATTCGTCCGAGGCGTGTGCTACGCATAAAAAGTGTTTCGGTTCGAATTCTAATATACAGTACAGGCAGCGGCCCCGGTGGGCAATCTATAAACAAGACACAGAATAATGTCCAGTTGTTGCACAAACCCACGGGGATCCGTGTATCGTGCCAAGAAACGCGCTCTCTGGAGCAGAACAGAAAGATTGCGCGACGCATCTTGCTAGACAAGGTCTGGTAGATCCATTCCTAATAACTACGTTGGCTAATAACGATGTGTCGTGTAGCTCGATGACATCAGCAATCCCGGTCTATCGAAGAAAGAGATGCAAAGGGCCAAACATTTGGAAAGAGAGCGGAGGAGACGGAAGAAGGCAAAGAAGAAAGCATCAGTAGTTAGCGTTTCGGGGTCCGAGTAAAACAAGCGCTGAGGCAACGACGCGCTGAGCAATAGCTTTCCTCATCCTTATTCCACATACATCTAGGTCGCCAGTGAACGTCTAATATCATGTCAAACATCAATATATCGACTGTGTTGAAACGGTAGCCTACGTGCAAGCATCATTCTTTGCTGATTGCTCATCTTATGTTGAAGGCTAGAGGCCGTCACCTCTCGGCTAGAGGACCTCTACGAACACTCGGGCAAAGGCGCACCCCAATCCTCAAGTGTACCTGCTCCAGCAAGCACCACAACTCCAACCGCCACCACCGCTTCCGTACCACCGTCTGCCCCCGTACAGACCCAAGTCACCGAAGACCCTCGAAGTGTAGTAGCTTACTACGAGCAGATCCTGAAAGGGAGAGTGCAGCCGTTTGTCAAGTTAACGGAGACGTTTCCCAACGCTAGCGTCGTTGAACAGGTGCGTAGCGTACCTTGTTATACAACGTTTTACGAATTGACCGCGCAATTCAACCCGTGTCATAGGCGAAGCATGTTGAGCGGCTCTACACTAACCTCGGAGGCATCATTCGTATCGTTGCCATCTGCAAAAAGCCAGATCAGACTGCGTTTGCAGAGCTATTAAGTGATCTTCAAGGTGACATCGAGGCGATCTCATCGATCAAGGACTCCAACCGGAAAGATCGTGACTGGTTCAATCATTTGAGCTTAGTTGCGGAAGGGTCCCCTGCGGTAGCTTGGATCACAGTGGTATTACTTCTTTCTGGTGCCATGGCTTGAGTTGTCAGCGGCTCATAACGATGCTACAGGAAAACAAGCCCGGACCATACGTGACGGAAATAAAGGACGCAACGCAATTTTACGGTAATCGTATCATTAAAGAGTTCAAGGAAAAGTGGGTAGACATGAACCCCTGCTGTTTCCGCACTTACTCTTCCCGGGCAGGGATAAGATGCACGTCGAATGGGTTAGAGCATTCACTGCCATCTTCGACGATATGAAGCAGTACGTGATGGAACACCATACTACGGGCCTTGTCTGGAATGCGAAGGCACGCAAATTCACGCGTCTTACAGCTGTGCATGGGTTGATAGACTACTATATTATAGGGCATATCCATCTCCGAGTACAAGGCCGCAGCACCACCCTCCGCCGCCGCCGGTGGTGCTCCGCCTCCCCCGCCTCCGCCTCCACCCCCTGGGCCACCGCCTCCGCCGGCTCTATCTACGGTTCCCGCCGCAACTCCTGCTGGTGGTGTTGCGGCAGTGTTCGCCGAGCTTAATCGTGGTTCAGAAGTGACAAAGAGCCTACGTAAGGTTGATAAAAGTGAGATGACGCACAAAAATCCCGCATTGCGTGCGTCCTCTGCTGTTCCGAGCACGGCTGGATCGTCTGGATCGTCTGCTGGTGCGCATCGCTCGTATCCTTCCTTGGTTGTGATGGCTAATATACTTGGTCTTGTCGTCAGCCCCAAAGAAGCCGGTTAGACCAGCAAAACCCCAAGCGCTCATGGGGAAGAAGCCCGCGAAATTCGCACTAGAAGGCAACAAATGGGCGATTGTACGCGTCTTGGTATCCATCGTCATTGAATTGATACCGACTGTTGTCAATTGTAGGAGTACCAAGAAAACGAGGCGGCGTTAACTGTGGAGAAGGCAGAGATCAGCCAGATCGTGAACCTGTTCGGCTGCAAGAACTCGACAATACTTATAAAAGGAAAGGTCAATGCTGTGACGATAAGTGCGTATTGCCAAGCCGGCTTCGGAGAACCTGGAACTCAATCACTTTATAGTTAACTGCACAAAAACGTCTGTTCTTGTGGAATCCGTAATCTCATCAGTTTCTGTTACCAATTCACCTTCGTTTACTGTTCAAATCACGGGCTCTGCACCGACAATTCAACTGGACTCGACTGACTCGGGGCAGATCTTCCTCAGTAAAGATTGCCTGAGCACGGAGATCACGACGGCAAAGTGTAGCAGCATAAACATCAGCTTACCGGTGGAGGGCGAAGAGGATGGCATCTTTGACGAAAAGCCTGTCCCTGAGATGCTGCTCACTAAGATTCAGGATGGGAAACTCGTTACTACAGTTGTGGAGCACGTTGGTTAGTACATTAGTCACACTTTGTTAGTCACGTTTATACGGACGTATTTCTGTTCACTGCATCACCACTAAGTTGAGAGACGAACTGTACTGAGCGACTATGCAGGGCCGGGCCGCCGTGTTGCCGATGCTTAGCGCTTAGCGCCGATTCACAGATTTGCAGGTCTACCAGCTACCGATAGTCAGTCAGACGTCTAGTCCTCTTTCTGCTTTGTTTGTGCCACCACTCCGCGACTGAGGAAAGCTAGACTCGTACTGCAACTGGGCTTCCCAGATATGCTTCGCGTAGTGTTTGTCACAATTCTCGTTTAGGCGTTGTTGAAAATATTGACGGCACAACCCACAACCAGAAAGCCCAAGAATGCGCGATCCAAACGGGCCCTCGAAGCTCATGAATCGAAGGAAGTCGAGGATCCACGTACAGTCATCTTTGTCCGTGGTACCCACACCGGTGAAGTTGTCAACGGTGCTATGAAAAATCTGGTCCGTATTCGACTTTGAAAAGGTTTATTCCCCGAATAACATTGTCTTTATTTTCTGCTGGGAACATCAAGATGACACTCAAGCGGCCTCATGCAATATCATTCTCTAAAAAAAATGTCGTGCGTCCATTCGAGGATGTGACATCACTAGAATTCTGGGCACATAAAAATGATGCATCCATGTTCCTACTTGGGCAAAGCACTAAAAAACGACCGAATGGCCTAACTATCGCTCGCATGTTCGACGGGAGACTATTAGACATGTGTGAACTGGGCGTGGACCAGTTTGTCAGTATGGATGAGTTCAAGGTGCGATATTATGGCATATCATCTTCTACATTGGTCGCCTAAGACATGTGCAGACACCCAAACCACAAGCAGGGCACAAGCCCATGTTACACTTCGCTTCGGAATTATTTGACACACACCCACGATTCATCCAGTTGAAATCACTGTTGATGGACTTCTTCAATGGAGAGGTCATCGAGAGTATCTACCTCTCGGGACTCGAGCATGTCATCAGTATTACGGTTGCTCCATCATCCGAAAAACTTGCATCTGTATCCGATGCCCAAACTGAAGGGCCGCTACCCGCTGTGCACATCAGGGGCTACACTATCAAGCTACTTGCCTCGGGCCAGCGCGTACCGCGAGTTGAGCTGGTCCCTATGGGACCTTCCCTAGACTTGAGCCTGCGCCGACATCGGGCAGCAGACCCAGAACTCTGGAAGGTTGCGATGCGCCGACCAAAACTAAAGAAGCAGGACGTGGAGAAGGGGCTCGGCAAAAAACGCAAGAATCTCGAGGTGGACGAGATGGGCGACTTGCGTGGTCGTGTGCATATTTCGAAACAAGACCTGACAAAATTACAAACACGAAAGATGAAGGGCCTCAGAAGCGCGCCAGGAGAGGACGAGAGAGAGGTAGAGGGAGGCGATGGCCCAAGACCAGCCCAGCGGCAAAAGACGTCATGAGCCCCATGCCCAGCCATTCATTTCGCGTATCATTCTCATATCATTCCCGTATCATATACAGTATTCCGATCGCCTGTTGCATACTGTATCGGGTATTTTTTTTCTATCACCATGTTAGTCTAGCGCCTAGCACGTTGCAGACGCGGCTCGTTGCAGTGATAAATGTAGTAGTGGCCGTTGCGCCCTAGTGTTGCGCCGCAGTTACTACTTAACCCCCACTACATCTCTTCGATTTTATGAAGCGAGCAAATGCAAAGTCCCATTTCCGCGGTCACGTACCCTACATCAGGCCATCAATCAAAATTTTCTTAACGACCCTTTTGTCCGATGCAAAATTTTGGGTTATGTAAGCGGTACACTAACTTTTGCCTTCGACCAACAACAACGACGACGACATTTTTGTGGTGACGTTGACGCTGGCAAAGTTAGCACCGGCTAGTAGCCTCATGATACTCCCCTCTCAATACCTTGCCTTCTAAAAGACCGACCTGTCTCACTCTCACGCCTCCCTGGTAATTTCGTCGCTTTGCGTTACCCACATTCCTTATACCACTCTTAAGTCGATACCATGTCATCTGCTGGTACGTGCGTTGTCATATCTCTTATAATGCCGTCTAATTGGTATATTAGCCCAACCCACGTCGTAGGTCATGTTGTGCATAGTGCGATTCCAATGTTGACAGGTTACGCCACAGTCAGGCTGCGGTGACCACACCAGCCACTACAGCTGCACCGAGTGCTGCCCCCACAACTTCAAGTCCCACTCCGGCAGCCACCTCGCAGGCAGCGCCGACGACGGCACCGCAGTCGACGGCAGCACCAGCTAGCTCTACCCCCGCTGTTAATTCGTCTTCAAACACGCCTTCGAGTGCCGCGGCGTCCAGTTCTGCGGGTGCCACATCTTCGTCCTCCACCCCGACAAGGGCCTCTTCCTCTTCCTCCCCTTCGAGGGCTTCCTTTTCTTCTAGCATTTCTTTTGTCGTCCAAACGTCGGATGGCCAAGTCTTCACACAAACTTCGGTCGTTACGGTGCCAGCCTCTCCACCTACAGAGTCCCAATCGACCCGGGCGCCCTCCCCTGGGTGAGTACATACCTTTTTATGAGTTGTGCCCGCGAAATGTGAGGTTTCGATGACCGGTCCCATCCGAAACGCGGTCGCCTGAGGTGTTCCACGTGCACCTACCTCCGGGTGACACATTTCTCGCGGGATCTTCCGCGTTCCTCGAGCGCATCTGCCGCAAACCCGTGGAAGCATGCAGTTCCGCAGTCATTTCTCTTCCGAACCTTTTCGGGACTTCTGCTAACGATTATTTCAGTTTCTTCCATAACACAGGCGCAGTTGCTGGAGTGTTCTCTGTCGTTGGCATTATCGCCCTCGTTCTTATCTTCATCCTCCTTACCAGCTTCGTTCGCCGACGTCGTGCCCGTAAATTTGATCGCGAGATTGATGAGGCTGCCGCTGCCGCTGCCGCAGCTCAGGCCCCCGATTTTGACGACTTCGATTATACGTCAGGGACGGGCATCGGATATGCTCAATACTCGGAAACTAGTCACGGGACATATAACCAACCGCCTCTTTCCCACGAGCGGTCTCGCAACAACCTAGGTGATATACCTACGTCACTCGACACACACAATAACATAGGTGGCCCAGGGGCCGGTGCTGCCGGCATTGGAGCTCGTGGACGCAGCCTGCGTAGTGGAATGCAAGACCCGTTTGGGGCGCTAACCAATCCGCCTGAACAATACGAAATGACCGAGTCGAGACGCTCCTGGAATCAAGGGAGTCTTCGCGGAGGTGGAGGCACAGAGATCACGACGTATGATATGCTTCAAGCCGCTGGGCTGTCTGGTAGTGATCCGTATGCTGTGACGCGCGCACCGTCGACCCGTTTGGCTAATCTCCCGAAGCAATCTGGGGTGAGTGGGCTCGCGCGTAGCCAAAGCCAAGGAACATCCATGCTGCCCACAACTGCGGAGTATCCAATGCCGACAGCTGCCCCAACATACCCGGGTGGCCAAGACAGGCCATATCCGCCCGAAAAGGCACGGTATTCAGGGTTGTATACCCCCGCTGGAGACGCGGATGTGTACGGCGGATATCAGGATCAACCATCTGCATCACTGGATAACCCTCATTCGCCCGGTCTTCCTGCACCTCGTGCTCAGGACGACGAACACGAGGACGTTGCTGAGCAGTATGAGTCTAGTTCGTTCCCGCACGTGCGTGAAGAACCCGCGCGCACGAGCCTCGCTGATGACGAAGATTATGGGTATAACATTGGAAATCGCGTGTTGAGGGTGCGACATTCTTTCATTATTCCCCTTATTGACATAATTGGCTGATCTGTTATAGGTTGCTAATGAATGAGTATATACGCGCTGCCTGAGCGTGAACATATATATATATCTTCCTTGCGGCCACATTGTGTTAGCTACCACATGAAGTTTCTGTTGCCTGCCGTCGGTCTTTCGCTCGTTTTCTGATTTACCATTTTAGTCTATATCGGCGTTGGGATGCGTTTTTTTGTGTTCTAATTTCATTTCTAACTCTACTTGCTTGTGTTCACGGACGCCATTCCTTAACATACCATACTTATTGTAAGCCTGTAAAGTGGAGTACAGGGAATGCATGAATGGTTGTACGGTATATTGATTGGGCGCAGGACACAAATAGTCCCGGTAGAAGGGGAAGCTAATTTTATCAGATCGATCGTAAAGAGTTTGATTGAGTGAGAGAAGAGTCGTGTGCATGTGTCTGCTCGGGTACACAGAAGCAGTAGCCGCTCGGAGGTGCAGTGCAGTGGCTATTGCCGCCGCGTGCTAATACTCGCTCGGAACGGTTGGCCCCTGCCCCTTTGCGTTCATCTTCATCCCATCCTCTTCTCTCCTGCCTTTACTTCCATTAATCCTATCCTCTCAACTTTGAAAATAGCATGGACAGCGCAGGATGGCAAGCCCGCAGACGGGCTGCACATGAGGTTAGTGTGGCTCAAGCCTTTGTGCCAATTCACCTCACGCGTCCGTATTTGTATTCGTTCAGGACGTTCCCCCTGCAACCAGAGGTCCCGATGGTAATTTTCGTCCCGTCACGCAAGTCGAACCGATGGAGGATACCTTCATCGGAGGCTGGACAATGCCTGTGCCGAGACACCCCTCTCCTCACCCAACTCAACAACCTCACACCAACGGAGGCGGGAGTGCTCAGATGAATATTCCTCTACCCTCCCCTCACCTGAGCCCACACCTCCAACAAACTGGTTATCCATTCGTTCGTCTTCCCTCCGGGTCGGTCCCGCCTGCCCTTCAGGGTGGCGTGCGCCCGTCGATAGACGAGAATCCCCTCGCACACCTCAGCCCGGTTGAGCGTTCTCAGTCTCTCAATCTTAGGAAAAGGATCATGCAACCGTACTTGCAATTCATGTGCGGCCCTCTACTGCGGTATGACACTGTCGACGAGCATGGCGTGTGGAATGGTGCGGCGTTGATCGTCAGTAAGTGCTGTTGAATTTTTCCCTTGGTTGCTCTCTTGGCGGGCGCTAAGACCCTCCCTCCTATTGTGACGTGGGGAAACGTCATCCGTAGCCGCGGATGCTGGGTCTACGTATGAACCGTATCCGACTCTCAAGTACCGGTGGGACCCCAAACGTTCTGCTCCACACAATAGGCAATACAGTGTCCAAGGCGCACAATGCATCGACTTGGGCCCGCACCCAGCTGACCCCATGGCTGCGCATATTGGGAGTCAAGCATACGACGGACACCTCGAGGAGGGCCCCAATGTACTGGAACAGAGGGTCCTTGGTAGGGACATATACGTGTATAGCGGGCGCGGCGGGTGGGTTCCATTCAATACTGACCCCTATTTGGTTGACTTTTGCTATCTCTTAGCACGTACACTTTTTGGAGATTCCTTATTCAAATCCCGCTTACCGAATCTGAGATGAAGATCCAGTATTCGATCAACGGTGGGCTCGAGTTGGATTTCTTCGTCCCGAGTCATCGTCAGACCATGCGTTTGGCTGCACATTCTGTGAGTGAATATCATCGCGTCGCAACCATGGCCTCTTGATGACATCAATTCACGCAGTGCAATGGTTTCAGCGCCGGTGTGAATCCAGATGACTTCCGCGGGCCGGGGTTCCAGACAGGCTATGACCCTGTTTGGGTAGACCTGTTGGCAAAACATGCTGAGCAGCCCTTCCACTTGCTTGTCGGTGGTGGCGATCAACTTTATTGTGATGGGTGTGTAGTTCTGCTTATTCTTTGTATGTCCGGGGTCAGAATTGTGTTCAAGTCTCGTCCGGGAACCCGAAATGCAAGAATGGCTAAAACAGCAAAAATCTGAAGAGAGGCGGCGCTATCCTCTATCAGACGAGATATTATCCGCAATTGACCGTTTTTATTTCAATCACTATTGCCAGACATTTCGTAGCGGAGCGTTCGCCCGTGCCAATAGCTCAATGTATGTCTGTCGCGGTCTGTCACGTGGGTTTGATAACGAGGACTGCTTTCTAGCCCTATGCTGAACATGCTAGGTGAGTGGTGTGCAACATCGACGATGTAGCGTCCATTAACTTTCGTCACCCGTTATAGATGATCACGGTTCGTTGAAGCATGCTTATGAGGACTTTCTGGACTAACCTGTGGCTCTCTGCCTCCCAATAGATTTGGTGAGTGTACGTATAACGTATTGCAGGCCGCTCATTGACACAGGCGGAAGATTGATGGTTTTGGGAGTTGTATGTGAATTTACCTTCTCCAGGTTTCTCGAGATTTTCTGACTATTGCTAGATCCTGATGACTGGCAGAACGGGCCAGTTTTCAAGGCGTAGGTATTACCTAAACTACGAATAAACGGAAATCTCACAGTCGTTCTTCGCCAAGAATTGGATCTAGGGGATACTTTTTCTTCCTCCTATTCCAATGCTTCATCAACGGTTCGTAAACACAGTTATTATTTCGATCACATAGCCGATAGCGCTGCAAAGTTGACGTTGATGGCACACATAATCAATCCCACGCTTTCAAGTCGGTCGTCTTGGGTAACCAAGGGCCATATGTGCCTTTCCCATCACATTCATTTCTAACCCCTTTCGGCCCGACTGCTTGGATTCTCATGTTGGACTGCAGGTGGGTCGATTACAACTCGAGATAGTATGATTTATTGACGCCATGGCCATTAGAGCGGAACGAAAGCTTGGGCGAGTGTGTAGTGAAGAACAGTACAATAGGATCTTCGACCGGCTGTATACACTGCCACCGAGGGTCGAGCATCTCGTTGTACAGCTCGGTGATGCCTTCCCATCTGTAACAGTCACTCCGAGTGAGACTAAATGGTTACATAGGGATTCCGATCGCGTATCCCCGCATGGTGTTTTTGGAGAACGCATTATCATCAAAATTCAATCCCCTTGTTACATTGGGGCGGTCGGGATCTTTCGGTACATTGAAAGGGTTTGTGAACAGGTTTAATGGTGATGCAGAGCTGTTGGACGATCTGGTCCTTATTCGCTCTCCCCTCGTCTGCTACGAGCTGATTGTTGTTTGCAGAATGACCATTGGACGTCCAAGCACAACAAGGTCTTTATTTTTCATTTGACGATAATTTTCAGCTTATTCGACTTTGCTAGGCCGAGCGCAATCAGTTCATCGAACGACTCCAACGATTCGCCCTGAGCCGACGAATCCGCGTTTCCTTCTTAAGTGGTGACGTGCATTGTGCGGCGGTTGGTGTGTTCAAGACTTTGAAAAAGTCCAAGAGATCATCGGCGCTTTCACCGACATCGGATCACCGATATATGCTCAACGTTGTGACCAGTGCGTTTCGGTGCTTACTTCAGTGTGTTATGTCATGATGACCCCCCACGTTCAGGTGCGATTGTCAACACTCCGTAAGTTATTTGCGCCCAGCTTGCCACCTCGTGTTAATATAGATCTCGATCTTTTGATTCTAGACCTCCCAATGGCGTGCTCACTCTGGTGAATTCGCTGTCAACAAAACGACACCGAACCCTACATCATGTTGAGACAGATGAGGAAATGGTGAGTTAGATTCGGCAGTTTGTTTGTGGGAGACACGTGCATCATTAATCCTGCGATCAGTTTCCACTTTTCGATAAAGACACTGATGGGTCAAAGCCGAAGAGTCAATACATCATGGGTCGACGTAATTGGTGCAGTATCTCTCTGAAGCAGCCATCGGGTGATTTATTGTTCGACATCCGCGTGGAAAAAGAAAAGGGAAATGGAGAAACTGTTGGGTAAGGCATGTTCCCGTTCGGGCTAGACCTAAATTTATTTATTTTTCCTTTAGGTATTCTGTACTAGCACCTCCGCCGCGATGGGCGGCCAAATCTGTCAAGTGAGCTTACTTTTGATCGAGGTAATGCACACTAGGCTCTTTCATATCTCTTGTCCTATTCTCGCTCTTCTGTCTTCCCGATGCGTAATCTTTTTGTCAGCTATGATAGTTATACTCTATTACAGTGCTAGTAGCGTCATGAGACTATTGTCAACAGAACCGAATTGGGTGCCTTTTCAGCTATGTGCGTCACACACTGTAAACAAAACACGCGCATACAGTTACAGTAAAAAACCATCACTCCAACCGTTCAACTACGTAACAAACCAATAATTTTCTTGATCAGGAAGAGATAGAGCTGAATGTTGCTGTATCAAGCTGTCTCACTCGAATGAATTACTGGTGAAATCTCGAAAGCTAATTGGTGGATTTAGCCGGGCCAGGGTGGTCCTGAATCACCTCTTGCCTCCACCGTTATGGGTGATGAGCAGGTGAGCTGAGCAGGCTATAAGGAGGTCGTGTATCTTACCAACTTGTCTCCTGACACCGTAGTTAACCAGGTGCGACTTTCGTGTGAGACTAGCAACACAACATATTTGGCTGTATATCTGCTTTGCCGCCCCGCCCCGTTTTGGGCACCATACTGAATCAAGTTTCTGCGGCTGGTCTTTACAGCTTGCTGATTTATCGTAATAGTGTGTATTCCTTCTATTCTATATTTAAACCTAACGTGTGATCAGAATAGTTCAGTTCTTTGTCTCATCAGAATTGATCGAATGGGGCGTAATGACTGCACAACATAATGAACAGCCACTCAGCGAAATGTCGTTCCGATTTCGTAACCAACAGGGCAGAGTCGTGTTCACCCACGTCCCATCCTCCTTGTCTCGTCCAACTCCAACGTCTATACACCTTTCATCCCGACTTTGAGCATGGATAATGCAGGATGGCACGCTCGCAGAAGGGGTGCACACCAAGATGTTAGTGTTGCTCAACCACTTTGTCCCGACTACTAACCTCGCAGGTTGGCTAACTCATCTCATGGCTCCGAGTCGTTCGGACTCGTTCAAGAGGCTGCCTCGACGCCGTTCAGAGGTCCCGACGGTCACTTTCGCCCTGCCTCACAGACTGAGTCGACAGATGATGTCTTCATCGGCGGCTGGGTATCCGTTCGTTCGTCAATCTGGCCCGTTTACTATGGACGATACTCCCGGGTTGCAGCTCAGCGCCGCTGAGCGCTCCCAGGCTTTCAAACGCAGGAAGAGGTTCATGGATCCGTACTTGCAGTTCACATGCGGACCTCTGCTGCGGTATGATAACGTCGACTCGCTTGGCGTGTGGCATGGCGCGGCACTGATCGTCAGTGCGCGTTTTTTTATTCGTTCTCCGTGCTGATCCTTCGGCGGGCGCCAACACCCCTCCTCCGGGCACATCGGGGAGCATATTCGTAGCTACTGACGCTGGGCCGACATATGAGCCGTATCCGACTCTCAAGTACCGCTGGGACCCCAGACGTTCTGTTCGGCTCAATAGGCAATACAATGTTCAAGGCTCACAAGGCGTCGACTTGGGCCCGCACCCAGCCGACCCCATGCCTGTGCATGATGGGAGTCAAGTAGAAGACGAGCACCTCGAGGGACCGAATATGATGGAGCGGAGGGCCCTCGGCACGGACATCTACGTGCATAGTGGGCGTGGCGGGTTCCGTGTTGCATGTCTCGACCCTGGACTTGGTTGTGTACCTCCGAGTCGGTACTGTCAGCACATACACCTTTTGGAGATTCCTCATACAGATTCAGCTTGCGGAACATGAGATGAAGATCCAGTATTCGATCAACGATGGGCTGAAGATGGATTTTTTTGTTCCCGGTTATCGTGAGACGATGCGCCTGGCTGCATATTCTGTGAGTGAACCAAGTCCTCATCGCACTACTAGTATGACCTCTTGATGACGTAAATCCATGCAGTGCAATGGGTTCAGCGCTGGCGTGGACCCAGATGGCTTTCGCGGACTGGGGTTCCAGACTGGCTACGACCCTGTTTGGGTCGACCTGTTGGCAAAACATGCCGAGCAGCCCTTCCATTTGCTGATCGGTGGTGGTGATCAACTTTATTGTGATGCGTGCGTAATTCTGTCTGCGTAGCCTCCATGTGTCTGGGGGCCAGAATTATGTTCCAGAGTCGTCCGGGAACCCGAATTACAGGGATGGCTCAATCACCCAAACCTCGACAAGAAAATGCATTATCCTGTAACAAACGAAGTGCTGGCCGCGATAGACAGCTTTTACTTCAATCACTATTGCCAGACATTTCGTAGTGGAGGGTTCGCCCGCGGTCTGTCTTGCGGGTTTCATAATGAAGATGATTTTCAAGCCCCATGTTGAATATGCTAGGTGAGTATATGCGCTACATCCACACATGGCGACAAATGACTTATCTTCACTGTCAAAGATGATCATGGTTCGTTGAAGCGTGGTTATGAGGATTCTCCGGACTAACCTGTGGGCCTCCATTTTCCAACAGATTTGGTGAGTATATGCATAGGATATTTCAGGTCGCTCATTGACATAGGCGAATATGCGTTCTCCAGGAGTCTCCAGATTATCTGATTGTTGCTAGATCCGGATGACTTGCAGAAGGCACCAGTTTTCAATGCGTGAGGCATTTACTCAAACTATAAATAAAGGAAGTCTCTCAATTGCTCTTTGCAAAGAATCGGATCTAGGGGATATTTCTTCTTCCTTCTATTTCAATGCTTCATCAACGGTCCGTAAACAGAATTGTCATTCTGATCGAGGCTCACGTTTTCCAGTCGGTCATCATTGGTGGCCCAGGGGCTATACGTGCCCTTCCCATCCCATTCATTCCTAGCGCCCATTGGCTCGACCGCTTGGATTCTCATGCTGGACTGCAGGTGGGTTCAAGTACAACTCGAGGTAGGATGGTTTTTTGATTCTATGCCTCTTAGGGCGGAACGAAAACTTGAGCATGTGTGTAGTGAGGAACAGTACGCAAAGGTCTTTGGCCGGCTGAATTTACTGCCGTCGAGGGTGGAGCATCTTACCATACAACTCGTTGACGCTTCCCCATCTGCCATTGTCACTGCAAGCGAGACTGAATGCCTGCACAGGGATTCCGATTGCTTATCCCCGCATGGTGTTCTTGGAGAACGCGTTGTCGTCAAAATTCAGTCCTTTCGTTGCATTAGGGAGGTTGGGTATTGAAGGGTTCGTGAACAAGTTTAATGGTGATGCGGAGCTGTTGGACGATCTGGTCTTTATTTTTGTTTTCGTCTCTCTCGCCTGCGCTCTGAGCTAATTGTTCTCTTTTTAAAAGAATGACCATTGGACGTCCACGCACCACAAAATCCTTATTTTTGCATTGCCCTGAGCCGACGAATTCGCATTTCCTTCTTAAGCGGTGACGTGCATTGCGCAGCGGCTGTACATGTCGTAATGACCCCCCTCTCACGTCCAAGTGCGATTGTCAACACCCCGTAAGTTGTTTTGCGCCCCGGGCAACAAACTTACAAGATGTAGGACCTGTCCATTTTGGCTTGACGTGTGTTGTCCAGTATGCCACGAAGGACGATACGATCTTGCGCTGCGTTCCGGGGTCGTTAAAAAACTCGTAATAGTTCGTATCACCACGCTGCGATATACCTATCCTTCCGCAGAGAAAAATATAGATATAGATATAGATATGATTATCGAGGATGGATGAAACGAAACGAAACGAACGCGCCGATGAGCACGCCCTCACGCACAAAAGCGCGCATCTCACGACTCGGGTCGATCGCAAACCATTTACGCAGAACGAGCTCCAGCATGTACACTACTTGGTCTTGGTCGTCGTCAGTATTGTTACTGTTGCCGCTGATGTTCACGTTCACGTTCGTGCACCCCTCAAAGACAGATTCGGCACTGAGATCATGGACGATAAAGTCGGACGGCTTTAAGAGTATATGGACCCCTGCTGGGGACGTGCATCGTAGTGGTGAGGGGGACGAAGGCAAAAGCCATGCCGCATCCTACATTGAAATTGAAATATTCCTCATTTATCTTTGTCTATCTTTTTTTTTTAAACGTACCTTTGGTGAGGAAAAGTTTAGCTTTGGAAATACGGCGCCGCCATACTCGTCGATGGTCGCTCGGATCTGGGCGTTGAGCTCCGGAAATGAGTACCGCGCTGCGAAGCTGGCAGTCATCGCTGTCACGGTCGTGGTCGTGGTCATCCTCCAAGGTGCTCTTCAGCGGTCTAATGTAGTCGTCCTGTCATAGCCAATTGTCAACGTCTGAGGCAAAACGAGGTACACACAATTTTTCTGAACCCGTTGGTACGAAAACACCATCTGCTTCGAGGTACGACCTGAAACCGTCATTGAGGGGTATCATGGTAGATTTTATTGACAGAGGAAAACGTGGGGAACCAGCTAGAAAATTGAAAGGCGGTTACATCCTCCCGAGAGAGGTTAGGCGAAGATATAGTCACGTTTTAGTTAGAGTGCTGCTGGGTAAAGATTATCTATCTAATTTTACTCTGCTTATCTCTAATTCAGAAGTGCCTTCTATGAGCCCTGCTCTGCTCTATCCTTCACTTTTCAAGTTCGATACCAGAATCGCTTGCCGCGTCTCCAGGGATGATCGGTCGTGATGCAGCCAGGCCATTGGCGTTCTTGTAGAACACAATATTACCTTCATCCTCAACAAATCTGCAATTGCGGAACACTCGGTAAACCTCTGCCCACCCGCCAGGACGACCCTCAAGGAAGAGACCAGATGCGGCAAGGCGCTTCTTCAGGGCAGCAGACGCCTCCCAGCTAGATGTCCGCTGATGGGTAAATGGGGTCGAGCGTACCGTGATAAACACTCACGCATTGTAATGAGGGATCTTGCTAGAAACATGGTGAACTACATGGGTTTCTGAGATGCCATGCGTCGCGGTCGCGCCAATCCAACCCATAAGGGAGCCGAGGTCGCCGAGCAGATTACGGTTAAGCGTCGACAGAGCACCACGAGGGAATGTGAACTCCTCGGAACGATAGTGCGGCAACAACGGATCGGTATGCTGCAAGAAGGTGATGAGGACCAACCAATGGTTCACCCTGTGCGAACATAATCAGTAAATTGTAGAGGTCGAAATTCATGTGAATGATTCACCAGAGATAGGGTACAAGGTACAGGCGGAACACCTGTGAAAATCCAGACTGGTATACCCAGGCCGCAAGAGCGCCAAGCCATAAAAGGAGGCCAACATCTGAAATAATGACCTGAGCAAACTGATGGGGTGCGAACATCACGGCCTTGGGGTTGAAGTCTGGAGTGGGGCGTCACAACGAATATCACCATATCAAGAGAGTACGAACGGCTGCTGCCGCGAAGATTGCGCTGGCTCCCCGCATTGCGGATTAGGTAAATGGGCAGGCCAAAGAGCTGAAACAAATATTCATTTCGGCTCATCTCAGCAGAGTTCACAACGTCGTACCAAATAAGCGCCAGAACCAAAAACAGCTCCGATGGGTGAGTCGCCCAAGGCCTCGTGCAGTTCTTTCATGATCTCGTTGCTAATGCTGGCACCCAGAAGGCTCTCGCCATCTGAATTGAGCGGAGGAAGGCCAAGCTGTGTACGGGTGCGTGGAACAAAGACCTGATCTTGAGTCAGATGCGCGGTCGCTGCATGGTGTTTGGCATGTGTTATGCGCCAGGAATAGTAAGGAACTCCGAGACTATCAAGAAAAAATTGATCCGTTAGCCCCACGTCTCACTTGAGGCGGATCAACGACAAAACAGAAATTGCACCGACCCAGAGTGGAGGACCCAGCCCACGAGATTATTGATGAATTTGGATTCTGAGAATGCTTGGTGGCCACATTCATGAGCGATGACCCAGAGACCCATTGCGACGAGGCCAGTGGCGAAGCCGTAGATTGACCAGAGGGCAAAGCGGGCGAAAGAATAGGCGGCAGGAGAAGGAAGAGAGATGTGCTCCGGAGTGATGAGGGGTTCGATATACGTGGTGGCTTTATAGATGGTGCCGATGAGGATGAAGTCCCAGACGCTGTGTGATGCGTCAGTGCGTCAGACACGCGGTCACGTGCACGACGCATGACTATGACTAGCAGGGCTTACACGTAGAGCGAGGAGCGGAGCGCTGAACGCTGATAGCAATGGGGTCTATGATAGACAAGGCAAAGTCTATGGTCAACACAGAGCGACGTGGAGAGAAGGGTGGGCGACTAACGGTATGGCGGACAGCAGGTCCTTGACGGTGAGATCGGGTATAATGACCTCGTTCTGTGCCACGACGCTCGTGACGCCGTCTTTCGTGACTGTTTTCATAACGTGAAAGGGAACCGAGAGAGAAAGAAAAGGTAAAAGATCTAGGGAGGAGGACACGGGATGCTAACTGCTAACTGACACGCCACCTCAGGGAAAAAAAGGTAGACGGAAAAATAAAGGAATGGGGCGGTACTATGGCGGGCGGTACTACGGCATGTTCCAATTTATGGGGTTCGGGGTATCAGGTTCGGGCATCAGGAAATCGCCGACGATCAATGCGATCGACTCCCCTCAACACCCCTCAACTCAAGTGCGACCCGGCCGCAGAGTAGCATATTATTGTTGTCACTGAGATGTCTTACACTCTGCAAGTTGGCAAAATCTGATTGGTCAAACTGAATTGGATTACATTCCGTCAAAACCCGAGAAGCCCGAGACTAGGAACCCTTTGTGAGTCCTGAAACATGCTGCAGCACAACGTGGATGATCCCAACACGAGCACCGAGCACACAGCTCCCTATGGTATCACAAAAGAAATCGGAAACCAACCTAGATCATCATCACATCCGTACAACAAACAATCTATCTGCCATGTTTCTCAAGGAACGCCAGTCCATCCTTCGTCAACTTCCGTCCCGCCGCCTTGTCAATAAGCGTTCCAAATTCCGTAATTAGCTTTGTCGGCGACTTGTTGTCCTGCGCCTTCGCCACCGACGCGCGCAGAATGTTCAGCCGACTCCGCCGCACTTGCGCGACCTCTTCAGCGGGCAGATCTGTTAGTTCTTTCCCCTGAGACCGCGTCTTGCTCGTTCGTAACGGCACGATGAACACCGACGGATCTGCAAGTTGCTTGTGCAGCGCATCGAGGAATGCGAACCCCTCCCGTGTTAACGTCCGCGAATTGGAGCTCTGTAGCACCTTGACAAAATCGGCTGTGATCTGCGCCAGCACGCGGTTGTCCATAGCCTGCCCCGCAGCTTACGTCAACTTGGTGATGCGTGCCGCCTTAGTGACCCGTTGCTCAGCGGGCCCGGGTACTGCGTCCGTTTTGGACCCCCTGATCCTGCACATTCTTCTTGTCCCCTAGTACCGGGCGCCCTGTATTTTCTCTGTTGATGTTCATTTGCGCCAGGTCTCGCAAAAGTCCTGTCATGTATGCCTCTGGCGATTGACCTTGTTGTTGAGACCGCGGCTTCAATGGACGGATTGTGGGCTGCCGCTTGAACAATGTCAGATCTTTCCAATGACCTTTTACTCTAGCCGAGGATGAACACTCACCGCAGGCGTAGGGGGTGGTGGCCAGATAAACCGGTCTACTTCTTTGTAACCGAGTTCGTCCGCCAGGTCGCGGAAGCGTCTCCCCCAGCATGCATAGTCAGGCCGCTCAGCAAAGGCGAGACTACGGCAGTACCGTAGGAACTCCTCGAACTCTTCTGGGAGGCCACGAGCCAGAGCCTCCGGCAGCGCAGCGCGCTTCTCGCGTTTCAGACGATCGTGCGCTGCATCGTCGCGAGGTACGCCATTCCGCGTCCATGACAGCCCTCCCGGAGTTAATATGTGGAGCAGCAAGAGCGCCGCAGATTCGAGGTCATCACGTCTCGAACATGCTATATATTCGGCGGGGAACGAGAACCCGTTAAGTACAACAGTACAAGTTCGAAACTTGGCAAGAGGAGCATGCGCACTTTTCCCCCGACAATGGATGTTCACGCTCGAGAACCAATAATTGCCGATGAAACTGCTCTCAGCGCGGTTCGCTATGTGTCTCTGCTTGTGGTCGAGGTATCGCTTCGAAAAGCCAAAATTTATCATGTATATCGTCTCTTGTCTTGGCTCAAGACCAATGACACAACTCCCGAGTTGTATATCCCGGTGTAATACGCCTCGGGAGTGCATAAACTCCAGCCGCGTTATCTGCGCGCGTACGACACAAAAGTGCGTCAGCCGCCCCACTCTATAATAAGATGCCGCTGCTGAGAGCAAAGGGGAGGTGGGTGCACCAGTTGAATGGCAATAGAACAGGCACTTCTTAGATCCATCACGTTCTTCCCCGATTTCCTATATAATCTGTCAAGACTGCTTCCTAATAGATCCATCGCCAGATAGTCCCAACGTCCCCACAGTCCGGATGCCCACAGGGTAGGCATCCCAACACCTTGCAATAATGGATAGATTTGACGTTCATGCGGGTTTGAGGGATACGATATGTCGGTATGTTGTACTTTAAGCGCGAGGCCAGTATGTATATTCGTGGCGCGGAACGTCGCCCCTACAAGCCCCCCAGTGGCATGAGTACGCTATTGCTGGATCAACGTCTTGTAGCCGGGGATGGTTCAGAAAGCACGTCCAAATTGAGCGAACGCGTACGTCGAACGGGATGGCACGTGATCGCATTTGAGATTGACAATTCAATTACGAGATAACACAACTACAGAACTAAACTCTTGCACAAATCTTCTTCTCCGATCTACAAACCTATGCCATAAATCATAAAACCCTCACAGAGTTAAAACCACATAGCGATTCGTTTGCTTGCTCAACTCGGCTTGGCGGAGCAACGGCACAGGGACATCGTATTTGTCCATCAAGACCTCGACGAGCTGGATCCCGGTCGCGCTTGCAAATGACGCATCCTGCAGCAACGCATCCAGGTCACGTTTCGTGCGAACAGTGTACGACTTTGGCTTCGGCTTCAAGTCCGCCGGAGCCAAGACGTCAAGTAGTTGCGTCCATTTCCTAAAACCAGCATTCAGTTAGTTCCTTGCTAAGCTTCGTTTAGATAGCGACGAAAACGTACCAGTCAACAATGTCGTTATAATGACGGTCCTTACCATGCAAGTGTCGCTCGATATTGTATCCCTTGTTATTCAAGACAAACAGGATAGGTGAAAGGCCATGCTGCATGGCCGTCGATAACTCCTGCACTGTGAGTTGCAGGCTTCCATCACCGGTGAACAACACCGTTCTGCCCTTCAGCTGCCTCTCGCGCGCCGCGAGGGCCGCTCCAACCCCGTCGCCCAGCCAATGCTGCCCCAAAGAATCTGGGAGACATAAATAGACTTTGCTGGCAGCGGCATCTCAAGTGCACCGAAGCTCGATGTGCCTGTCATCAGCAACGGGTACCACTTATTCTGCGTTCGGTACAATACGAACCTTGGGAGAACCCGATTGCATCGAAGCCATCCGACAGTAAGGGTAGACATTTCAGTTGACGAGCTACGATTTCCACCTGTTCATCGACGTTCCCGTACTGATTCGTAGGACTTGAGTATAAGCCAACAAAGTCATAGATGAGAACAACTTGGTAAATTCAGAACGCACAAAAGTAGCTTGTAGATCCTTCTTCGAGTCCGGGTCGACGTAAGCCGAGTGTATGAATATCCCATGATGCATCTCCTCTATTGCTGATCGAAATTTGAGAATGATGGGTGAGTCATACGAGTCACCTGTGGGGGAGTTTCATCACTGGCAATACGCATACCAGGATTCCACAGGCAGGGAACAGAGTAGACGCACCAAGCCCATGCCAAATCACGAGGGCTCGAGGCTTTGAAACTGAGAAGACATTCTGTGTGGAACCCGCGAGGGCCTCGATAGCAGACTCAGGGCCACTCCATCTCTAAGATCTCTAAGATAATCCAATAATGATACCAGATGGAGATCAAGCTTGGTGCTCATTCCATCATTATGCTCGTCTTCGTCTCCGTCTCCGTCAACTATGTCCGTGATTTCAGTACTGTACACTGGTTAAATTACTTCCCACTCTGGTACTTTCTTTGAGGCATTTCCTAGCGCCGCTTCAGTTCTGCTTATACATATATGTCTCCTTGTCCTGCCGTCACCCTGACTTTTAGAATTCTCTCATTGAGGTTCTGATACTCAGGCAAGAATGGAACCCGGCTGCAGTTGTGCCCAAACCAGATCGATGCCCCATTTGGACTCGGAACGCATGAGAAAAACCAGCATTCCCCAAATGTTGACGGTGCTGCGTCAATCGTTCGTTCAAAGGGGCATCAGACATCGTCAACTCCGCTCTTCCGCCTTCGCCCCCGATACCGTTCCCACAAGTAATGACACCGCCTCCACATTATTCCAAACGAGAGCAACAGCCTCGACTCTGTCAAGCCGCTGAGCAGTACATATTACTGCACTTTAACGGAAAGATTCGGCCATTTCCGGGTCCTGAATAGGTTTCGGAAGTCCGACAGGGGAACTTGGGGAAGGTACGATCGTTGTAAGTCCCCTCACTCATCGATAGTGTCTCACCTGCAGAGAATGGGATAGATCGATCAGTATGGTTTCGGCCCGATTCTCCAGCTCAGAAGACATCCGAGCTCCAGTACTAGTCTTCGAGTCGGTATCTGATATTGTGTTTAGTCGTTTATAGTAAGGCAAGACATTGGCCCCGTCGATTACTCCTTCGGGGGCCTCGACAACCTGTAGTTGGGAAATGGATGTGGATGGCCGCGCCAAGACAGAATCCGTGTCGTCTGTGGTTTGTTGCCCCCTGGATATAGTTAACCCCAAAAGCATCGCGATGCCAATTCCCGGGTAGTAGTGTGGGTTGTCAACGAGGCCAGGTACTTGATGCGGGCGCGTTATTCAGTCAACGCCAAGCAGACATAGTCGAGTTTGCGCTATAATCGCAGAAGCAACAGAGCAGGCAGTACTCATCTC
The DNA here is from genome assembly GCA_963926505.1 of Russula olivacea. NCBI lineage: Eukaryota > Fungi > Basidiomycota > Agaricomycetes > Russulales > Russulaceae > Russula > Russula olivacea. The sequence goes on from OZ004884.1 coordinate 1,028,707, forward strand.
GAATAGGCGGAAATACCATTGCGCGCACAAAGATATGCTGTAATACACGTAGAGGAGACTCCTTCACAAGGGTCGCATATCTGAACCCAGCTAGCGTTGGACCTAGAGCAAGCTCTTCTGTCGTATGCCATCACCCTCTACCAAGATACAAGGCCCGCCATGGAGCACCTTGTCCTCGAGTCCGTTCGCACTAATGTAGTTTTTTACAGCGTCATCCTCTGCTCCAGGCTGCAGCCAAAGCGCAGGGATATTTAACTGCTTTGCTTGCTGGAGCAAACTGAGCGTCACCTGTCCTCGTGGTCGCAAAGAAGTAAGTGGAAGAGGGGGGGGGCCTGAACTAACCTTGGCATTCGTGATGATGCTCACGGAAGTTTCAGTGGGTGCCAATATAGCTGTCAGATCGGGCACCGTGGCTACTCCCTCGAGCTCACTCTCCTTCTACACGATGATACAGCACGCAAGTGAGTACGGCCCACGGATGAGACAAACACAGGGGAGAACGAACAGGATGCACGGGAGTGACGGGTAGATCGCGTGCTAGATACCACTGCAGAACCTGCGAAGTCCGTGTGACCATGGATAAGCAAAAACTGAGTTCGTGAGGGTTCTAATAGATCATGCCGCGCACTTTGGTTCCATACTTTGACTGGTCTTTCGATGCCCCTCTCTGTCACGATCACATCCTCGGGGCGCATAAACTGTGCAATACGTGGCCAGAAGTAAAGATGAGATATTATCTCTTCTCCAAGAGGGTCTTCTCCGCTTTAGGGAGGGTCGCGCGGAACGCAGGCACATCTGTAGCAGAAGCGGGCGAGTCAAGCGGATGCAAGCGAGCGGCCAGCTTGGGGAGTAGGTGCTTCATTCCTAATCCAGGGAAGAGCGCATATTGCACCCGTGTGTGGTCAGAATGCAGCTGGTGTGGTGTCACTGGTGTGAGCGCCGTACTCGGCACGCAGTGAAGAAAATTCAAGTTACCTCGACGGTGTTCTCCCGCGAGATGCGGTATGTGAAATTGCCGGTATTGGAATCTGATCTAAGACCACCAACAGATAGAATTAGTTTTGCACTCTCGACCTTTTCCTTAATTTCCGGATGCGAAATGGAGCCGACGTAGATCTATTAAAGCGGCATCAGCAACAAGTCTCAGTGGCAGTAAAGAAAGATAACAGACTCCACCGTAGCGTTCATAATCCTCTGGAACGGCCGTTTTACACATAGGCGCAGAATAAACGGGGAATCCAGCACGTTGTATGAGTTCCCAAATTTCTTCCTTGACGTCATGGCGAATTGTACACGCATCGATAAGGATGACTACTTCATGACCAGCCTTCTCCACGAGTTGTTGAATCTCGTCAAGAACAAAGTCTTCTTCAGCTAAGTCTGTCGCTTGACGGATGGGCCTGAGAGGGGTTTTCAACCTGCCGTGGGGGATTTTTTCGTACACTCGATCGGTAGGGAGTTCAAGGTTCACCGAGCCTAACATGATGTGGTGAGCAAGCCGAGCCCGCCATTCGGTAATGCCAAAGCCTACGGATGTGACGCAGTCCGTCAGAACACGGTCAATCTCGGACGCAGCTGACGCCGTTTCAAAAATGGCTCCTTGAGTCCGTGTGAATTGCATCAGTAATCCTGGGTCTCAGTTTCCAGAGGTTGCTCAAGTTGAGCAACCATTGGAAACCAGCGAAAACCTGGAAACTTGGACACTTGGAAACGTAGGTCCATTTTCCTGGAAACCTGACTAGGCAGTCCAGAATGGAAACCTAACCCCAACTTCCTTCGCGCGTTTTGCCATCCTCCGAGCAACACATACACAGTGGAATCTTGCTGGAACACATAACTTCAACGACTGTGTAAGTAAGATAGGAATTAGACATAAAGGCATAATAATTGTCTGAGTATAGCAGTATGAGTTTCCTGGTTTCTGGGTTTTCAGGTTCTCAGAAACTCGAAAACCAGTGGAAACCAGTGGAAATCCGGAATTTAATTTCCTAATTTACTGATGTGTTGGGCTGCTTTAAGATATGCATCATATCTAAGGAAAGGTGAATGCTGATAACAGAGTTCCAGGAAAAATATTGTGTACTTCCCATCACCAAGAATGTGGTGAAGCAAAGGCCTATCTTTCTGTTGCACAGTATTTGGGACGCCTCCTGCCTGCCTGCCCGCCACCTCGTGTCCGTGTGTTTATAATGATATGACGCACTCGAAAATTCTAGACCTCCGAATGGCGTGCTTACTCTGGTGGATTCGCGATCAACAAAGCGACACCGAAGCATGCATTATGCCGACACCGATGAGGAAATGGTTGAGTCTAGATCCAGCATGCGCACTGTGAAAACTCATTAACCAAAGTTGGCGAATGTTAGGTCCCACTATTCGACAGAGACACTGATGGGTCAAAACCGAAGAGTCTATACATCATGGGTCGCCGTAATTGGTGCAGTATCATGCTGAAGCAGCCGTCGGGTGATTTATCATTCGACATCCGTGTGGAAAAGCAGACGTGGTATGGAGAAACGGTCGGGTAAGGCAATTTCCTCTCGATTCGGCCTCGGTCCACGTTTATCGTCTCCCTTGTAGGTATTTTGTACTAGCACCTCCGCCGCGATGAATTCCAAGAACTGTCAAATGAGCTTCCAAGTGGTGCACGCTACTTTGTGATATTGTTTGACCGTTTCGCCCTTCTGTGCGCCTTATCTGTACAATGTTCTCTGCTAGTTCTACTGTATTACAGTCCTACTTGCGTCCTGAGATGTATCGAAAAGAAAACGAAACCATTTCAGCTACCAGTCACTCCTCTTCCTCCTCCATCCGTATCGCAGCAGCGCGTCTGTATTGTAGCACCTTGGCAGGATCGCCGTATATGTCCACGAGATCATCCGGCGGAGCGTCTTCCTCCTGTTCCTGATCCTGATCCTCGCCATCTCCGTACTCTGAGCCGTATGCACTCTGAGGGCCAGGCGTCGACGGTCCTGTGGACGTCTGGTCGGTCTCGACATGGGAGTGCAGTTCGTTGAGCAAATAGGAAGGTAGTGCCGACGTCGACGTCGCCGCCGACTGTTCTCGTTCAGGTTGGGGTGTACAAGTCGACGCGGTGTTTGCACCCCCATGAGCCCCCGCGGCGTTCAAATGGCCAGTACTAGCAATAGCAGCAGCAGTAGTAGTAGAAGGGCCGGCAGCAGTGGAAGCGGCGGCGGCCTCCTCGCGCTTCGCACGCTTCTTTGCGCTGGCCTGCGCGCGCTTTCGCTCTCGCTCAATCTTCTCGTCCGCTTCTGCCTTTACGTTCACGGCGCGCTGGGCCGCCTCGACGCGTGCATGCTCCTCCTCAATCTCATCCAGTTCCCACTGCTCCTCCATGAACTCGGCATAGCGCTCGCAAAGTGGGCGCCAGGTCCTGTTGGCGTTGGAGGAGGCGCTGGCGTCGGGAAGTGGTGGATCGTCGCCGAGTAGCACGGCGTCTATATCGGGCGGAGGCGGGAAAGCAAAGTCTGGACCGGGGTTGAGGCGGACACGGGCGCCATTGAAGAGGGAGATTAGGGGGAAGTAGCCTAGCGAGCCGTCATCAAAGTGGTTCTCTTTGTGTTCGCGCGCGCCCTCGCGCGTGCGGCGCTTCGCCTGTGCCTTGCGCGCATCGGCAGGCGCGCGGAGCGGACGGTAGTCGTATAACTCGCGAAAGGCAACGCCTTGACATTGCCCATTTATAAAGAAAGCGACTTTTGAGTCTGGTAGGGTGGGGAGGGTGCGCATTTGGGTTGGCCCCGAGGTACTGGATGCCCCGCGGGTGCCGCGTTCGGGCACGTTCTTGACTGTGGCCGACTTTTTGGTCGTGGGGGGTACTGAGGAGCTGTCGACGGGCTTGCGTGAAAAGTCCACGAGAGAAAGCATCTCCTTAGACTGGGCATACTCGAGGGACTCGAAGTACTCCTGGCCTTTGAACTCGATGGCGATGCGCTCGCGTTTGATGTTCGTCGGATCATGGGGGTCACGCTTTGACGGAGAGCGTAGCGGAGGAAGGGATATGTATAGACCGATGACGTCGCCGGAGCCAAAGGGACGACCGTATGGCCGCGGGCGAGAGAGCGTGATCTTCTCGCCGGTTTTGTCGCGCATGCCATACGAGTATCCGTCGAGACCGCAGGGCCCGCCTAGGGGCGCCTCACGACGGGCCCAGCCAAGACGAACGTGCGCGCCCTCAGCTTTGCCTTTTGGTGGACCAGGAAGATCAGACGCGTTTGCGCCGCCTCCGTGCTCGATCGCCACCTCCATGTACCACTGGCCTTGACGAACAGGAGCATTGCAGCGTGCGCTGCGGAAACCTTTCTCGCCCAGAAGGCCAAGGCCATCTTGGGTGACTTTGACGAACGGACTGCGGTCCTCCCAGCTCACGCGATAGGACTTCGGTGCGCTCTCGATCGTGCGGAAGGGGATGATAGAGCCCTCGGAGGCGAGCCCCGCGGGCATGTAGCGGAAGCCGAGGCGGTTGTGCGCGAGTTGGTCGGTGTGATGGTAGGACGAGTCATCGACGATAGGGACGAAGGCGGGCGCGCGGGAGATGGTGAGTCGTGGTCGCGTGGAGAGGTCGTAGAGGTATGCGGGTAGGACGACGTTCTCTGTCGTTGTGGGGTTGTTGGATATGGATGAAGGGTCGGATGGGGCGGGAGAGTCGGCGGCACTGTTGTGTGAAGGTGGATTGTGCTTTCGCTTTTTGGTATGAGAAGCATTGTTGAAGGTTGTGGTCGCGGGGGAGTGCTCACGAGGCTCATCTGGGTGAACGAGCATAACAAGAAGTAAACGTAAACCCTAACCTGTTCTACCTTCTTTCCATCCCACCATGTCTCGTGCTGTACGGTACGTCCTTCCGCCTCGATTCGCATCAATTCGCCACCATTGACGTCGCATCAGTCGCATCCAAAAGGTAATAAATAAATAAATCGCCCCTGTCAGAACCCTCTCACGACATGTTACAGGAACTCAATGATCTGAATAACAATCCAATCGATGTGCGTGCCCATTAAAGAGCCGCGGATAATTGTCATCCACTGAGCACACTCTATCAAGGGTATCACATATGAGCCGGCCGAGGGAAATCTGTTTAACTGGAAGTGTTCTATAAAGGGAGCGGTGCGTTATTCTCGCTTCCGCTCCTCGGATTTTGAGATCCGTGCAGTCGGACAGCCCGTACAAGGGAGGCACGTTCTACTTCAAGCTTGCGCTTCCAGAGGATTTTCCATTCAAAGCACCAACGGTATGGCACATTGTATCACGGCACGGCGGCTTACATTGATCCGCCCCAGGTGACGTTCACCACCAAGATCTACCATCCTGGGATCAATGAGGAGGGGGGCATATGTGTCCCTATTTTGCGAGATCAGGTGAGTTACGATCTCCTGTTGGTGCGAGCACGTGGCTGGATAGGAGACTTTCAGTGGAAGCCATCCATCACTATTGCCACAGGTGAGGGATACGGGACTGCCGCATCGGATGCTGGTATGACTATTGCTGCAGTGCTTTCCGTCATCCAGGAAAAGGTGAACAATCCGAGCTCCGATGACCCATTTGAACCTGAGATAGCAGCGGTAAGTGGTCAATGTTGAAAGGGTGACCTGGACCGACAGAGTGATTGTATACAATGCAGCAATTGAAGAACGACAAGGGGGCATTCATGAGTACGGCAAGGGAATGGACCAAGAAGTAAGCATTTCCCCTGTGGCACTTGATATGGTTTACGGACTGAGGAATATGGAATACAGGTACGCTTAGAGATTTTGTCGCGATCCGATACGTAAAAGGAAATAATCGACGGAGGAGCACGCGCGGGGCCGGGCGGGCGTTGGAACTGGGGTTGGAGGTGCAGGGGAGGGCGCGCATGGGAACAGGATCGTTTAGTTGGCGCTGTCAGTCTAGGCTGATCCTATTCCTCTTTTTCTCTTTCTTTCTTCTTTTCTACGCATACATCTACATCTTTACTTTCTTGTACGCCATCTACTCCGAGTCAGCCGCTTTGAGCAATCTCACTTTGCCGTCATCCTTCGCCAACTCCTCGTGTTCACCACGTTGCACGCCCCTCATTTCCCCCCCCTTCCCAGTCTCTGGTCCACTTTCCCTTTTCCCTTCCAATAGGCGCTTTCCATAACGTGCGCAAAACGAGGTGGCAATAATAATAATGCGTCGGTTTCGGTACGTACACAGGCCTCGGTTCCCCCGTGCCGGCGTTCTTCACAACAATCTCAATCTTTTGTTTTTTTTTCGTCTTTCTCCGCACTATCATCATTCCCGACAGCAACAAGTCAGACCCTAGGCGAAGTGCTGTTCCAGAATCTTTGCGCACTAGCGCCGCTGCCTTGCGCACTCCTACACAACCCTCCATAACTGTGCCCCTCCCAGCCTTGCCAGTCGGCGACTTCCGCACGTCGCTTATCCTCCCAGAGTGCGTCCTTAACTCATTTTGTTCACTACCTGCCCCTCCTTAAATGCGTGATGCGACTCCTAGTTTATCACGCCGCTTTACCCTCCTTCGTGCCGCATCTGGCGACACTGTCACCCTAAACGAACTCAAGAGCAAGCTTGCCGAACAGCGTGCCCGTGGTGCGGAGAACTATCTCTCAGAAGAAGAAACAGACATGTTTTTGCAAACCCTCGGTCGCATGCGCTCCAAGCCATCCGCTAGTTCCACTAGCAGCGACTCCACCCACAGCCCGGCTCGCGGGTCTTTACGCTCTACCGACACGACCATCAGCTCCGTCACGTCCACCTCGGGCTCATCAAAACGTTACAGCAACAACATGTTTGGCTCTGGTAAATTCAGGGATCACACCTATCTTCGCAGCGTGGCGAAAGAACGTGCAACGAAAGGAAGCGCCGGCAAGCGGAGCGCGGCTAATTCTTCGACAAGCAGCCGCACCTATAAGACGTCAGATGCGCCTATACCAGAGGAATCCGCGCATACAGACACTGAGCCCTCCGCTCATGATTCCGATACGACTGCCCTTGCATCTGGCGTGGAAACATCTGCCTCTGAATTGGAGCAGAGCATCGTAAAAACATTCAAGCCGGGTCACCTACAAAGGGCATCGATGGCGTTAGATGAAGTTATGCGCGAGTTTGAGGAGAAGGTCGACAGTGACGGCGACGGTGACGGCGATGATAAAATATTAATTCCACGGTCTCCTGCGCCCGAACGTGCTTCCAGTCTCAAGAGGGTATCGGTAAGTGGCTGTGTTGATGGGGACTTGTTTTTCGTTTATGGCCTCAACGCACGTGCAGGTCGACAAGCCCCGTTCACTCCCATCAACCGAGACCAGTGTATTTGAAACAGGGACAGCTGTCTCTCCAGATCCCTCAACACAGACGGACGCCGCGATGTTCCGCTCCACCCCATCTCCCTACCCTCGCGCAGAAACCTCACCCACCCCTCGACTGCCAGGCTACATTCCAGGTATGCCAAGACCCATGACACCCCGCGAGGCGAATTTCGATCCCGATGAGGTCCCTACATCATCTTCCTCGACACCACGGGCCACGTCCCCCCGTATCCCTAGTATGGATAGAGCTACTTCCCCGTCATTCGCCTCGAATAGTCCCCTACGTCGCGACTCAACCTCCATACGACAGTCGCACCGCGCCGCATCTCCTCTATTGACGAATCCGGGAGCTCCGATCGCTTCAGTGTTATCTGGGGTCAATGGGCGCTTTACACCAGACCGCTCACAAAGCCCAGATGGCCCATCTGTTGAGTTTGGAAGACCTCATGACTCATCTGTTGTGGGTCGACGTCGACCAGTCTCGCCCTTCTCTCAAGGCACGTATCAGAGCATGACGGTGTCTTCTCGCCCCTCGACGCCGAGTAACGTCACATGGAAAGCACCAGCTTCGCCAGGCAGTGGTGGGCAGAGCCGCAGTGGAAGTGTCATGGATTTCTCCGAGATAGACTTTGCCGTATCCGGGCTACCGTCACAGGTTCGGAACGGGTTCGATAGACCTTCCGTGCACACGAGGAACGATAGCAACATAAGTTCAAGTGACCTTTATGAGGTTGCGCAGCTGAGCCGTTCTGGGTCTCTGCTAGGCGGCCGATCGTTACGATCCCCACCATTACCAGATTCCCCTCTATTTGAAAGTGCGGTGCAGAGTACCGGAGCTTTCACATCATCCAAGCGAGGCCAGCCATCATCAGTGGGTAATGATATTGGCTCATCGCCGCCGGGTAGTGCCGGGTTGAGGTCACCAACGCCAACACAGTATCCGTCACGCTCCTCTACCCCACCAGCTTTCTCCGAGCCCGATCTTGGTCGTGGCTCGCGGCGTGGCTCGCATCAGGCTATGACCTCCCCATTTACCCTGAACCAGTCGCAGCTCGTTCTGTCCCCACTCGCGAACTCTTCACGCTCGTCGCTGGAGTCAGCAGGTTCGAGCTACCACACGTGGGAAGCAGACAAGCAGGATCGGACAATACCACTCGTCGCGGCACTCGAGTCCCAGCCACCTGCGTGGCACGACCTTTCCAACACAGCAGGCGGACTCTCTTCAGGTCCCGATGGTGACGTAGAAGTGATTGTGCAGCAGCACTCGGGGTTGAAAAAGAACGATTTTGTCGCAATACAAGAGCGACTTCTATTTGCAGCCAAGTTAAAAGCAGAGGTATCCGAGCCCCAACGCAGGAACTCACTCCGCAGAAGACGGCCATCTGCTTCACAAACTGTGAGCCGGATCAGGTTGTCGATAATGACAAATTGTCTGAATAGTGTCTAGGTTACCGATGCCACCCAGCAAGGGTCCCCATCGCGATCAATGTCCCCGCAAAACGTGTCGAAAGCCAATGCTCTCCTAGACTCCGTGGTGGATAGCATACAAGCTCCGCGATTGAAGACTTCCAGTGCCCTGAGCGAATCGAGTACCAACACGGATGTCGTCGCCAACTCTTCCACTGACCCCGAACCGTCCAGCGCAACGCGTAGGAAGAATGCGCTTGCACAGGCGTTATTCGGTGCCTCAGACTCGGATCAATCTCTCACTTCTCCGTCCCCACTCCCAACAGACGAGCCGAATACTGGCTCAGGTTTGGCTGCAGAACAGCCCTCTCTGATCGAGAGCTCCACCAGCGCCAGCGCCCGCTCCCTGCGTGAGACGCTTTCGTCTTCATCTCCCTCTGTAAATGCCAGCGGTCTTATCTCAACTTCCTCAGCAACGAGGCCACCCGATAAGCGGCAGGAACTCGCAAAAGAGGTGCAGCGCAGGACCGAGGCTGCCATGGCAGACCTAAATAGGATGCCCTCCAACCCTAAGGGCCATGATGCTTCCCAACGAAGGCGCGTTGAACCAGGCCAGATTTCTGGACCGAAGCTGGTTTCTGCGTCCACCAGCGTCGATACAATCCCGGTGCGTTCCGGGTCTGCGGCATCGGGACAGTTGTCTGCAGTACAAAACCAATCCCCGACTGCGTCCAAATTTGGAACACGTTTCAAAAAGTTCCGCGGATCCCTTCGGAATAAGCCTGCGATTGACGGAACACAGCATTCTGGCGATTTACTTTCGGGCAATGGTGATCGCTCACTGGCAGCTACGCCTGATGTACCTCCACCGTTTAGTGCGACCGAACTTTCTCGACCCAAGCTCGCCGCTACCTCCCCTCATGCCACTGTATCCACGACTGGCCCAGGGTTGAAAGGCTTCGTATCCCGTTTCTTGAGGCCCCGTTCAGGAGAAACTCCAGAGCCTGATCGCCGAAAACAGTGGCCGTCTTCTTCCACTCCGGTGCCCATTTCATCATATTTTGCACAGCAGCAATCAGAACGACACCTTGAGATGGGCGTCTCTCAACAAATTACGCAATCCGCACCTCCAGTCAATAAGTCTTTCCGCCCAGATACCCTCGTGTCCCCTGAGTCTTCTCTGGTGCACAAACAACCTCCCTCTGCGCCTCCTCTGCCCTCTTCAGTCCCCGATGCCGGTGACGCGCATGCCGTAGATGAAAGCGCATTGAAGCAGTTTATTGACGCTGCCAATAATCTTGGTCTTGATCAAGACGCCCTAACAGATCTACTAGCCCGCTCTAACACCGTTGGCTCAAGGCTGACTGCTCAGAGCTCTAAGCATTTGTCTACCACATCGGGCGATAGAAGATCCGGCAAGAGTGATCCTCCTCCGAGTGAACTCGCGCCAGCATCTGCCCCCGGTTCAACCGCGCAGCGTAGTCTTGTGCAGACACCGCAGCGGCCATCTGGTGAAACAGTCGAAAAGGCGCCCATTCGGAGACCGCTTGCCCGCAACGGAACACCGTCAGAGACCGCCAATTCAACGATAGTGCGGCGAACACTAATCTTCCCATCGGAGACGAGGCAGCCAACTCCAGAACCTGGTGCGAGTCTCCGCAAGAGCTCGTCAACGCGCCGCCGCCGATCGACAAGTGCAGCGTCCAACCGCCCCCTTCACGAACGTGTCCCTACTCCTCCACCCCCCAAATCCCCCACCGGCCGGCGCTTCTCGGCTGAACAATCACCACCCATGCCTCATATACCCAACTCCCTCTTGGCCCAGACAGAGACTATTAACGCGCCTCAATCTGCGCCTGCCGTTCCTTTAGAAAAGTCTAACTCCGCCTATGATTCCCTGTGACTATCTCCAGCTATCACATCTGTGTCTACCTTTCTAAACCTTTCTCTTGTCTTTAGATATGAAATGTATACCGGCGATGTGAAACCTGCTATCTCAGTCGCTGCAGACACACAGCCACCTGACACCTCGGGTCCCAATCCAAGCGCGCCTCACAATCTGGAACCAGGTACGGCCGTTGAAGTCTTAGAATTGGCCAACGGCGAAACTATCTGGTGAGTTCCCTCGTTAGAACTCCGATAGACACTCAGAGATTAAATTAAATGACACCGAATTTCCCTACGATAATTGTAGGTCCATCGTGAATGGTCTTCGTGATGACGACGAGGAATCGTTCTTCGGGAACCGCGCCAGTTTTGTGTCCGAGTACTCGTTGCGTGACGAGGGTGTACAGGTGTTCTTCAAGGAGCACGAGAGGACGGGGTCCAAAGACAGCCAATCGTCCTTCCTATCACGCAAGAAGGCCACGCAGGCGTCGTCGAAGCGCCCAGATACCAAGGTAAATTTGGGAATTCAAATGGAATAGGGTTCCATTGCTTCTTTTTACATGCTTACGCGACTATTTGCCAGGTCTTCTTCAGCTCGTCGGCCCAGATAGGACGACTCATCGATAACCTCTCGCATGGAGCCGACTCTGGCTCGTTCAACATCCTTCCGTCACCTCATGACGCATCCTCCTCTTTACACCATGATTCACCCCATTGGACCGTCGAGGAGCGCCTAGAGCACATGCTGAACTCGCTCGCGTCGCCATAGCCCCCATCGCTCCTACACTGTGTCGGAGCGGATTGTTTTTCTTGGATCCTCACTACTCTCAATTTTTGCACACTAACAGTTTTCCTTGGGGTTCCGATTGGGGCAGACTATATAATATATACATAGAGGCGTGGCTGAAAACGTGGCACATATGTCTCTACTATTTCGACCCGTGTATACAAAGGCGATTCTATCCGGTGGTCAGATGTCATGGTTCCGGAATAATATGAATGTCTATACCTGGGTGATGATACGAGCGTGATCTAGAGTTGACTGGGTCATGCGAGCACACATTCTAGTGAGCTACTGCGGGCCGTCCTGGGTGGGAATCAAGCCAACGATTTAACGACAACGCGAGTAACGCGTTGACCAAGAGCGGCCTATGCAAGAACCTGAAGAAGAACGTTGCGTAGTTATCCCCGACGGTTAGCTGCTCTGGTGGATGATGCATGCTAAATCGCCCGATGCACACAGCAGGTTCAAAAGCGGCGTATAACTGCCAAAAAAATCCCAAAGCGATGGACACAAGGGGCGCGTAAGCCGCCAAAGGAACATGAGATAAATGAGTGACTCACTTCGTAATCGCCCCGTTCGACGCGGCGCCACCAGAATTGGCGCACTACTCTATCTGGGCCCTCACAGACGAATGCGCGGGAGCTGCCGAGGCGTAAAAGAGCACGGGAATGGACAACGGGCGGGGGTGCCAAGCATCACATGGATTTGATTAGCGTCAGCGGTAAAGGGCGGAAGACCAGAAAAATGTAAATGCGTTAGAAAACAAAACAGATCTATCATAACGGCAGAAGAACGAGCCCAGCGGTGGGAAGGGGAAGTAAGGGGGCGAAGTGCGTTTATATTTTAATCGGGTTGTATTCTCACTTACTCTGGCATAGACTGATGAGGCACAACGAGCTGGCCCATGTGGACTTGGTGGGATGGAGGACCAGGCCACGTCATTGTTCCCAGAGCATATGTTCCGAACCAGTTAAACGTTACTATGGTCGTGCCGCTGTCGTCTACCACCTAGTTGTACGCAAATCATGAAAAAAAGTTAGCTTGTCAGTCGCAGGTCGCTTGAGCGGAAACAGGAAAGGGACGGGAGGGGTTAGAGAGTGGGGGATCAACACCCACTATTGTATGGGTTCCCAGGAAACCAATGGGCGTTCGAAATTCATAGAATGTGCTCGGGTTCGTGCTCATGACAGTGAAGCCGTGGCGGGGGTCATCAGAGTGCAAAAAATGGACCTCGTAGTTGGCGGAATCGCCGGTAACGACTTGTTCCATGACAGCTGCTGTTGTTGTCGGCATATGATGCAATCTGTGAAACTCGAATGAGGGGGTTGATTCTACTGGGTCCTACTGGTCCTCTACTACCAGGAGCCTTTTAAAGTGCGAACCAAGGCCCATGCCCTGAGGCCGACGCCCCATACGGGCGATCTACGGGAAGAAAGGAAAGTGGAAAACAATGGCTGTTGAAAGCCCCGGCTCAGATCTAACGTCCTCCCGCGTGTTCGGAGGCGTTTGCCCTAACAAACTTGAGTTTAGTATAGAATTTGACAAGGAAACCCTGTGCTCACTAACCGACCCGGAACCTCCCTCGGGACCAACATGAGAGGAAATGAAAAACAGGATCCGGGATAACCAGGGTCAATGGGTAGAGCCGAAAATCGCGTTCTAAACGGAGACAAAAATCATGGGATTAGATGTACGTGGCAGGGAGGAAATCGACTGACTTCCACATCCTCATGTTGTGTTGACTCCCATGGATATTTCCGACAGGTCCCCCACTTCTTCCAGCATTTGCACCATCAAACACAAGGACGACGGTCTTCCTCAGCGACGGTGCATCATGCAAGCGCACATTTATGGAGCTGAATTCTGGGTGGGAAAATTTTCAATGCATTGAAAGAAATCGGAATATATCAAGTGTACCGATCTGGGAACCTGTCGATCTCACGGCGGTTTGGACAATGTCAAACGAACCCCTGAGAAGATCGAGAGTAGAGTATCGCATCCGTTGATATCCGCGGGGGAGGGGACGGCGAGGCGAGTCATACCGGTGTGCGGAAGGGCCGGGACAGAGATCGATCTAGCTTGGCCGGTAGTCTGTGCTCCAGGCAGAGACGGTGTACGACGTCACCTCAAAGGCGTTGAGCGCAGGAACTGAGGATGGACGAGGAGGGGACGATCCGGAAGATGCCGACACGTAGTCCGATGAGGTGCCTTGACGGAGACAGGACATGAGGTGATGGTGACGAGATTAATTCATATATTCATAGTTCGTCTGCATGCGTCATAGGAATAAGGAGGAATGCATGCCCCCAAGCAGGCAGCCAGCGGTGAGGATGCCGTGAGTTTTCAGGACTTGATAGGGCAAAGCAGCCAGTGGAGGGATCTCATCGCTGGATGACGATGTGTGAGAGATCCCAGAATAACGGAGGGGTATGTCGCTACCTGGTGTCAAACCCCTGCAAACTGTGAAAGTGTCAGCCGGGTTTGACTGCAACTGGGTGCGAAAAATGCGCATACATCCAATAACTTCCAACTGCCGGATTTCGCTTCAGGGATATACAAAAAGGATGACACGGTGGCTAGGGAGTTGCGAGTACGTTAAGATCAATCGTAGGAGGTCAGGGGAGCAGGAGGGAACGATCTCAAGCGGGCGGGATGGCATGGTGAACGTGATGGAAAGAGCGCGGCAGGGGTAGACCATAAGTAGAAAGTAGAAAAACGCTAACAATGGGACGGGGTCCCAAAATGTAGACGGAGCCAGAAAATTGTTCAGCCCTGGGTTATGGATTAAAGTCCAGGGGAGTTGCTCACTCTACACCCACCAAAGAACACCCACCAAAGACCAGAGTGGTCACAGTAGAGAAAATTTTTGATGAGTCATAGACGACGGAAAACATGGATGAATGCTCGTGAAATCGGGTCCAGGTCAAAGCTCCGCAAATGCACTGGGAAAAACGTTGCCCGGTGTGCGATGGAATAAGGACATCTCACGGGAGCTCCACCTGTCGGCACGTCGGAGAAAAACGAACAAATTAATATCACGTGCGAAGCGCGATCATGAGAATGAGTTAAAACAGGCCACCCAGCAGCGGCATGATGGACAAGACTGATAGCAATGATAACGGTGCGTGCGCGCGACCAGGAGAGGTTGATAGATTGATCGAGTCAAAAGACCGGAAACTCGGCCACCTCTATCTCCACGTGACTTCGTCTCGCTAATAAGTTGATATCTGGTGATCTATCTGGTTGTTATACACCGGAGGAGAATCACCGAGGACTCGGGAGGTCCACGGATGGAGGTCCAGTAGCACTTCATGCCGTCCAGACGCAGACTCACAAATACGTAGATAAAAAAAAGTCAGCTGTACCCATTTCGGTAGTATGTCCGCCTGTCTCGGGGAGTCGGTGTATGATGTTCCCCGGCACAGGCACCCCCTTGTGCTTAACTCCATATACCAAATAAAACACTGCCATACTTGTGTAGGGCTACTACCTTCGATCAGACTCGCTGGAGCGCCACGGATTATTTTGGCCAGGGCATTGGATTGGCGGTATGTCAATGAGCTCAGTTCCATTTATTGCCAACAACGTGACTTCAAAACCTGGGAAGTTTTTCATGAACAGACTGGAATGTACTGGGAGAAGTGTTCAGTACAGGCCTTTTTTCCTCCTGGTTTTGCCGCACAAAAGCCAATGCATAACAGTTACGCGCTCATGATAATCGATAAACGCCCAAGCCAAACGCCAGGCCCGATTTGGCGTTAGGAGCTGCAGGCAGCGTTGTGAAGCCAAATAGCTGCACTGACTGACAGATTGCAAAAAAGGAATTGAATTATGTAATGATAACGACGCACGTTTGATCCGTAGTAGGCTACAGCAATTGTCCAAAGTACATGATCCGACACACACTCCCGTACGTATGTGTAAAGACGAAAAAAAGACAGTAGATACATGAATGAAAGCGCGCATCAAATCGCACGGTCACCTACAGGTGAGTGCAAACGGCGGCCAATACGGCCCGGAGGAACGTGGCAGTTGAGCGGCGTCAGTTAACTTAGGACGGCTACTTTTGGTTCCATGTGGGTTGCTTCTTCGTCGATAAGATATCTGGTAATTCGGGGGTTCTGCACCCGTCCGGCTTGTAGAGCGTGAAGATGCCACCGGAACCGGAACCCGGGGATGAAGATGCGGATGATATGGATGACGTGGAGGAAGAGGCGACCATCTGTGGTGGTGGGTACTGCGGCATCGGAGCAGCGAGTGGGCTCGGAGGCTGTGTACCTGGAGGCGATGGAGTCTTCTGCGAATATACGTAGTTCGGTGATACACCTTGCGGATACTTTGAAGGCGGTGGGGGTATGGGCAACGCGCTCTTGGTATGGTTCATGAACGGATAGTCGCCGTTGGGGTTAAAGTTGTCGAGAGGTGATGGGGACATGGTATTGGAGAGGATATGTGCTCGCGGTGGTGTGGTTGGTGTGGTATATGCAAGCCAAGGGACGAACGCAGGAGTTTGCTGGGTGATTGAGGGATGGAATGGCCCCTTAATATAGTGTTCCGTCCAGGCAATTCCGAGGAAAACGCCGTCGCCTGGCGCGGTTGAAGAGAGGAGGGCCGTTGAAAGGCAACCCTTGCGCCCGTTTAGCTGACAACGGCAAGATCGTCACATGCGACATTTTCGACTTCCCGTCCGAAGCGCCCCCA
The DNA here is from genome assembly GCA_963926505.1 of Russula olivacea. Taxonomy (NCBI): domain Eukaryota; kingdom Fungi; phylum Basidiomycota; class Agaricomycetes; order Russulales; family Russulaceae; genus Russula; species Russula olivacea. The sequence continues at coordinate 1,044,787 of OZ004884.1, forward strand.
CAGGAGAACATGCGGGGTAGATGTCACATGTATTCGGTCGGAGACTTCAACATCCCCTATCCTTGACACGGCCACTTCCAGTTTGTTAGTTACGACCCGACAGGATGGCCACTAACCTACTCAGGAGGCAGAGCGCTTTTTACTCGCGAACTTTTTCTTACGTGACTTATCAATTGAAACCACGCCATTGGCACAAGGCACGCCTGGATCCGCGTTTAGATAGTCTCTCACTCACAAATCCGACGGGGTTGATGAGGGATTTAATATCAAAAAGATGGTTGTGCAATGTGCACTGCACGTTTTCGCCCGTCGGAAAATTCTCGCACAAAATTTGATGAGATCTTCTGCTCCGCGGCCCAGAGAAAAATAAATCGATCAAAACTGACTGTGGCCATCGATGCACCGGGGAAAACTTCACTGGTACCGAGGAAGCACACCACGGAGAGCGATAGTCGGCTTGGAGGCCGAAAAAAAACTGATAACCATCACTGTACGTGATTGTTACGGGAAGTGTGGGGATAAGGACGAGAGTGAGCGCGCGACATACGCAATGATCAGGAGAATATAGCTATAAGAGTGGATAGCGACCAAATTTTTGATCCCGGATACCCAAGATGAGCTGGAAACTCTATGACCTCATGTAGTTCATATCACCACTTATGAAATCTGTAGGAGAGAAAGAAGTCAAAATTGCGGCAGCTTGCGGGCTAAAGCGCGGTTGTGATAGATTCATGAACACCTCCAGGCCTCGTTGACGTGGGTTGTTAAGCCAGATGGGGCAGGTGATGACGCAACGAGTCAAGGAGTTTAAGCAGGGCAGGGCCAATAGTAAGAGTATGACGAGCAATCTAAAGGCTTCTCCAATGACGATTGGTTGATAGAGATAAACTAAGTTCAGGTGGGTGCACGTTGCGTGTACGTGGACAAATGTGACAAGCCAATAGGGAATGATAAGACCGGATGAAACGAGAAGGTATGAATAATGTAGGCATCGATGAAAAGGGAAGTGGTCGAGACAATTCGTTGAGATGACGAAGGGCAGAGGGTGAAATATCTTGCACACAGATAGACGACAAGTGACTAATAGATAGATGAGCAACAGGCAGCAGACAGGTGGTTGGCTGGAATGGGTTGTCGTTGTGCTGGTGAAATAACACTAGCTCACGTGACGGGGTTGCCAGCGTCGGGGTCGGCAGTCGGCATGCTCGGCCCTCTCGGGCCACACGCAGCGCTGACCGCACGGCCACAGCGAATTCCACAGCACAACTCACGCCAGCTCTCCCCTCATTTTCCTTTTTTTTCTGCCCATTACACCAGCCCTCCTCGCTAGTCATGCCCGTCAATCTGGGGGGATCGTGAGTCCTTTCACGAATCCTGCCTATAATATCCTTTGCTAATGTAGTTATTATCCTTGTTTGCACAGGAGGAAAATCAGAATTACAGGTCTGTCATCTTCACTCACCCCGTCTAAATAATTGAATCTCACACTGACTTTTTCCAGTCGTTTCTGCGGATGGTTTGGTCAAACGTGATGTCTTCCGCCTTCCCGACCCATTCGCAGTCATCACCGTCGACTCGGAACAAACACGCACAACGAGCGTAATCAAGAAGACTCTCAATCCCTATTGGAATGAGCACTTTGATGTGTTCGTCGTTCTATTCTTGAATGCGTATCATTGCATCTAATTTTCTGTTACCAACGTTTAGTACGGTGAAGGACTCTTCCGTCGTAGCAGTTCAGATATTTGATCAACGCAAGTTCAAGCGAAGAGATCAAGGCTTCTTGGGTGTCGTTAATGTACAAGTATCTAATTATCTGGATCTCGAGCTTGGCGGCCACGGTACGTTTGGAGTTGCTTCCCCCTCCCCCCTTTCACGACTCACTGATGCACTCATAGAGGTGGTGCAATTAGACCTGAAGAGGTCCAATGACAATCTAGTTGTGCAAGGCAAACTGATGATTTACCTCTCCACCAACCTTAGCACGACAGCTACAAGTTCTCGTCCGCCCAGCTCCTCATTGGCCCTGACCGCCCATCCATCAAATGACAGCCTTTCGGTCAATAATGCCTTAGGAGCTGCCGGCACATCTGGTAGCCTTTCTCGCACCCCGAGTTCTCACGCCACTGCTTCAGAAACAACCACACCGGTTATGACCATGCCCACTCCCGTCATACCGGGAAACCAGGATCATGAACAACAACAGCCCCAACCTAATATCGCAACTCGCCCTGTTAGTTCGGGTGGGACCTCAGCAGCTGTTCATCCGCAGATCCCGACGAGACCTTCCGCAGCTGGCATTGTCTCCCCTGGACAGACAATGGCGTCGAACACCAGTACGCAGCATAACTTTAATGCCACCGAGGATCAGTATGGCCCGCTACCTGAGGGATGGGAGCGTAGAATCGATCCTCTTGGTCGGACGTATTATGTTGATCACAATACACGCAGCACTACATGGAATCGTCCTTCTCAGAGCCAAGCTGTCAATCATCACACCCAGGAAGGCGAGACAAATGCTGCACGGGATCAACACAGCCGCCGGATCCTCGTGGACGACCTGTTAGAGGCTACAAGTGGTGGCTCCAATACGCAGCGTTCTGGAGTTGCTAGTGCACCATCTGGGAACGCCGCAGTGGTTGGTGCCGGTGGTGGTGCCACTACGGCTGGCTCGGGTAGTTTGCCTGCCGGATGGGAGGAACGGTACACGCCCGAAGGCCGGCCCTACTATGTGGATCATAACACACGTACGACCACCTGGGTGGATCCAAGACGACAAACTATTATCCGTGTCATGGGCCCGAACGGTCAGAGTACTTCTCTACAGCCGCAGACTATTTCGCAACTCGGTCCATTGCCATCTGGGTGGGAAATGCGACTTACGTCTACAGCCCGTGTGTATTTCGTTGACCACAACACCAAGACGACAACTTGGGATGACCCACGGTTGCCGTCGTCGCTCGATGCAAATGTGCCGCAGTACAAGCGCGATTTCCGCCGAAAGCTGATCTACTTCCGTTCTCAACCTGGAATGCGTGCACAACCTGGAAATTGCCAAATTAAAGTTCGACGCAACCACATATTTGAGGACAGCTATGCGGAAATTATGCGGCAGACGCCCAACGACCTCAAAAAACGACTCATGATCAAGTTTGAAGGGGAGGATGGATTGGATTATGGCGGACTTGCGAGGTTTGTGCCTGAACAAGCGCTCGTACCTGAAGGTCCTCACACCCCTATAGAGAATTCTTTTTCCTGCTCTCACATGAGATGTTCAACCCCTTTTACTGTCTCTTCGAATACTCGGCACATGACAACTACACGCTGCAAATCAACCCCGCCTCCGGCGTCAATCCCGAGCATCTTAACTATTTCAAGTTCATCGGACGCGTTCTGGGGCTAGGCATCTTCCACCGACGCTTCCTTGACGCTTACTTTATCGTTTCTTTCCATAAAATGATTTTGAAGAAGAAAGTCACGCTAGCGGATCTCGAGAGCGTGGACGCAGAGTTGCATCGTGGGTTGACATGGATGCTGTAAGCCTCATCGTTATCTTTCGCCCTTTGACGTAAAGGTCGCCATGCACAAAGCTCATGTGACTTATGTAGAGAGAACGACATTACGGACGTGATCTATGAAACTTTCACGACAATGGAGGAACGCTTCGGCGAGATGGTCACAATTGACCTCAAAGCGGGTGGCGCCGATATTCCTGTCACGCAGGAAAACAAGAAGGAATATGTTGATTACGTGGTCGAATATCGCATCTCAAAGCGTGTCAAGGATCAGTTTGATGCTTTTATGAGCGGCTTCAGTGAACTGATACCTCAGGACTTGATCAATGTGTTTGATGAGCGTGAGCTCGAGTTGCTTATTGGCGGCATGTCAGAGATCGATGTGTATGTTTCTCCTTTACCTTTTTATCTGATCCGCGTGCTGAGGTTTTATCAAAGGGACGACTGGACCAAGTTCACGGATTATCGTGGGTACGAGGTCAACGACGATGTGATTCAATGGTTTTGGAAATGTGTACGTTCTTGGCCGGCGGAGCGGAAATCACGGTTACTACAATTTGCAACGGGTACATCGCGGATTCCTGTGAATGGCTTCAAGGATTTGCAAGGCTCAGACGGACCCCGGCGCTTCACAATTGAGAAGGCTGGTGACCCAAACCAATTACCGAAGAGTCATACATGCTTTAACCGTATTGACCTACCACCGTATAAGGATTATGCAAGCTTGGAACACAAGCTGACCCTTGCTGTTGAGTGCGTCTCACTTTCACGTGCACCTAGGAGATATCCGCTGATTGACATGCCCATAGAGAGACTGTTGGCTTCGGACAAGAGTAGATGAAAGACATTTTGTTGCATCCATGGTTGTTCTGCATCTCATCCCTCGTTCTGACTTGTGCTATTCTGTACCGTTGTGTCGACACATGGGTCTGGACTTGCCCATTTCACTTCTACTATTCTGTTAATATTCTTTCAACGTTTGTCCATTATCTTGCGTTTTCATCAATACGACACTCTTTGTATGCTAAATATTCTGCATTCACCTCAATAGCATATTTTGTTGAGTTGACTTGTTTGGCAAGATTGACCGAACTAAGCATTTTGTGTGGCTGAAGCGAGCCTGGGTCTCGTGCGTGCGAGTTGAGGCAGAACGCTCGCGTGTCCTCCACTGCGATGCGGAAATCCATCCTGAGAAACCCGCAAGAACAGGCCAACCGCACTCGTGACTACTCTCCACATGCAGCGCAGCCAGCACCAGCACCCAAATTCGCGTCCGCACGGGCTTCGTACCCAGTCTTTCTCTCCTTATTTGACACCCTCAAGTTGCAGATTGGTTGGGCATGGGGTGGCCTCGTGGACGCTTTCCGGTGGGACGTCGTCATCGGCCTCATGACCAGGAATGTCTGTTTTCTGCTCCCTTTTTTTTCGGTTTCTGCCTGTCCTGCTTTGTTGACTGTTATTCGATTATTGTAGCGATCCCGAGGTCCGCGCGAATGCGCTCAAGTCTTTCTTGCTCAATGGCATTTCTCTGCTCTCGATATATGTCTTTGACCTTCTTCTGCACCCATTATCTTTATCGCGAGGTGAAGAGAGTAGGGAGGGCGCACGTTTACAGTCGCGGAATGGGCTTCATCGGAGCATTGGGTGGCTCTATCGTATCTTGTGGCTCTTACCAGTCGTTGGCGTGTCTCTCTATTTCAATGTGCGTAATATATATTTTCTTTGTGTCTACCCTCCCCTGTTCTCCCCCACACACACTGAGCAGTGCCAAGGGAGCGTCAGGTACGTGTTGCTTACATTTCTTTCTGTTCGTTTTGCAGGCCTCGTGGTGCTCTCTTATTGCCAAGCGCACTTTTACCTTGCGATATGGTCTCGCGTTCCCTTATGTTGGAATGGCATCTACCACGTCGCCGAATGCGTACATCGCGTTCCTCAACTCGCTGGCTACGTCTGCGTACCGCGCTGTCATGATCGCGACGTGCGTTTTTGTCTCCTTTGCGCTGGGCTATATCCCCGTTGTCGGCGGTGCAGTAGAAACCATCTTCTTTTGTTGGGTTTATGCGTGAGTGAGAGAGGCTCAAGTCTTTGACATCTCTAATAGTTCATCCCACTGCTCAAACATCTAGATATTATTACTTCGAGTGAGTCTGGCGTGATCTAGTTCTAATCCTACATGATCACAAACGCAAAGGTTTTTGAAAGGTTTCTATGGATAGCTCGTGGGCTGTCGCTTTCGCAGCGGATTCGACATCTCGAGGAACGATGGATGTACTACCTGGCTTTTGGTACGGCCAAGCATATTCCCCATGGAGTGGCATCTCGCTGAACCTCCTTTGTAGGCTTACCGTCAGCAGTTCTTTGTATGTGGGGTAGCACCCTCGCGAATGCAGCGCTCTTTGCGCTCATCTTCCCACCCGTGAGTATTTGACTTCTACGCTGCTCCACTGCGTTTACCGAGTGTCTCTAGTACATCATTATGGCGATGCACGCCCACCCCGTACCACACGATCCATACAATCCGTCCTCTCCTACCTCGGCATCCTCAGGTTCACCGATTATCCATCCATCCCCATACGTGCCTATTCGTCTCCGCGTCTTCGCCCCCGTGATCTTTCTCAATGATTGCATCGTGGGAGTGCTCAGTTTCTGTACGAGGCGGCGCCCGAGGATACATGCAACAACACTCTCCCTAGACCGAAGTGGTGGAGCTACTGGGAGAATGGAGGAAGGTGACAGTGACGGTGAGGTGGTTGAGTTGCGACCTCTTCCTCGAGCACCTACGCTACGCCAGACAACAGCTGCGCGGCGCAAGTTAGACTAGTCTCAATTTTTTTTTCACGACCATGATACATCATCATCATCTCGTCATTCACGATAAATATACCACACAGCAATTCATAATGCATTCTCTCAAAATCCCACACTAACCGAATCCTGCCCACTCGATGCTGATGTACGTGACTTCTCGGCTCTCAGGGTCCCAGCCACACAAAAGATGCGCCTTTTTCGTCGCTGTACCAAGTCGACCATGCGCCACTACCTCCATCGGGCGCAACGGGGCAGATGGGGAAGTTTGCACAGTGGCAACAAAGTGCGAATGATAACGCAGCGGATCGCCTGTGGTCGGAGCGCGCATGTATGTATACACACACGTGAGAAGAGAGAAGGGCAAAAGTGCGCACGCACCGGGATAAACGAGCCAATCCCCACCGAACTTGCTGCCCCCACCCATGTAATACCCCTTCTCCCAAAGATCGCGAAAAACCTCGCAGCGCGCGCGTTCCTCCGCATTCGTGGGATAACTCCATACGTCAGCTGCGCGCGCGGCATCTAAAGTCTCGTATGTGTATGCGTGTGGTTCCGGGTTATCAATGCACTTCTTGGAGTCGGAGTCGTACCATGCGAGGGTGTCGGAGGTCGTCGGTACTGAGATTGTGTAGATTGCGTTGCTTGTAATCGCAGGCGTAAGCGCGTCTCCATGTCGTACTTCGCTGCCTCCTCCTATCGTCGCCCCCGTGCCCTCCTCCGTGTCGGCGTCGGCGTCGACTTCTGCCGCAGCCGCAGCCGCAGCCGCTGATGTTTCTGCGAGCTGACGGCGCCGCGCTTCGCGCTCTGCACGCTTCTGCAGTATTGTAGCTGGTGTGGTTGTCGTCATCGTCGTCGCCGCCGTCGATGTTGCTCTGTCCTCTGCCTTGCGATATTCAAGTCGCGCGATCTGGTCCATTATGTCCTGTCTGCGCGATTCGTCCCATGCTTCGAGCTGCGAAGGTGTAGGAGTGTGGTGCGCTGCGGGGTCGTGCACGATTATCGCAAGCTCTACTCTTCGTGCAATGCGTGTTTCGGTGTGTGTTCGTGTGTTGGGAGGTCGGGGGTGTGGTGTGGTGTGGTGTGGTGTGGTGTGGTGTGGTACGTCAGGTGCATACATGCAGAGATGAAAAGTGGGGCAGGATCCGGAACCAACTACTCACGTTTTTCGACGAGGAGGACGAGCTCTTCGGGCATTAGGACTAGAGGCAAACCGAGAAATACATTCTGCTGTGAGAGATGGGGGAGCGTCCCTGTGAGCACGCCGCAGATCTTGTGTTCGGAGCGGAGAGTAGCGATGTCTACATGGTATTGACGATGGTTGAGCGGATGGTCAGAATATAAGATTTATAGGATATATTGATGTTGTTGCGCACGGTCAACGTCCCAAATGAAAGCTGTGTGGTTAGATACGCGGATGGGTATTCGGTTTGCCATTCAACTGCGAGTAATTTCACCACGCGGAAGGACAAGAAAGGGCAACTTAGTAGGATTATTAGCTGTACCAGCCACTGTAGCGCGCATATACTATGTACCGAATAAGATAACTCCACCTAGTATCCACAAATACAATGCAGCCCAGCCCTTGGAAGGCTGTTACTTCATATATAGCATTCTCTCGCTCTCCGTGAGGTTGCATGCAATATGGCTCCTCATAATCTGACATAGATCCGCATACCCACCACCCTTTTTCTCAACAAATTCGAGTAATGATAGCGCCATGTCCATGCCAACAGCAGTGACGTGCTTTTGGAGAAGGAACGGGATGTCCTCAACAGCAAGTGAGAATATGTCCGCATAGTTTGCATGCATTTCCCGCGATGTCTGCGTAACCGATTCCTCTGGGATCTTCGGAAGTTCAACATGAATCTAGTTGAGTAGATGGCGATGTGAGCACTGACAGAACTGTGACATATACATGATTAGACGGACCTCGATCTGTTCCATGCGTTCAAGTTGGACCAAAATGCGGGAGACACTGCAGACAGCTGCTCTGAGTTCTTTCACTGTAAATTGCAAAAAAGGGGGGTAGTTGTGGAGTTCAGTTATGGTAGAGCTGCACAGGGGGGTGGAACTCCTCACGTTTTGTCCAGAACGCGGCTTGCGTCATTACCTGGTGCATAACGTTTCCTAGTAACAATGGACGGATCCCGGCAGGGATCTCGGCATAATTGTCCTTGATGACTTGTAGATCCTCCTCGGCGTACACCTCCTCGAAATCGCCGCATCTCCAGCCATCCTCGGTGTCCTCAACCAGGGCATTGGCAGCGGCCGTGTTGCGGATCAGCGTGGACCAGATGCGGGCGAGGGGAGTAATCGGGTGGCGCACGACGCGTGCGGAGAGGAGCTTGGGCGGAGGGTCCTGGCAGGTGAAGCCGTGCGGGGCGCTACGCGCTTGTCGGGCAAGCTGGCGAAAGATGTGCAGCGTAGGCTTATAATTTTCGATGACGCTGTGTGTTCCGTCAGTGGGATTGCGTGCGATCGAGCAGAGGGGAGAGAGAAGGTTACCTTGTTCTCTCACGGATGAATGTCTCGCCCCATAGATGGTACAGCAGCTTGATGGTGCACCCCCGGAAGGCACGCGAAACGTGTAGGAACGTCATAATGGCGTCCCATTTCAGAATATTGCTGGGATGGAGCATCATGTCGCCGATGTACTCCCCGATGGAGATTGCCAGGATCGTGTAGATTAGCTCCATGGGTAGCAACAGTGTCGCGTTCTGGGCTGCTCGCGACGCGGGCGCGTCCTCGGATGCAGTAGGGGCCGGGATTGTCGTCGTGCTACACCGAGCCCGTTTCCGAGATATGACGCGTGTCGGCATGAAGACCGATGGTGCAGGACGGAAGATACAAGGACCACAGTACTCGGATGAAAGGTGGATGGGAAGAAAGTTAAGGGCCAGCGCACAAAGACATGATGGCGGCGCAGCCTCAACTTGTTTAGTCCATCCAATTAGGCGAAGGCGATGACTCAGATCTACTCAGATCACGAGGGGCTCTGGGCCCGTCACGGTGTCCCGAACCCGAATTACACGGCCTACATACAATTAATGAATCCTACCACCACAATCGTTGGATGTGTCGTGCTCAGCCAATCCGCAGCACAGCAATCCGGCGGTTGCACGCCGGGCGTGTTGGTACAAACTTATCCCAAATATGCCCTCAAATCGCCTATTGGATGAGCTCCCACCGCTCGTCCTTCGAATCACCGCCTAGAGATCTTACCCCCCCTTCTTTCTCCAATTTCTTCAGGTGCAACTGAATTCCTCTCGCCGCCGCCTCCAACAATTCCTCCGGGTACCCCTCATACACTCTCAACGTGATTGTCCACGTCGTCCATGAACCGTCAGGCGGGGTCGTGCGAAGCAGCGCTACAATCTGTGCCTCGCGCTCCAGTCGGTGATCGATATACATACGGATCGTCTGTGGCCCATCGGAAACGACAGGTCCGTGTCCAGGATTGAGTGTATCGTATTTGTCGGATACATCGAGCATCGTCTGGAGACTTGCGAGGTAGTCCCCTAAATCTTCAAAAACGGCAGTGCCCTGGCCGAGGACTGTGTCTCCCGTGAACAAGGAACGGTCAGCAGGAAAGGCGAGAGAGATAGAATCAACGGTGTGCCCGGGACATTGCAGAACCTGGAGCTCCCAGTCGCGGGTATCTGAACCCGGCGGCAGGACAGATGGGATGAGTGTCTGTCTGTCTGCGAGATCATGGAAGGGGCCGCCCCCCGGTGCGGGAGTGTAGTCGCCGTCGCGCAACTTAGACGCGACCTCCTCGAGGACGGCATCGTGCTGAGATACAGGGAGGGGGGATTTGTGTATGCGTGGAGGGAAGAACGGTTTTTCGGAGTTGCGCTTGGTCCACAATTCACGGCAGAGGCTGAGCACAGACGGCACACCGCGGACATGGTCGTAGTGTCGATGAGTTAAGATTATATCCGAGATATCGGGTAGTGAGGGGTTCTGCGGACTTTCGAGTACCGTGCGTAAGAACAGAGGATATTCTAGCTTCCCCTCGCCTGTGTCCACGAGGATGTATGGATTAGACGTGCCGACGACGTATGTGTTAGTTCCTGAAGGGCTTCATTTGAGCGCGCCGATGATTGTCTGGGGAAACCGACCTTGTAGTGTGAATTTCCCTGGGTTCTTGAGATAGATTATGGTCATTTGACTCGAGCCATGGTAGAGAGACACACCTGGCCCAATATCCTGATCACTCTGTCACTGATCTATAAGGACCATTCCATGAATCTCCGGGCGAGAAGAGCTTTAGTGCATACCCTGGTTACGGATTTCAACACCTCTAGTTTTTCCATCGTTCAGTCGCTCGCTAAGCTTTGGAATAAGTTCAACGTAGTACAGTATCGTTGTGCAGTACTGGACTGAACTGGACTGAACTGACGTACATACGTTAGAGGCAATAATATGCAGCAGACGAGGACGGGGGTGATCAAGGGCAGTGTTGGGAGCAATGGATGCGAGATCAAATCAGGTTGAAGCTATTCCCCATGTTCAATTCTGGGTTTGCTTTTCTTTGGCGGTGAAGCCGGTGAAGGACGGCAAAGTAGTAGATCGGCCGTGGTCTGCTTGGTCAACATCCGTCTACCATACACCGATGATGCCATACACCGATGATGGCTCTGCTAGGCCGCCTTGCCCATTCCTGTCATCCTAGGATCCCGAGCAACAGCGGCCCCAGTCAGATATCGCAACTCATCCAGTTAGTTCTGGTGACCCCTCAACCCGTCGACATTCACAGGACCTAGCGAGACCTTCCGCATCTGGCGTTGTCTTTACTGGACAGACAATGGGGTCGAACACCAGTACGCAACATAACTTTAATCCCAACAAGGATCAGCCTCGGTATGGCCCGCTACCTGACGGATGGGAGCGTAGAATCGACCCTCTTGGTCGGACGTACTACGTTGATCGCAATACACGCAGTACTACATGGATTTTTCCATCCCCGAACCAAGCTGTCGATCATCAAGCTTACGAAGGCGATACAACTACGGCTGGCGCTGGTAGTTTGCCTGCGGGATGGGAGGAACAACACACCCCGGAAGGTCGGCCCTACTATGTGAATCATAAGACGCGTACTACTACCTGGGTAGATCCAAGACGACAGACCGGGTGGGGCGTTTCTCTACAGCCTCAGACTATCTCACAACTCGGACCGTTGCCGTCTGGTTGGGAAACGCGACTTAAGTCCACGGCGTGCGTGTACTTCGTTGACCACAACACCAAGACGACAACATGGGATGATCCACGATTGCCGTCGTCGCTCGATGCAAATGTACCTCAGGACATGCGTGATTTCCGCCGAAAGTTGATATACTTCCGTTCTCAGCCGGCAATGCGGGCACAGCCTGGACATTGCCAGATCAAAGTTCGGCGCAACCACATATTTGAGGACAGCCATGCGGAAATTATGCGGCAGACGCCCAATGATCTCAAAAAGCGACTCGTAATCGAGTTTGAAGGGGAGGACGAATTGGATTGGGGAGGTCTTGCGAGGTTTGTGCCAGTGCCTAGACAAGCGTTCGTACCTGACGCGGCCTGACGGCTCACACCCTATAGAGAATTCTTTTTCCTGCTCTCACATGAGTCGTTCAACCCCGATCGCCGTCTTTTCGAATATTCAGCATATGATAACCACTCGCTCCAGATCAATCCAGCCTCCGGCGTCAACCCCGAGCATCTCAACTATTTCAAGTTCATCGGACGCGTTCTGGGCCTAGGCATCTTCCACCGATACTTCCTTGACGCTTTCTTTACCGTTCCTTTCCATAACATGATTCTGAAGAAGAAAGTTATACTGGCCGATCTCACGAGCGTGGACGCTGAGTTGCATCGTAGGCTGGCAAGGATACTGTAAGTGTCAGCGTTAACATAAGGTCGTCACGCACCTGCCAGAACTCATGTGACTACTTACTGCAGAGAGAATGATATTACAGGCGTGATAGATGAAACTTTCACGACAACGGAAGAGGGCTCTGGCGAGATGGTCACCATGGACCTTAAGCCGGATGGTGCCAGTATCGCTGTCACGGAGGGAAACAAGGAGGAATATGTTGATCTCATGGTCGAATATCGCATCTCAAAGCACGTCAAGGACCAGTTTGATGCTTTTATGGGCGCCTTCAGCGAGCTGATACCTCAGGACTTGATCACCGTGTTTGATGAGCGTGAGCTCGAGTGGCTTATTGGCGGCATCTCGGAGATTGATGTGTATGCCTTTTCCTTTCTCTAAGTTATCTCCGATTGGCTTGCTGAGATTCTATGGAAGGGATGACTGGGCCAAGTTCACGAAGTATCGTGAGTACGAGGTCAACGACGAAGTGATCCAATGGTTTTGGAGATGTGTACGTTCGTGGCCGCCGGAGCGGCAATCACGTTTACTACAGTTCGTGACGGGTACAACACGCATTCCTGTGTTTGGCTTCAAGGATTTACAAGGTCCAGACGGACCGCGGCGCTTCACAGTTGAGAAGGCAGGCCATCCGGACGAATTGCCGAAGAGATATACACCCTTTAATAGTATTGACCTACCACCGTACAAGGATTACGCAAGCTTGGAGAACAAACTGATCCTTGCAGTCGAGAGCATCTCTTTCTGACAAGTCCTTAAGAGGGGTTGCCTACCGCTGATCAATGTGTCTATACTGTAGAGAAACCATCGCCCTTGGACAGGAATGAATGACAGGTCTTCTGTCGCATGGCCGTTCTTCAAATCTTTTTTTTCTAATTGTCACGTTCTGTACCGTTGTATCGATTAGACGTGGGTCTGGACTCAGACTCGCCTATTTTACTTCTACCTTTCTGTTAACATCACTCCTGCAGTGGGACTCGGCTACTTGACTGTGTAACGTAGTACTCGTATGATGCATTCATTCGGAATACAAATACATTCTAACACATTGCAAAAGTGTCCACAATCACAACTAAAGAATGTCTGCAACCATAATCAAGAAAATGTCCACAATCGCGGTGCTCAGCCAATCCGAGAACGCAGCACAGCAGACCGGCCGTCGCCACAATTCACGGGGGTGTTCCAAATGCACCGAAATTGCTTATTGAACGAACACCCACAGCTCGTCCTTCGATTCGCCACCAAGAGATTTTACCCTCGTCTCCTTTTCCAACTTCCTTCAGGTGCAACTGGATTTCTTTCGCTGCCGCCTCTAACAAATTATCCGGTAAGCTCTTGTATATTTTCAACGTAATCATCCATGTCGTCCATGCGCCATTAGGCGGGATCGTGCGAAGCAGCGCTACAATCTGTGCCCCGCGCTCCAGTCTGTGATAGATGTACATACGGATCGTCTTTGGCCATCGAGAACGACAGGTCCGCGTCCAAGGATTGATTGTTCCGTATTTGTCGGAAGCGTCGGGTATCTTTCTTCTGGAGACTCCCAAGGTAGCCTCCCAAATCCTCAAAGACGGGAGTGTCCTGCCTTCAGTTGGGACGGAGTCGCCAACAACGAGCGGTCAGTGGGAAAGGGAGAGAGATGGAATTGACAGTGTGCCCTGGACATTGCAAAATCGGAGCTCTCAGTCGTTGGAATCCGAACCCGGCGGCGGGACAGATAGAACGAGTGTCTGCCCGTCTGCGGGATCATGAAACAGGTCGCCTCCCGGCACGGGAGTATGGTCGCCCTCGCGCAGCTTGGACACGAGCTCGTCAAGGACGGCGCCGTGTTCAGACGCAGGGAAGGGGAACATGTGTATGCGCGGAGGGACGAAAAACTTTTCGGGGTTGCGCTTAGCCCACAGTCCACGGCAGAGTACGAGCACAAATGGCACACCATAGACGTGGTCGACGTGACGGTATGTTAGAGATTATGCCTGAGATATCAGGCAGTGATGGATACTGCGGACTCTCAAGAACGGTGCGTAAGAATGGAGGATATTTTAGCCTCTCCAGGCTTGATCAGTCGCCGAATCTGTAAGCACCAGGGTACCATTCGATGAATTTCCGGAGATATTGGTGTCGAGGCTGGTGCTTTGGTTATAGATTCCAACTCCTCGAGTGCTTCCATGTTCAGCGGCTCGCTCAGACTTGAAATTCAGGAGTCGACAAGCGCAGAGAACCGTACTGTTGTCACGGTATCCGGCGAGTCGTCGTGATTGAGTATGCTTAGTCAGCATGGGCGCGGCGTGACTTTGAACGGGTTGAGTCAAACAACCTTCAGGTTCGCCAGCAACGTCGACAAGGAGTCCACGATGTCTGCAGCCATTGCGACACACCGGCCTTCAATGGACGTTACACCTCACAAGAGGAAAAGGTACGCTCTCGTTTCTCCGTGCTTTTAGCTCTCGCAGTCTTAACAAGTTGTAGGTCTCGTTCTCGCTCTCAAGACGGAGAACCTCCCTCAACGCGGCGCAGGTCATTCTCTCCCCCACCACCACGTGGAAGAGTAGATGTGCCCAGGGTAGACGACGTTGACCCCGTTCGCAGAGCTGAACGTGAGCGCCAGCTCGCCGCACGCATGGCAGCTGTCGAACTCGAAAAGACGGAAGAAAAGAAGGGAGAGATAAAGGAGAAGGAATTTAATCCTGTGGCTGAGTTTGCCAAGCTGACGTCCTCGCGCTCTGGTGGCGTGTACATGCCCCCCGCAAGACTACGTGCCCTCCAGGCAGCGGCAGCACAGGATCGCACCAGCGCGGAGTACCAGCGCCTCTCCTGGGACGCATTGCGCAAATCAATCACTGGTATCGTCAACAGAGTCAACGTGGGCAACATTAAACATGTCGTACCTGAGCTCTTCTCCGAGAACCTCATTAGGGGTCGTGGGCTTTTCTCGCGCAGCATTATGAAGGCCCAGGCGGCTAGCTTGCCCTTTACACCCGTGTTTGCGGCTCTCGTTTCGATCATCAATACAAAATTACCTATGATCGGCGAGTTGTTACTCCACCGATTGATCAGCCAGTTCCGAAGGGCATTCAAAAGAAATGACAAAGTACGTTGGTGATTTGCTTTACAACCTCTGTAAACTTATGCAATCCTATTAGACCGTTTGCCATTCCACGACCACTTTTATCGCACATCTCGTCAATCAGTGTGTAGCCCACGAGCTAATTGCACTTCAAATCCTCGTCCTTCTCCTCGAAAGGCCTACGGACGATTCCATCGAAATCGCTGTTGGTTTCACTCGCGAAGTCGGCGCTTTCCTACAGGAAAATTCACCAAAAGCCAATGCAACGGTCTTTGAACGCTTCCGCGCTGTATTAAACGAAGGCAACATCAGCCACCGTGTTCAGTACATGATCGAAGTGCTCATGCAGGTGCGCAAGGACAAGTACAAGGATAATCCCGTCTTGCCGGAGGGGCTCGACCTTGTAGAAGAAGAGGAGCAGGTAACACATGAAATCCAGCTGGAGGAGGATTTAAAAGTTGAGGAAGGCCTCAGTACGTATCCGTTTTGGTGCATGAACCTTCGTAGTATTGATTTGCTGGCAGACATTTTCAAGTTTGACCCAAATTACCTTGAAAACGAGGAAAAGTACAACGGGATCAAGGCTGATATCCTCGGGGAAGGCTCCTCCGATGAGGAATCAGGATCAGAGGAGGGTGATAGCGAGGACGACGATGAAGGTAAGTTCGAGAATTAATTCCTTGCCTCACTGCCTAAGCATGTTTCAGCTGTTCCCGATAAGGAGGGTATTGAAGACCGCACCGAAACGAATCTCGTTAATCTGCGCCGGGTGATCTATTTGACTATCATGAATGCCCTCAACTACGAGGAAGCCGTCCACAAGTTGCTGAAAGTTCAGTTGAAGGAGGGTGAAGAGGTATGGCATTCCTATGCGCTTCTCTTTTCGGATATTTACTGAGCGTGCTAGATTGAACTGGCCAACATGATTATCGAGTGTTGTTCGCAAGAGCGTTCTTACTCGACCTTCTATGGTCTCGTCAGCGAACGTTTCTGCAAGCTCAATCGCGTATGGAACGAATGCTTTGAGAGCGCTTTCGAGTCGTATTACGAGACGATTCATCGCTATGAAACGAATCGCTTGCGTAACATCGCGCGGCTCTTTGGCCACCTCATTGCGAATGATGCCATGTCTTGGGCTGTTCTGCAGGTGATCAAGATGAACGAGGATGATACAACTAGCTCAAGCCGTATCTTCGTGAAAATCATGATGCAGGAAGTGACGGAGAGCATGGGTCTACCCACGCTCAAAGAACGTTTCGCGGATGCTGAGATCAAAGCATTGTGCACGGGCATGTTCCCGTTGGATAATCCAAAAAACACACGGTTCGCTATCAATTACTTTACGAGTATCGGACTTGGTGCCCTTACGGAAAGTATGCGCGAGCATCTCAAGGTGAGTCAAGTGTTCAATGGCGTACCGTATCCCAGAGTTAATATTGCTGTTCTTAAGAATGCACCTCGCCTGATTATGGAACAACGTCGCGCGATGCTAGAAGCCGAATCGTCGTCTTCTGACAGTTCATCGGACGAGGATTCGTCCTCTGACATTACGTCGTCAGATTCCGACAGCGAATCGGATCTGTCAGATAACTCTCGCGACCGCCATCATTCTCGTCGTCGCCCGTCAACACCGCCTCGTCAATATCGCCGCGATTCGCCGCCCCGCCGTGGGCGAGATGACAGTCACTCACCATCCCCACCACGTCACCCTCGTCGGGAATCGCCTCCCCACCGCAGGCGTGATGACAGCCGGACGCCATCCCCACCACCTCGCTCTCGCAGGGATGTCGATCGACGCGATGATGATCGACGTGGTGGCTATGGCCGAGATCGCCGAGAGTCCCCTGCACGGTATCGTCGACGCAGCGAGTCGGTTTCGAGGAGTCCACCTCGTCCTCGTGGACGTTACGAGCGTGAGCGTTCACCGCCGCCACGTCGAGAGAGCGGTCGAGAGCGAGAGCGAGCGCGAGACCGTGATTGGGACCGCTCGCGTTCTCGTTCTCGTGATTATGACCGCAGAAGAGATGATTCGCGGGAGAGATACAGGGACCGCCGACACTGATACAAATGACCATCTTACATCTACTCTTTGTGTTCACCTGGTTTCGTCCCCATGATATATTTCGTGACTATTGTTAAGGTCCCCATGTCCCGTCTGAGCCTTCTTCCGTGGCATGATCTATGGCTATGGCTCCTAGAGTCAGCAACTCGTCAACCACTCGCCTGCGGCCAGCCATAGAACACTATCCTCATATGACTTTGATTGTACGGTACGAGAGTATTTACTGTGCCTACTCTGCATATGCTCCGACAATCATGAGAACTCGCCTCATAAAGTCAGGCACCGGCTGGTTGTTCACCTATAGAACTCCGTGGAGTTACGAAGTGAGTCCAATATCACAAGTAACTTGTGTATCTATCGTGTTGGCATGCTCATGATGACGCTTCGGAGCATTGATTCCCGGATGCGAAATTTCTCGTGCGGTGTGAATAGTTCCCGCGCTCCGTGAATGCAAGCAATGCCCGGCCGTTGCGTGAGGTCACTGAGGTGTAACAGTGCGCCCTCATATCTTGACCAGCAATCAACGCGTACTTCGCAAGGGTAATGGGCTACTGTCGGTTCTGGTTAGAGGAGCGTCTTCTGTTGCGCGTTATTTGCATTTTGATATGAAGGCTTTGGAAACACTGCCAGTGCATTCCGAGTCAGGACACAATGGAATTTGTACTTGCGCAGCAGCCATTCGCTCAGTGGTGCGTGATGTCATTCGTCGTACACCTATAACACCACGAGGATGATAGGGTGATTCACCGAACTACGGTGAAAAATGCAATGCTGAACAATGCAGAACGCCGCGGCAGCGGAGTCGCTAGGGTCGTGATTTCGGCGTGACAACAGACTTATCTCTCTCTCACAATTCTTCGCCAATGAGGCTCATTCAAGTTCGTAACAGTATCAAAAAATACACCCTAGATTCAAAATACCTGCATGGACAAAGAAAAAAATAATATTTCATGAAGATGCCGACTCTGCGACTCGGACTGAGCTAACTGCCAATGTCTGCCATAGCATGATAGTAACTTGGGTACGTATCTGTGTGGCATCACATGATGAACATGACGCTTGACAGTGCTCGCCGTATGGGGCAATCTTCATAACAGCCCCTGCAAACAGTGACTCAGAACTAATACGAGGACTACCAGTATGGAAAGTTTAAAGGCACCGGGAAAGCATTTTAGAGGAGGACTTTGCGCCCTCTCACTCACTCCTCCAACATCCGTAAAACTCGCCCTCAGCTTCCAGTACCTTGGACAGCAGCGGGTTCAGTCTACTATCCCAAATCCCGAGTCGTCCAGTGGCACCTCAGTAGCTGTTCATACGCAAAACCCAGCGAGACCTCCCGTAGACTTGGCATTGTCTCCCTTGGACAGACGATGGCGTCAGACACCAATAAGCAACACAACTCTAATACCAGTGATAATCAGTGTGGTTTGCTTCCTGAGGGATGGGAAGGCGGTACTGATTCTCTTGGTCGGACGTACTATGTCGATCACAATACACGCAGCACTACATGGGTTCATCCTTCCTCGAACCAAGCTGTTGATCATCAAGCTCAGGAAGGCGAGACTAATACGGCTGGCTCGGGTAGTTTGCCTGCCGGATGGGAGGAGAGGCGCACTCCGGATGGGCGACTCTACTATGTGGATCACAACACTCGGTCGACCCAGTGGGTCGACCCACGACATCAGA
Source organism: Russula olivacea (assembly GCA_963926505.1). Classification (NCBI taxonomy): domain Eukaryota; kingdom Fungi; phylum Basidiomycota; class Agaricomycetes; order Russulales; family Russulaceae; genus Russula; species Russula olivacea. The sequence continues at coordinate 1,063,797 of OZ004884.1, forward strand.
ACACTATCCGTGTCATGGGCACGAACGGCCAGAGTTCTCTGCAGCGTCAGACTATTTCGCAACTCGGTCCGTTGCCGTCTGGGTGGGAAATGCGACTCAATTCTACGGGGCGGGTCTACTTCGTTAATCACAACACCAGGACCACAACATGGGATGATCCACGGTTGCAGTCGCCTAATGAAAGTGGGCCTCAGTACATGCGCGTTTTTAGTCAGAAGTTGATATACTTTCGTTCACAACCGGCGATGCGTACCCAGCCTGGAGATTGCGAGATCAAAGTCCGGCGCGACGACCTATTCGAGGATAGCTATGCCGAAATTCTGCGCCAGACGCCTAACGATTTCAAAAGGCGACTCATTGTCAAGTTTAAAGGGGAGGATGGATTGGAATACAACGTTCCTGCCAGGTCCGTGTCACGAAAGGTGTTCGTACTAAGCAATTCTGACATCCCTACAGAGAATTCTTCTTCCTGCTCTCACATGAGATGTCCAATCCCGTTCACTCTCTTTTCGAATATTCGCCACACGACGACCACAAGTTGCAGATCGATCCCGCCTCCAGCGGAAAACCCGGGCATCTGAACTATTTCAAGTTCATTGGACGTGTTCTTGGCCTATGCATCTTCCACCGATGCTTGCTTGACGCTTTCTTTATCGTCCCTTTCCATAAAATGATTCTGAGGAAGAAAGTCACACTGGCCGATCTCGAGAGCGTGGACGCTGAGTTGCATCATAGGATGACAGGGATGCTGTAAGTGTCTTCGTTGTATCCCGCCCCCTCACGTTAGGTCGCAACTCGCAGAACTCATGTGACTACTGCAGAGAGAACGACATTACGGACGTTACAGATGAAACTTTCACGATAGTGGAGAAGCGCTTTGGCGAGACGGTCACCATTGATCTTAAGCCGGGTGGTGCCGACATCGCAGTCACGGAAGGAAACAAGAAGGAATACGTTGATCTCGTGGTCGAATATTACATCTCAAAGCGTGTCAAGGATCAGTTTGATGGTTTTAAAAGCGGCTTCAATGAGCTGATATCTCCGGACTTGATCACCGTGTTTGATGAGCGTGAGCTCGAGTTGCTCATTGGTGGCGTGTCGGAGATAGACGTGTATGTTTTCCTTTCCCTTCGATTCTGATCCGCGTGCTGAGATTTAATGAAAGGGATGACTGGGCCAAGTTCACGAATTATCGTGGGTACGAGGTCAACGACGAAGTGATTCAATGGTTTTGGAAATGTGTACGTTCGTGGCCGCTGGAGCGGCAATCACGTTTGCTGCAGTTCGCGACGGGTACAACACGCATCCCTGTGAATGGCTTCAAGTATCTACAGGGTTCAGATGGACTGCAACTCTTCACGATTGAGAAGGCAGGCGATCGGGACCAATTGCCGAAGAGTCATACATCCCTTAATCGCATCGACCTACCGCCGTACAAGGATTATGCAACCTTGGAGCACAAGCTGACCCTTGCTGTCGAGTAAGAGGGGGCACCTACAGCTGATCAGTGTGTCTATACTAGAGAAATCGTCGCCTTTGGACAGGAATAAATGTTCTGTTGCATAGCTGTACTTCATCTCATTTCTTTACTTTTTTTTGGTCTCATTCTGTAAGACATGGGCCTGGCGCGGGACTCGGCCCCCGCCGCAGTCAGACTCGCCTATTTTACTTCTACTTTTCCGTTATTGTAATATTCTTTCACCGTTTGTCCATCATTTGCGTTCTCACCAGTACGACACATCCCTTGTATGCTAAAATTTCCGCATCCCTTCCGAGCCAATATTACTGTCCAAGAAGATAAACACGGAGGCAATACATTATTGCAGGGAACACTTTACTCAATGTAATTTTAAATCACCGTCACTCAACATGATACCTATTTTTCGAGCCTTTTCAGGACTGATGGCCGTTGTCAAAACATCTGCTTGTTGGAGGGCGATGGATCCATGCAACAGCCGGCCCCGCTGATTACATAGGCCCTAGCCGGACACATTTGTATTAGATTCCATAATTCTCCTTTGACCTCAGACCCATCGTCTCCCTGAGGGCACTTTACCTCATTCTTACTTCAGGTAGTTCCCTTGCATGTATATATGATAGGGGAACAGAGAGTACAGTATTCAAGTTTTATCTGAGGATTCACCTTGACCTCCCCATCGGCACTGCGGCCATCTCCCTGAGGCCACCTCTGGCACCTCACTGTCGCTTCAACGGATTTTCGAATTCTCTATTTTCGTCGAACGGCGAATGGGCGCACGCACTTCCTTTCTCGTGGCCAATGAGGACCCGCATCGCCTTTTCACGTGAACAATGAGCACTATATTAGGAGAAGGAGAAGATTGGTATAGTTGGACACACATGAGACACCGCCACAGCACTCAATGGAACCTCGCCAGTCATGGTCAGTATGTCTGGGGCCCCCGGGATTGTGAGCCTCTCCGTGGTACTCTACCTGTGATCCCCCTGCTAATATTGCCATTCTTGTTCACGCAGGAAGGTGATCAGAATTGTAGGTCAGTTATCTTACTTTACCTCATTGAATTGAAATGCATCGAAAGGGACAAACTCTTCATAGTTGCTGCCGCTGGTGGCTTGGCCAAACGTGGTGTCTTCAGGCTTCCCGACCCATTCGCGGTCATCATCGTCGACTCGGAACAAACACACACAACGAGCGTAATCAAAGAGACTCTCAATCCGTATTGGAATGAGCATTTTAATATGTCCGTGGGTTTGTTTTCAGATCCGTCCGTCCTTGGTTCTAATTTTCTACGACCAACATCCAGTATGGTGAAGGGCTCTTCCGTCGTCACAGTTCAGATATTCGACCAACGCAAATCCAAGCGACGAGACCAAGGTTTCTTAGGGTTTGTCGAAATACGAGTAACTGACTACCTGGATCTTGAACTTGGCGGCCAAGGTATGTTCTCCGGCTTCAGGATTGCCTCTCGCCTTAAATTACCGATCAATGCATTCCCCACAGAGACGGTTATATTAGACCTGAAGGGCACCGACGACAATCCGGTCGTGCAAGGCAAACTGGTATTTCACTTGTCCACCCACCTTACCAGGCCACCTACAAATTTCCGGCGTCCAACAGACTCCTCATTGGCCCTGACCTCTCTCCCATCAAATATCTCTAGCCGTTCGGTCAACAACGACTTGATCGACAACTACTCAGTCAACAACTACTCGGTCAACAACTACTCGGTCAACAACTACTTAGTCAACAACTACTCGGTCAAAAATGCTTCGGTGTACACCTCCCAATCCCTCCACTGGTCCGGTTCGTTCGCCTCGGTCAACACTGCCACGGTGTCCGGACTTTATAGCCCCTCCATTAACATGTCTCGCATTCTGAGTTCTCACGCTACCCCCTCGGAAACTACAACACCAATTATGACCATACCCACTACCATGATACCCGGAACTCGCCTTGAACAGCAGAAGTCTCTACCTAATATCCCAACTCGTCCTGTTAGTTCTGGTGGCACCTCAACAGTTGATCTTCCGCAGAACCCACGGAGACCTTCCGCACCTGGTTTTGTCTCCCCCGAACATTCAATCACCTATGCTCAACATAACCTCAATGCCAACGAGTATCAGTATGGTCCGCTTCCTGAGGGATGGGAAAGTGGAATTGATACTCTCGGTCTGACTTACTATGTCAATCGCCATACACGCAGCATTACACGGAATCGCCCGTCCCCGAACCAAGCTGTCGATCATCAAGCTCAGGAAGGTGAGATTACTACGACTGGATCAGGTAACCTGTCTGCCGGATGGGTGGACTCGGAACGACGCACTCCGAATGGTCAGCTTTTTCAAGTTTATGTGGACCATAACACGCGTTCAACTACATGGGTGGATCCAAGATTACAGAGTCCTCAGCTGCTTCATACCATCTCACGACTCGGTCCATTGCCATCTGGGTGGGAAATGCGACTTACGTCTACAGCCCGTGTGTATTTCGTTGACTACAACACCAAGACGACAACGTGGGATGACCCACGGTTCAAGTTGCCGTCGTCGCTCGATACAAACGTGCTGCAGTACACGGGCAGTTTCCTCCGAAAGTTGATCTGCTTCCGTTTTCAACCTGGAATGCGTACACAGCGTGGATATTGCCAAATCAAAGTTCGACGCAACCACATATTTGAGGACAGCTATACCGAAATTACGCGCCGGACGCCCAACAATCTCAAAAAGCGACTAATGATCAAGTTTGAAGGGGAGGATAAATTGGATTCCAGAGATCCTGCAGGGTTTGTACCAAAAGGCCGCTCGTATTTAGTGTCTCACATCTTTATAGGGAATTTTTCTTCCTGCTTTCACATGAGATGAAATCCTTTTATTGTCTTTTCGAGTATTCGGTGGACAACAGCCACAAGTTGCAGATCAATCCCGCCCCCGTCGTGAACCCCGAGCGCAAACATTTCAAGTTCATCGGACGCGTTCTAGGCCTAGGCATTTTCCACCGACGCTTTCTTGACGCTGACTTTAGCGTTCCTTTCCGTAAAATGATTCTGAAGAAGAAAGGCACGCTAGCGGATGTCGAGAGCGTGAACGCTGAGGAGCATCGTGGGTTGACATGGATGCTGTAAGCGCCATCGGTATACGTGAGGTCGCCATGCGTAAAACTCATGTGACTACGCAGAAACAATGACATTACGGGCGTGATCGACGAAACTTTCACAAAAATGGAAATGCGCTTTGGCGAGATGGTCGTCATTGACCTTAAGCCGGGCGGTGCCGATATCACCGTCACGGAGGAGAATAAGAAAGAATACGTCGATCTTGTAGTCGAATATTACATTTCAAAGCGCGTCAAGGATCAGTTTGATGCTTTTATGAGCGGTTTCAATGAGCTGGTCCCTCGGGACTTGATCAATGTGTTTGATGAACGTGAGCTCGAGTGGCTTATTGGCGGCACATCCGAGATCGATGTGTATGTCTCCATTCCCTTCTCCACATTGATCCGCCTGCTGAGATTTCATCGAAGGGATAACTGGGCCAGATTCACGATTTACCGTGGGTACCAGTTCAACGACAAAGTGATTCAATGGTTTTGGACATGTGTGCGTTCGTGGCCGGCGGCGCGGAGATCAAGGTTACTCCAGTTCGTAACGGGTACATCGCGGATTCCTATCAATGGCTTCAGGGATCTACAAGGCACGGACGGACTGCTCCGCTTCACAATTGAGAAGGCCGGAGATCCGAAGCAATTGCCGAAGAGTCATACATCCTTTAATTGTATTGACCTGCCGCCATATAAGAATTACACGAGCTTGGAGCAAAATCTGACCCTTGCTGTCGAGCGCGTCTCTCTTTGACATGCCCTTAGGACATACCGATCGTTGATTGATGTGCCTATAGAGACTGTCGGTTTTGGACAGGAATGGACGAAAGACTTCGTTGTATCGACCGGCATGGGTATGGATTCTCTATCATGTACGATACCAAGAACAACATTCCCAATACTGTACTGATCGACCTCACTACTAGCTCGAAACTACTAGTTTCGAGCTTTATTCTAGTCTATTCGTTCAGTCTCCGCGAATGCCTTGGGTACTGTTGGACATGCGCTAGATGTCATGACTGCTCGTGTATATATACCAGTGCACGGGCGTGGATTACCGAGGACAGTGTTACACACACACTGGCACTCAGAAGTTAATCGTGTCCGGTATATACGGTTGTGATAATGGATAGTGTCCAAGTTTTCTGGTGACCACCTATAAAATCTTTGGAAAAATAAGCGGAGAAAGCCGAAATCGCCATCCCCGAGACTTTATGGGCAGCCGTGGACTGAAGCTGAAGTGGCCCCGAAGCTCGACTCATGTGCACCTCTACGCTTCGTAGACGTGGGTCGTTAAGCCAGATGGGGTAGGCTAGGCGATACCGCACGTAACCGCAGCAACTCGACAGCTCATTCCGCTTGCGGAAAAGTTGGCCACTAGCAAGCGCCGATTTGATCAAATATGCAACCGTGTACATAGCCACAACAGCGACCAACGGTCAAACCTCGCCAGTCATGCCCGTGCCCGTATATGCGGGGAGATCGTGAGCCTCTATGATATCCTACTACCTATGATGTCCCTTGTTGATGTTGTTATTCTGGTCCAATCAGGCGACTTATCAAATTTACAGGTCAGTTATCGCTTCTTTGCGTCATTTTGATCACACGGGAACCCTTTCCAGTCGTTTCTGCAGATGGCTTGGCCAAACGTGATGTCTTCCGCCTTCCCTACCCATTCGCAGTCATCACCGTCGACTCAGAACAAACACACACAACGAGCGTAATCAAGAAGACTCTCAATCCCTATTGGAATGAGCACTTTGATGTGTTCGTCGTTCTATTCTTGAATGCGTATCATTGCATCTAATTTTCTGTTACCAACGTTTAGTACGGTGAAGGACTCTTCCGTCGTAGCAGTTCAGATATTTGATCAACGCAAGTTCAAGCGACGAGATCAAGGCTTCTTGGGTGTCGTTAACATACAAGTATCTAATTATCTGGATCTCGAGCTTGGCGGCCACGGTACGTTTGGAGTTGCTTCCTCCCCCCTTGTACGACTCACTGATGCACTCATAGAGGTGGTGCAATTAGACCTGAAGAGGTCCAATGACATTCTAAATGTGCAAGGCAAACTGATAATTTACCTCTCCACCAACCTTAGCACGACAGCTACAAGTTCTCGTCCGCCCGGCTCCTCATTGGCCCTGGCCACCCATCCATCAAATGACAGCCTTTCGGTCAATAATGCCTTAGGAGCTGCCGGCACATCTGGTAACCTTTCTCGCACCCCGAGTTCTCACGCCACTGCTTCAGAAACAACCACACCGGTTATGACCATGCCCACTCCCGTCATACCGGGAAACCAGGATCATGAACAACAACAGCCCCAGCCTAATATCGCAACTCGCCCTGTTAGTTCGGGTGGGACCTCAGCAGCTGTTCATCCGCAGATCCCGACGAGACCTTCCGCAGCTGGCATTCCCAGTGTCTCCCCTGGACAGACAATGGCGTCGAACACCAGTACGCAGCATAATTTTTACACCGAGGATCAGTATGGCCCGCTACCTGAGGGATGGGAACGCAGAATCGATCCTCTTGGTCGGACGTATTATGTTGATCACAATACACGCAGCACTACATGGAATCGCCTTTCTCAGAGCCAAGCTGTCAATCACCACACCCAGGAAGGCGAGACAAATGCTGCACGGGATCAACACAGCCGCCGGATCCTCGGGGACGACCTGTTAGAGGCTACAAGTGGTGGCTCCAATACGCAGCGTTTGGGAGTTGCTAGTGCACCATCTGGGAACGCCGCAGTGGTTGGTGGTGGTGGTGGTGCCACTACGGCTAGCTTGGGTAGTTTGCCTGCCGGATGGGAGGGACGGTACACACCTGAAGGTCGGCCATACTATGTGGATCGTAACACACGTACGACCACCTGGGTGGATCCAAGACGACAAACTATTATCCGTGTCATGGGCCCGAACGGTCAGAGTACTTCTCTACAGCCGCCGACTATTTCGCAACTCGGTCCATTGCCATCTAGGTGGGAAATGCGACTTACGTCTACAGCCCGTGTGTATTTCGTTAACCACAACACCAAGACGACAACGTGGGATGACCCACGGTTGCCGTCGTCGCTCGATGCAAATGTGCCTCAGTACAAGCGCGATTTCCGCCGAAAGCTGATCTACTTCCGTTCTCAACCTGGAATGCGTGCACAACCTGGAAATTGCCAAATTAAAGTTCGACGCAACCACATATTTGAGGACAGCTATGCGGAAATTATGCGGCAGACGCCCAACGACCTCAAAAAACGACTCATGATCAAGTTTGAAGGGGAGGATGGATTGGATTATGGCGGACTTGCGAGGTTTGTGCCTGAACAAGCACTCGTACCTGAAGGTCCTCACACCCCTATAGAGAATTCTTTTTCCTGCTCTCACATGAGATGTTCAACCCCTTTTACTGTCTCTTCGAATACTCGGCACATGACAACTACACGTTGCAAATCAACCCCGCCTCCGGCGTCAATCCCGAGCATCTTAACTATTTCAAGTTCATCGGACGCGTTCTGGGCCTAGGCATCTTCCACCGACGCTTCCTTGACGCTTACTTTATCGTTTCTTTCCATAAAATGATTTTGAAGAAGAAAGTCACGCTAGCGGATCTCGAGAGCGTGGACGCTGAGTTGCATCGTGGGTTGACATGGATGCTGTAAGCCTCATCGTTCTCTTTCGCCCTTTGACGTAAAGGTCGCCATGCACAAAGCTCATGTGACTTATGTAGAGAGAACGACATTACGGACGTGATCTATGAAACTTTCACGACAATGGAGGAACGCTTCGGCGAGATGGTCACAATTGACCTCAAAGCGGGTGGCGCCGATATTCCTGTCACGCAGGAAAACAAGAAGGAATATGTTGATTACGTGGTCGAATATCGCATCTCAAAGCGTGTCAAGGATCAGTTTGATGCTTTTATGAGCGGCTTCAGTGAACTGATACCTCAGGACTTGATCAATGTGTTTGATGAGCGTGAGCTCGAGTTGCTTATTGGCGGCATGTCGGAGATCGACGTGTATGTTTCTCTTTCTTTTTATCTGATCCGCGTGCTGAGATTTCATCAAAGGGACGACTGGACCAAGTTCACGGATTATCGTGGGTACGAGGTCAACGACGAAGTGATTCAATGGTTCTGGAAATGTGTACGTTCTTGGCCGGCGGAGCGGAAATCACGGTTTCTACAGTTTGCAACGGGTACATCGCGGATTCCTGTGAATGGCTTCAAGGATTTGCAAGGCTCAGACGGACCGCAGCGCTTCACAATTGAGAAGGCTGGTGACCCGAACCAATTACCGAAGGGTCATACATGCTTTAATCGTATTGACCTACCACCGTATAAGGATTATGCAAGCTTGGAACACAAGTTGACGCTTGCTGTGGAGTGCGTCTCACTTTCACATGCACCTAGCAGATATCCGCTGATTAACATGCCCATAGAGAGACTGTTGGCTTCGGACAAGAATATGCGAAAGATCTTTTGTTGCATGGTTCTGTATCTCATCCCTTGTTCTGACTCGTCCTGTTCTGTACCGTTATATCGACGTGGCATGGGTGTAGACTCACTTTACTCTCTGTTAGTACTCTTTCAACATTTCACCGTTTTTCAGTCAGCTTGCCTTTACGCCCGGTTTTTATCTCGATCATCAATATGAAACTCCCTATGATCGTCGAGTTGTACTTCACTGATTGGTCGGCCAGCTCTGAAACTGTGAAAGGCATTAAGAGGAATGACAAAGTTATGTCAGAGTTGCTTATAGCTAACGCCATTCTACTGGACCCAGGCCATTTGCATTCCACGACCACATTTATCGTACATTCAAGTTCTTTGCCTACGAGCTAATTCCAACTTCCATCGTCCGCCTCCTTGAATGGCCTGTAAACGATTCTATATCGAAATCACCATTGGTTTCACATACGAAGTTGGTACTTCCCTTCTGGAAAGCTCAGCAAGGGCCACAGGTGGCAATTGCGACCACCATCGTCGATGTCGTCGCTTGTCATCACCGCCCCGTCATGTCCTCCAGGATTCCCCCTGCTACTTTTTTTTTACCACGCCCACGTCTGCACCTGTCTCCAGTAGAAAACCCTGTTACGCGTCGAAATATCTATAACCTTGAATCCAAGGGCTAGATGTTACATGTCTGTTCGGTTTGGTGACAATCGGGGTCGCCAAGCCGAATACTGGAGAATATTGAGCACATATGTCCGCGTCCTTGCAAAAGTCATGGGTAAGTCTAGCGTTTGGATAGTAGCACGCATCCGCATATAATCAACGGAACGAATACACGAAAAAAACAACATCGGACGCGCCGGTTATACTCCTAGTCTTGTAACTCACACTGTACTAAGAAGTGTCCGATCGGCTTCCATTGTCTTACGCTCCTTCATCTCGCGATACCGCTTGATCGCACTCTCCCGCTCCGCCTCCATCATAACGCGTTGAGCCATCGAAAGCACCCCCGCACCTGCAGCTGCACCCGCCTTGGTTTTCTCGCCGCTACCCGCCGCTGGTGAGTTATGCTTCGTCTTCACGCCGCGCGGAAACTTTTTCAGTTGTGGCGGTGCCATCGCGACATCGTTCAGACGGCGCGGTGCGGCGCTTGACATGACCGCAAATTCTTTGGGCCGATGGTCATCGTCGTTGTCGCCGTCGTCAGCATTATCGCGTCGTGCCGTCGTAGATAATGCGTCCTTCACGGAGGCTTTTTTAGTAGCAGTAGCAGCGGCAGCAGCAGCAGTAGTGGAGGTATGGGAGGCCGAGGGGACGACTGCCGCTTTCCTTTCTTTACGCTCGGTCGTGGCAGAAGCGCGCATTGCGGATTGCACCAGTGGACGCATGTGGTCCTCAACCCTCCTGAAAGAAAAAAAGAAAGAAAAAAGACGAGTGATGAGAGAGGGTTCTTTCCCGTTTTCACGTTAGAAAGAGGTGGGAGAAGAAAGGACGATTTACCGATTGAAATGCTTGAGCGATTCCCCGGGTTGAATCTCAATAATGGCCTGAGTGTCGACCAGATGATGATGCTCCTTCCCCTTCGTATTCGATACCCTACACTTCTCTGCCCCCGCTCCGGGCCCCGCGTTCGTACGACGTTTCTTGTGTGGCGGTGGCTTCGGTGCGCCGCCCGTATGGTTGTGGTCATGGTCATCGTTAGCGTCCGTTGCCCCTCCTTCCATCTGCATCCGCGCATGCTTCTTCTGCTTATATTCCGCGCGGATCCTCGCAGCGTCCAACACACGCGCTGCGGACTTGGGAACGCGTTCGGTGCTGATGCTCGTGCCATTGCCAGAGTTATCGCCTGGTGGGGCAAGATCTGCGCCTCTAACTAATCAAATGAGACTCGACTCGGCACTGAGGCTAAGAGCCAGGGATTGGATATAATCGAGAGAATCTGGTATGTGCTGACCTTCCTTTTCTTTGTTGCTCGCGCACGGATTTTTTTGCGCGTTTATGAGGCATCGCTGGATGTTCTGTCTCAATGTTGAAGCAAGCTTGAAGCTCCACTAGTACTGGCAGGCAGCTTGAAAGCAAAATTTTGCTGGTAAGTTACAGAACGGATATATTACATAATAACATAGCGAGGTGAATTCGCCCAAACGACGTAGCAGACCTCGTATGTACCGTACTATGAAGCATGCGTGTAAATATTTAGTCTATTATGTATGCCATCAGTCTAGAGTGCTACAAGATTTGGATGTGGATGTGCTCCAAGCCGTGGTCCCATCCGGGGCACGCTGCGTTCGGAATCTATCAGCAAGAAAAAGCAAGCAAATAAATAAGAGGTGAGACAGGAAATACTGTAGAAAACATCTCGAAAACAAAACAAAATAAGTTAGTGGATTATTACGAGCGTTCGCTAGGAGGGCTCGCTAGCAATGTACATTAGGTTGCCTCCTTGTCGGTTGGCATCAGTAGGCCTACAGTGTTCCCGAACCCGGCGAGAAAATACGTTCGCCCACTCACGAGCGGACGAACACGGGTGAATGGTAGCCGCGATGTCTCCCGTGTGACCGTGGGCCTGGCGGCAAACGCAGGGAGCGCCGCCGTTTCGAGCGCCGCGAGGGGCGATGCGCTGACACGCGCCTCGGCAGGGTCGAACGTCCATGCCTCCCAACGCTCAAGCGACGCCGCGCTAAGCCCGCAGTCACGTTGCGCATGTGCCGACAACGATGCGGCATCCACTATCCCCGTCCTGTTTGTGTCCGAGTCTGGCGGCTTTCGCGAGCGCCGTCGCAGACCGACCACTCTCGATCCTGCAACGTCCCATGCACCGCGCTCGCATGTCGTGTCTGCGATCTGGGAAATCACGAGGGAGCGCCAGCGAGCGGGAATTCGGGGTGCCTCTGATGGACCCAGCGGTGTGTCGGACGCATTCTCTGGGACTACGAGCGTGTCCGTGGCGGCTATGCGACGCAGGGAGTCTTTCTCGGACGCACGACGCGAGAGTACGCCATGCCCTGAGACGGGGAACGGCGCACTGTCCTCCGACACGGACGCATGCCGTGAACGAGCAGGTCGCACAAGTGTTGTCGGTGCCGAGTTATGACACTGGTGGTGCTTGAGTGAGGATGTCCACAGTGATGCATCGGGTGTCGATGAGTTGTGCAGGCAGGTGCGGCGCGAAGACGAAGTGGTTATCGGAGGGGGATTGTCAGGGGGAAGAAACATACGGAAAAAGTGCACGACGGGCCCAGCAGTGAGAATGAGAGCGAAAGAGTTTGACGGCGGCACGCCGCAGCGGGTGCATGGTTTGCACGGGGCGGCGCAGATGCGCAGGATCTTCAGTGTTCCATAAGGCTCATCGAGGAGCGCGATGCAGGAGCCGGTTTTACCATCCCAAAGGGAGACGACACCTGCCTCTGTTGCAGCGGCAACGATAAGCGTACGCACACCACGCAATTCCACAGTACATGCGTGAAAGCTGGCAATAGTATCCGCCGGGTTGCCTGCCTGTAGGTGGCATTCAGAGGTAATTGGGGTGTCAAAGCCAGGAACGAGGTCTACGATATCAAGGGACCCGTCTTCAGTAGCGAAACCTCCTATGAGACAACTACTGTCCGGGATTGATAGGATGGTGGACCAAATCACGCGACGCCCATGGGGTACAGACAGGGTGGGGTAGTCAGACTTTGCACCGTCGCATTTGATAATCTCCCCATTTTCATGTGTTGCAAAGAAAGTCGGCAATTGACCCGGGCGAGCAGCAGACATGGAGGTTGATCTCCCCAATATCCGGCTATTCACAAAGTGTAGCCCAGTGACTGCCGATGATGCGCCACGAACCACACGTTGAGGCCTTCCACCCGCTGGTGCTGGTAAAGCCCAAATAGCCACAACGCCCGCCCCAGTGCCCACCGCGCAAAAAGAGCCCACATCATCCAGCGCAAGTGCGGTAATAGCAGCACTTAACGTTGACGGACCCACATCGAGCACATCCGCCGTACCAAGCACAATCGGCGATGCGGACCCATCGTTCCACAAGACGAGCTCATTTCCGATACTCACAGCAGCGACCGTTCGCCCATCTCCGCTCGCCGCCAGCAGTTCAATATCCGTCGAATGAGCGCGAGGAAGTGCAGCGAAAGCGAGAGACGCCTTTGGAGGGGCCGTGCTCGTTAGGGATAGCGGCTCGGCTTCGGCACGATGGCGCTGTGCCTCAAGACGCTCGGCGTCTTTGAGCAGATATAGAAGGAGAGCATAAAGCGCGGCGACGGTAGCCGCAATGGGGAGTATAACGATGCGTGCCATCCGGGCAGAGGTATGCATGACCCAGGAGTAAGATAATGACGGGCGGGCGCGGTGAGATGGTGGAGAAAGTTTGGCGGGCTGGGTGGCATCTGCGGAGTGAAACATAAGAAGTGTGGGTGACTCGACGCGTAGATGTACTAGAGGATCCTGTCCCGGGTTCAGCAATTGCCAGGTGTGCCATGCAGGGTCCTGTTTACGTTGTTGAGCGAGAGATATCGATGTAGGGATGATCTGGGTATCAGAAAGGCGAGTGGCAGGGGATGTCACAAAGTAGAGTGTCCCGGTCGTCGCTAGAAGCTACGGAAGTGTTCATGATCAGTACCTGTAATATTTGAATGGTCTGGTTCGTACCAAAAATAGACTGATATTTTTGTTAGCACGTCCGCGGAATAGTCCTCGGAGTGCCATCATAAATTTACGGCCCCTCCCGTCGGGCTGGGCGGTCTGCACCGGGTCCGCGGGCGGGATTGGTGGTGTAAAATTCGCGTTTTGCTGCAATAGCTCCTCGAGTTCCAACCGTTGAAGGTCGATGGACAGAACGGCCACGAAGAACGTATGGACAAGAAACCAATGCGCGACAAGCACGACGACAGCAAAAGCGCAGAACTGGCGCGTCGCACCGCTTGCAAAAAAAGCGATGATCCCGAGAATGACGTTGTACGAGAGTACCTTGAGTGAGTTAGAAGTTCCAGCACGTGACAAACCCTCGCCGATGCGTTCTTTGACGGGAAGGGTTATGGACGTCTTAACGACAGCCTCAACCTGGAAGATGGTAAGAAATAAACAAACAAAAACTGACTGTGGGCATGACACAGACCAGACTGAACATATTTTCTGCGCCAATAAACATGATAACCAGGGGGAAGATTCCCCTGTGGCGCATAGTTAGACAAAAATCACCGACACCGATAGGAACTCACCAAGGTATCATAGTGACCCGGAATCCCACGAGAGCACAGACACTCAGGCTGGTGATAGTACTAACAAGCATCTCAATCGCGCCAGTGAAAATCAGTCCTATTCCGTTATGCACTGGAAGACCTTTCCGCATATACTGGCTGAAAACTATGACGAACGCCAAGTATGCGAGGTAGATGAACACGGTTAGCACAGACGAATCAGTGGAGGAAGATTTGCGTGTTGTGTACTGTAGAAACAAGTCAGGACAAATTCACGAAACAGAATGGCGCGACAAACCTCAAAAGCGATGAGTTTCGGCTGCTGGGTCTCGGTGATCAAGGTGGCCGTGTCCTTTGATGCGTCCTCTAGTATTTGGAGCCATAACGCATGTCCCGTCTTCCCAAGGCAATCTCTTTCTGGAAAGAAAAATGTAAGAGCCAAGAACACAGTGGAGCCTGTGTCGACGCTTGAATATTTGCTTCTGTCGTCCCAAGCAACAACCATTTGTGATTCGATTGGGACACCGGCGAAAGAAACGTTATTTGAAGGCGAAAGGGTATGTAGTACGTTTGTGTCGGTCATAAGCGCGCTTTCATCATGATTCCAGAACATCAGGGGGGAGACTACGAGACATTGACCGTCAGGCCGCTTGAGGCAAGGTACCGTCCGCGCGTCGAGGGTATTTGAAATTTTACGCTCTAGGCGTAGCGTTGCGCGCAGAATCTGGTGGCTTAGCGCTGTAAAATCAGTAGAGGCGGAGCTGTGCACGAGCACACGTTCGATGCGCAGCGTCCGCTCAACGCCACATCGCGCGCGGACGACAGGGTCCTCACGGACGTGGAAGCTGTCATGGGTTGCCCAAATGTCGCGGAGTTGATGTTGAGCATCATAGCTGGAGATGGCATCAACGGCAAGGAAAGGGTCGAGAATCTGGGAGGAAAAGTGGGCAAGGAAGCGGGGCTGGGAGGATGAATAAATGGCTAGGGCCGGGTAGAATAGAGAGGTGATGACGACGGCAGAGATAAGAATAACGCGAATTTGATGTGTTGCGCAATGCCTTGATAGCGGAAATGCATGGTACTATTCAGCGCGAGGTAAGGGAGAGGATACAGCGACGTACAGTCCAAAGGGATGGAAAAGCCTGTGCCCGGTTGTTCGAAGACGAAGCAGTAGGAGCGGACCCAGGGAGTCCATGAAAGGCTGTAGCAAGATACTACACGAGGTCGGTGGGATTATTATTTAAAATGGCGCGATTCGCAGCGTGATACTGCGCAAGAGAGGCTAGTCTCAGAAGGCCTGATGTAGTAAACGGATGGGTATAAAAAGTTAATAATGATGCTGTGCGCGTGGGCGAACCATGAGAGTCGTCGGAGTTCAGGCCGACCGTGCTGATACGTAGGTCCGTTGACAAATCATGAAGAGGGAAAAAATGGAGGAACTGACCGCACGCTTGTGGGCAAAACCAAAAGGGTAAAGCTGCAATCTGTAAGTCAAACACAAGCGACCGTTGAACGTGAACTGAGGCCGCCACAGCCGAGATCACCGAAGCCGGGCCTGCTTTCCGGCCGCTACCATCGGCTCCCAATCGCTTCCACTGCGAACGGAGTTTCCCTTCTCTCTGCCATCATGGCCTCCTCGCCATTACTCAGGTCAGCCCTTTGCCAGCCACGACGAAGAGGCACGTTTCTGCATCCAGACTTCTCCATCTACAACCAAAGCTGACATCTTAATTTCAGGGCTCCACGCGACATCCGTGTCCCGCGCCATTACCAAGTTCAAGATGCCCGCTATGTCCCCGACCATGACTGAAGGAGGAATCTCGTCATGGAAGAAAAGGGAGGGTGACAGCTTTACTGCTGGTGACGTGCTGCTCGAGATTGTATGTCACGAGCAATGATGAATTGCGGTGGAATATCTCCGATGACCTCTCCTCGATCCGTACAGGAAACGGACAAGGCGGTTATTGATGTGGAAGCACAGGATGATGGGATCATGGGCAAAATTCTGGTTCGCTTTTCCCCACAACCGTGATTGGCTGCATTCCGACACGTCGAATGTACACATGACAGGTTCAGGACGGACAGAAGAACATTCCGGTTGGGAAAGCCATCGCCCTTCTAGCTGAAGAGGGTGATGATATCTCTAATATCGAGGTTCCAGAGAATGGACCTGAGCCTGCTGAGTCCGCAACTACCTCTAAGCAGGAACAGGCACCATCGCCCCCCCAATCTGCTCCAACCCTGGCCCCAACTCCGAAAGCGACGCACCCTGTATCACACTCACGGCCGCTTTTCCCGTCTGTAGCGCGTTTGCTTCACGAGTATAGTGTTCAAGACCCCGAGAAAATCAATGGCACCGGTGTCCGAGGGATGTTGACTAAGGGCGACGTGCTCGCCTTCCTTGGCAAGGCTTCGAGTCCAACGGGCACATTCAGACCCGCCCAACCCGGGCCAGAGTCTGAGGCTTCCAAGGTGAAGGCGAAGGTAGAGAAGGTACGAACAATTAAGTTATCTGCTATCACCTGACATAATGCGTCATGACCTTAGCCACTGGATGGACTAGCGATTCGTCAGCTCATTGTACAAAGCATGTATCAGAGGACAGTCAAGGCGCGCGCTGCAACAGGTGAGCGCACCCATCCGGTAACTCCACTGCGTACCCCAAGTCTGACTTTGCATAGTACCCCAGATTGTGGCCGACTTCGACTCAGTCATTGCAGACCACCTCCCTCCACCTCCTGCTTCCCCAGTCAAAACGGTACCACCTATCCTACCTTCAAAAGGGACGTCGGGTGACTTCCTTGACGGCCTCGTATAAAGCCCAGCGCTGCTTGTTCATTTATAGAACCCCGCATAATATTAGACGCGTAGAACTGCTCCTCTATGGTGTAACATTTGAACGTTTGTGTAGTGCCGCCTTCTCGAGCGATACACTGGTCAAGCTATTCTGCCTCGTCAAGTGGGAGAAACTAAAAATCCATGTGTCAATTACACTCAAGGACCGATAGACGGATTTACCCGAAAGGAGATAAAAGCCTCGCTAGTCCCGCCCCGGGCGAGCGGTGACGATACAAGAAATTGCATATTCATGGTCCCGTCACTACCGATCCGTAGTGATGTTTTGCTCGAACACTGTAGTGCTTGTTGGGCCCGTGCGATGTGCGTGATTCGGTAACTATAATCATTCCATTATTCCAGTGCCATGTCATCTGACAGGTATCCAAACCTAAAAGAAACTGGTTCTGCGCAGTGTACTGTCTCGAGTACTTCGCGGTCATTTGGATAGTCCATCTTGAATGTGACAGTAAGCTTCTAGCAGGTATATGGGCAATAAGAGATGCGGACCTCTGTGCTTCCGAAGGCACCTTCAGCGTGAATTCGGAAAACTGGCGTCGCTGCAGTTGCACGCGGCCTACGCGCTGGTTCGCCCTGCTCTGGAGGGTTACCGATGAGGGTGATTTTCTCGCACGATGAATCGATCTCGGAAAGGGCATCGCGAAGCCAGGATGACTTTGTGCATGGTTAATTTAATTTGAATCATGCATCGGCAATGCTTCCCCTCACCTTTAAAATGAGTTGGAGGACGCTACCATTCAATGAGCTGAGGTCCGGTAATGCATCTCCCAACTGGGTGATGCTTACGTTCGTTCAATGTCAAACGACATGTCAGGTTGGTTCTCGGCAGTATATGTCGTGATCTCGAACTTGGCATCTGGTTCTGTCGAACCTTCTGCGCTGGGAATCATCATTGATGACGTGTCCCTTTTGCATACGGTGAGAGGAGACGCACATGAGTAAGGACAAGGGATGTCCTTCACCAGCGTACGACAACCGCATTCCGACCGTCTTTCCCGCCGTTGCGCCGAAATATGCCTCGATTCTCCCTCGCGGTACGTCATCGTCCCCACCGGGCTCGCGATCGCGTACCCACCTTCGATTCTGTGTTCGTCCTTCCGAGGCAGTGGGCGCTGAACCGGTGGAGAAGATGGACAGAGAATCTAAAAATGTACGCAAAGGGAACTCTAACATCGTCGTATCTTCCGTCTGTGACGTCTCTGGTGGTGTCGGGGAGGCAGATAGGGGCTTAATCGGACTGTAAGTAAACTCATCGAATATTTGTGCAGGAATGTATGCTGCAGCTACTTGCACTTTGATGAGAAACCGTATGTATGCGCGCACAGACTCGGAAGAGCCACATACCCGCCACCAAGGAAGACTCTTCAACGAATACGGTCAAACCACCGCTGGTGACCATCATTGTCGCAAACTGGTCTGCAGGTTAGTCCTTCAAGTTGACCGCAGTCAGAACGTCAACTGGCTCACGTCGACAAAGTTCACACCTTTCACCAGGCTGCTAAAATGGCGGAGATCATGTATAGACGCCACCAGAACCTCATGTCGAACAGTTGATGACTACCAAGGAGAGAAAAAAGGGTTACGGAATACTCACTGTTGACGTCCGCTGCCCTTCGTGATTCGCAGTTGCCATGGCCTGCCAGTGGGCTATCAAAGAATAAGTCAATGTCCACAACCCCCAAACGCGCTGAACGTGACCTTCACGTGATTCGGAAAATGGACAGGGAAAGCTCAGGGCGCAGACCACAACACAGGATCGCTCAGCACTCAATAGAGCAGTACTATGGTAACAGCAACTGACAGCTGAACCGGTGCCGAAGCTAGTTGTTGCCTAACTACCATGATGCTCTACCTCTTCAACCTCACAGACAGGACCTTCTTCGTCAAGTCCAAGTCCAAGCGCTCTGAGCCTGCTGTCCAACTCAGTGTCAATCCGAACGACTTTGCTGAACTTCCCACAAGCAAAGACAAATTCGAACTATTATCAACCAAAGCGGATTCGAAAACCACACCAGAGAAGGTATCGCTTGGCCCCGAGGTAGAGCGGCAGTATCTTGTCAACCCGAAGAAGTGTTCCCGCGTCGGATGGAGTCATATCTCAATGCCCGAAGACTGTCCATGGCGCATTTATCGCGATCAGGTGACTTCTTTAATTCTATTGCGGTTATCGGTTAAAAGGCCAATGAAAGAGTACCGTAGACATCTAGGAAGCGCGTAGATATCCTGGTCCTGCCTAAGCGAAAGTTGAGGTCTTTCCTTTCTGACCTGCCGGATACCACTCCTCTCTATTCTCTCTGTTTACCAGGCAAGCCTTCCTCATGATTTCTGCTGCTCTGAGTTGTCTGACTATTTATTATAGGCACCCATGATACGTATGTGCCCCATTATCTCGAAGCATCAAGTGCTGAAACGTCGTAGCATGGCCTTTTATGGGTGGCCGATCTTTCAGTGCCAATCTGGGACTACACCGCTCTCTGTACAGCTCACCGATGGCATACGCGTTCTTGATATCCGCCTTGGTATCAAAGATGGGCATCTCCTCGCATACCACGGTCAATTTCCAGAACGCACGGCCTTTCAGGCTATTCTAGGCGACCTCCATACCTTCCTGACCGCTCCTTCATCCGCGCGCGAGACTGTTGTTGTCTCAATCAAGCAGGAAGATTTTGCTACCCAGAGCCCCCAAACCTTCTCTGCTCTAGTACGTACAGAGATCGAGGCTGGTCCTGGTGGTAAGGGCATGTGGTTCCTGGCGAATCACGTGCCGACTCTAGGCGAGGTGCGAGGCAAGGCGATATTGCTTAGCCGTTTTGGTGGTGATGGCGCCGGCTGGGAAGGTGGGCTGGAGGGTATGGGGATTCATCCAACAAATTGGCCAGACAATTCGAAGGAAATATTTTCGTGGACATGCAAGGACGTCCTTGTACGGACCCAAGATTGGTGCGTTGCTTCTTTCTCATATGCCAGCAGATCAGTGACTTGTGGCCCGTAGGTATAACATTCCTTCCTTCCTATCCATCCCCGAGAAGACCGAACTTGCCAAAGCGCCTCTCCTGCCCCCGCCCGCCAGTGTAGCTCAACCAGTTCTCTCTATCACATACTGCTCTGCTGTCTCCTTCCCCTTTGCAATACCCCCAGTCGTTGCGACAGGATTTGGGTGGCCGAGCATTGGCTTAGGGATTGAAGGTGTCAATTCACGCATTGCCCACTTCTTGCTTACGGCGTTCAAAGAGAATACGACGCTGTGCGCTTGGACACTAATGGACTTTTACGACAAGCCGGTTGTCGCACTGCTGATAGAATATAATTTCAGAGTAAGTGCGAGAGACGCTCACAGCGCGATTGTGCCCAATCCGACCGGCGGGCCAAACGGTACGTCCATTTTACATTCACCGTGACGGCTTACAATAATCACCAATTGCTTTTCGCAATGGCAGCTATAACAGGACCGCAACTCGTGAAGTCCTAGTTCTAGAGCTACCACGATGGATAGTATTTGATTAGTTGTGATGCATCTCGTCGCTCCGTTATCATCATGGTCAGTTGGCGATCCTCTGCCAACGGCCTTTCATCATAGCATAGCCTGCCGAGAGTTTCCTAATAATCAACTTGAGAAGCAGATCATAATGCCCACCAGTGGTTGCGAGGAACCAGAGCGTGAACTGACGGAAGGCCGTCGCATCTACTACCTGCATGCAGGAGCCTGGCCTGTATACCTCCTAACGAATCTTCTACAGAAGGCTGCCTCGCTGCAGTTAGCAGCGATCGTAACATGCCGTCTACGTAAACATTAGGAGGCAGCGATAAGTTTGGCGGCTCCTGACTGACCAAATGCGGAAGTTGAAGAACTCTGTTGAACCACCGCCGTCACCCATGTTTCTTTGGCTGATTCGAAAGGGTTGTCAAGTTTACAAACCTGAAACTTGTTTGGAAGAAGATGGTTGTAAGACATTCTGCTTTTTCATGTTATAAATGAGAGGGAACATGCAGAGGCGTGCGGCTAGCACGCTACTCCCCTCTTGTCTCTACGGTTTTTCTGCATTGTAAACCCCTAGCAAGGTGAGTGCTTAGTTTGTCAAAGATGTCCAGGGAGCATGAAGCGTCACCACCATCCGATCTACAGAGATTATCAAATATCCGGGTAGTACCTGAAAATGGATTTCCGAAGCGAGGCGAGTCCTTGGGCCATCCGTGACCTTACTGAGGACATCTTTGGGGTTTGTTCCGAGTGTGATCACACCGGATAACACTTACCCGCGTCAATCACACTACAGGTTTCCCCAGCCAGCTGCGCCGAAAGTTCCTGGGAGGAGGCCCCAGATGCACGTGTACCGGAATGTGTGTTCTCTCTAGCCTTAAGAGCCGAAAATTTTCGTTAGCTGACGCCGCCCCGTGGACTTAGCGTGTTTGGATGTGCTTCCGGATGGAAGACATCGGACGCCCAGCCCATCGATCGCCTGCATCGATCCAAGACTGACGGTGCTGTGGCCTTCTCCACCTGCATCACCCAGCGAAGAAGAATCATCTGCCTCTGTAGATGACGGATGGACCGCCTTTGATAGCTGGGATCAGGAAACGCCGGGCGCACGTGTCTCCGGTACGTATCTTTCGTATTGTGCACTACCGCAGCAGCTCACTCACGAGCCTCAGAATGCGTCCTAGAGGGGACAACATCTCCGACTGTGAACGTTGAGGGTGGGTCCAACGAGTCGAACACTGGACCGGGCAAGTCATCGCCGATCCGAGAGCGAGAGCTCAGAAAGACGAGATCGACTGTGAGTGGCCGTTAGCGAAACACAGAACAGATGATACGATGATCGAGGAGACGCAGGTCACTACTCGCGCTGCTGCTGCTGCTGCTGCCGCCAGGAACACTAAGGTGATGGTCAAGGGCCCGGA
The DNA here is from genome assembly GCA_963926505.1 of Russula olivacea. NCBI lineage: Eukaryota > Fungi > Basidiomycota > Agaricomycetes > Russulales > Russulaceae > Russula > Russula olivacea. The sequence continues at coordinate 1,085,778 of OZ004884.1, forward strand.
CAAGACCCACACGAAATGGAAGTGCCGCACAAAGGGAGACGTCGGCGCTGCTCCTCCCTCCGGCCCATCATCCGCTCACATATCGCAAATGGGACGTCGCCCGGACCCTGAACCAATCAACAACAGTAGCAGCAGCAGCAGCAATGGCGGCAGTAGCAGGAACAGCAGCAAGGGAGAAAGCGGGCGGGCGGAGGGAATAGAGAAGATCCACATGAAGTTGTGGAAGTGTCGGATCGGAGGGTGTAACAAGACTTTTCATAGGAAAGGTGACGCTGTGCGACACCTGCAGACGACTGCCAGGCATAATGGCAGGGCAGTCGTTTGCAACTGCGGCGCTCCGTTCTCTAGGCACGACGCGCTGAAGCGGCACCAGCGTCTGTGTAACGGACACAGCAGTTAAGAGGCGAATTACATTCAAAGTCGAGTCATCGATGGACGGTGCGGGTTCGATTCGTAGCGGGTTTTGGCGTAGTAGCACTTGGGGCAATATCGTGCAGAGGTTGAAATTGAAGAGCTAAGACCACACGGCGAGACCTGAACTTTAAGGACGTGACCCAGTACGTGCTTGCCCTTCTATCATCGATAAATTTAGAGAAAGCGCGTGGGTAGAGCATGGCATGGCAGAAATCTTCGGCGCCACAGGACAAGGAGAGATGGAAAAATTGTGCGTTCAGAAGTGAACTATCGAGATTATGAAGAGCTTGATAAGGGGCCAGGTGGCCTCCTTTTTTTTCACACAACCCACGTTAAGTTCATCGTAATAGAGAAAGTGCAAGTCTAAACTGAGTTGGTCGTAAAATGGCATTCCGGACTCGTCGGAAACATCATCGTGGCGTGTTCGATAGTATCATCCATCCTCTTGCGCCACCGTACTCTTTGGGCACTTCAAACCAGGTTCACTCTCCTGCTGGCCATACTGGAAAATACGTGAACGCGACAGTCGCGTCTCGTGTTCTTAGCTCCGACTCTGTCTGAGCCGTAAGACCGCGCGGGCCATTCCATCCCTCCAAAGGCCGGCTCCCAGCTCACAAGCCAAGAACTCTTCGATGATGCAAGTCAAAAATTCCTCTCAGGCTCCAAGATCCTTGATAACACGGACACTCTGAGGGGATTTAATCTCATCTTATCGCTCGAGTCAGCAACCCATCGCCACCGGCTTGCCAAGCTTGACATGTCAAGTCCATCATTTCAGCTTGATTTCAGCGTCGAATAATTTCCCACTGTCACCGCCTCATCCTTTTCGGGCTTCCACAAAATAAATCCAGGAAATAGGTTAGAATTGAATTCAGTAGGGCTATTAATTGGACAGTCTTTGGACAATTTCTTGCACTTCATCGGTCATTTCTCGTTACCGTTTTGCCCGTCGGGCTGGAAGGCTGGAGGCTGGAGTTTGAAAGTTATATCCGATGCTGTGCCCATGTCTCATTCCGGGCGACCGAACACCGTTTCTCGCGTGGTCAAATCAAAATCAGACCGTATAGTAACCCTCCACTAGTCAAGATGGCCATACCACCTTTGCAGATCTCCCCCCATAATCCTCGCACCCTTACGAGAGCCGCCGCTCCACTCCCCCACCTTTTACCACGCGAGGCGCTATGGAGCTCTATCTCATTCCCAACGATCCGGTCAATACCACGTTCATAACCTCCGATGGGTATCTCCGCTATTGGGTCCGTACAAGTCGGCCCCTGTCGTCACTTAGGGCGTGCAGCTCCATCATCCAGCGACCATCGGTTCATGACAATAAAGAACACGAAACTCTCGGGGAAATCGCCTGGGGCGGGCTCGGCAGACACTCTGTTATCCATAGTGACCTTTTCAAGGGACGTGCGGGCGTTGCGGGCGGCAAGGCTGTCAGGGTGAAAGACCTCCTGTGGAAGATCAACACATTCGGCAAGTAAGTGGGCTCTATTCTCTCGCGTCGGGATAATACAGTAATCCAGGACCCCTGTCTAGCTCGAGGTGTTTCATCGGGAACGACGAGGAAGAGTATGTATGGAAATTCTGCAAGAGCACCGGATTCCAGGTATGCTTCTCTTTTACATTCCTGGGCTGACTGTCATCGAATCCCTCTTTAGCTCCTTCACGTCCGTACTGGAAGTATCAAAGCCATATATGAGCACAGTCCTTCACACGTCGCCAGGGGCGTATTCAAAGGCCAGTTCAAAACGTGTCTCCGCATCCACCCATCCTGCAAGCTCGATCCCGACATCCTCGTGTTGACTTTTGTCGTTATGGAGAAGAAGCGAAGGGATGGCCTAGGTGACCAGGTGAACGTTGCCACCGACAAGGAGGAGAGCGCCGCAGAAGCGAGTGCGATGGAAGGCGGTGGTGGCTTGATGTGATCAACCATGAATTGGCTTGGCTTGCTTGACATCGAAATAGACAGGTTATTGTTTGGTTTACGACTTGGTCTCGTTATTATATGGTCATATGCGCTGTCTACACCTTATTAAATAGGTAATACCCACGGTTTCGAACGAGTTAGCCTTTTGAGATTTGTAGCATGCATTTGCGCAACCCAGCCAGAGGAGGAACGCATGTGTACTACAGCCTGAGTTTGCTGCTCCCGTTGCGAAGTTCTGCACGAGCCACCGCCGTGATGCGAGTAGTAAACCAAGACCGCACCTCGAGGACGGAGATAACACCACCTGGCAGCTTCTGTCAGAACTCAGAAGGTGCAACTCGTGTCGCAACGCGCCTTCTCTGTTGCTCGTTGTCGACCGGGTTTCTACGCGGCCACAACAGGTGGAGAAGAGAATCAGGGAGAATCAGGGAATCAAGTGGCGAAAGTCTACATCAAACTTCGATTGGCCAGCGGTGCAGTGCGAAGACTTCAAATTCCTTGAACATGGGGCACGCCCGCCATCACGGTGGGCGGCGATAGGAAAAGAAATATGGAGGTCACCTCGTGTTTCTCGCGTGTGTGCAGGCGCCTTGCCGGAGCGCCTCATTTTCAGTACGGCACCCCGGCCCGTATCGGCCGCACGGTGATCCCTACGTTGGGTATCCGGAATATCTCTGGAATCCAGTCCCTTCCTCGTCTTCCCCCAGCCTGAATTTGACTTGTTGATTTTTCTTTTTTTTACTGATTACCCCGCGCATACACATACACATTACGAGTCTCGCTGGCATATGGAAACGCAGGCTATCTTCCTGCAACCTAGACCGCTTGCTCGCACGCCAGGAAGGCCTGTTTTATTGCCGCTATTACCCCCGACCGTGGCCGGTCAAGCCACTCCCTGTGGAGGTATGGTCCAAAGTCCTATCATACGTTATCGACGACGAAAAAATGGGCGTTCCGGAGAAACGCGCACGCTTGAAAAAGTGGGAGTTGTTATTCGTGTGTAAACCCTGTGTGGTGAGTATTGTATCCGTTTTACGCCCAACAGAATCAATGGGTAGCGAATGGCGTGTGCGATTTCCTCTTACTTGTTTACCATGTGTTTGACTTTGCTAATCATCTTATTCCGCTAGAATGTCGTTCTTCCTCTGCTCTATTCCAGAGTTCATATCTTCTTTGTGAGCACGCTCCAAAAGTTCGTTGCTCACCTGTCCTCCTTTCAACCCGATTCGTCGGACCTCCCTGCGTTTAGATTAATTGGCCTAGACTCATTCGCCCTTTAGCGCTTTGGCCCCCAACTACAGTATGTACCCTCTATCCAGTTTCCACAGTGCCCGACAGATCCAGAGGCGTTGGGGCATCACTCATATAGCGCCGATTTCGTGAGAAAAATTGTCACGCAACCGACGTCATATGAGTCACCAACTTTTGACTACTATAGTAGAACACCACACCCTCCATCCCTGCTCCAAGTACACCCCAAGAAGCGGCTCCCGAAGGTAGAAGGGGAGGCATCAAAGGTGAAGAGTGACACTGTGCAAGTACAACGACCTCCTTAGTGAACCTCGTGAGCTCCTTGGCGAGCGCCTCTACCTTGTCCCTCGTCAAACCAGTGTGGCCCCTTCATTTCCCTCACGCTTGGCGAGTTTGTCAAGGTGCGTCATGTATTCTAACAGTTTTCGTCCATCGCCCCCGTTAGACACGTCGCTCACTAGCCTCGAGAAGAACGCATCTATTGACGGCCCTCTGCGGCAGAGCTAGCGTACGACGTGTGCACCGTTGGCTCTGTTATTGAAATCTGGAAATCTGGAAGTAACTCGATGTTTCCTAAATTGTAATTCGTAAAGGTTGCTCTGACGCCCGTTCAAGTTACGAGCATGGTCGTTTAGCTGCTTTTCTTCCAAACCCTATGCGCACAGATCAGTTCCAATCTTAGGGTTATAAGACCTCTTAGGGTGGTGTAGGGCTCGAAAAAAATTTATCCATTATTTATCCGATTTCTTATTAGGCATTTCGTCCACAGCTCGGACAGAATAAGGTGACAGAGTACCAGGTTTTTCTACAGTCACGGTATCGGCATACCCATCTTGATGCTCGTCGGTCACCGCGTCGATCCACCCGATCTCCACCGCAACAAATACACCTCAACCGACTATCACAACTTTCTCTACAACTATCACAGGAATCTGTGTACTGTCCTTTACAGTTACACGCTAGCATTGTTATTACCAGTCGGGACTTTGAAAGGGTGACTAGAAGTTATTCTAGGGCCCTACTGACGTCTACATGGTCTGCCTGCTGCCTCACGGGCAAAGGCGGCCCCCCTCAACTATAGCTAGATCATCCCAAAAAAAAAACGATTGGGGCTCCAAGTGCTACGCATACGCATACAATACTCGTCCACCTTTGTTGAGCCCGACGGATCTACATACCGGAACGACGGTGATGATGTTGGCTATCATGTCAGACCGTTGGAATGTCGTACTGCATGGGCCCGGAGCATCGTCACCTATATTAAGTGACTACCAAACTCTGGAGTGATTTGCAAATATGTCGAAGGCGGCAGGGGGGAATGTATTATAACCAGGACCGCAGTACTGGGATCGCGCCTAGTGTGGTGAGATGCCCTATATCCGAGTTTCCAAGTAAGTATTTGGAACCAGATCTCCCGATTGTAATGGTTATATTGCAACCCGGAAAAATGGTTCGAAGCGGAATAGATGTGGTATGCATTGAACGTCGTGATGCTCCACTTTTCCCTGCTGTTGGACGTTGTGGAGGCAACCCCTTTGATATCAGGTGCAAAACCGAGTTGCCTGCCAATGCGTGTCTGCGAGGGCTCCAGGTCTAGTCATTCTGGAAAGATGTGCAACGAAAGTAGCCGTGCCTTCAGATTATCGACTCGGTTGACTGATTGTAGTGATTGAGTGCCTCGTGTGCCAGTACAGTACAGCGTCTAGATATCACAGTCAGGGGGTGTGTTGAATAAATAAATAAATCCGCTGGCAAACTTTTCACTGGCATGGCCTGTAACTCCGGGTCAAGATCATACTGGAGACCTTCTTACTTTCTCCAGTGTCGGAGGAGCTGGATACGGAATTGCCCATCAACATTGTACCTATTAGTATCAACGGGCCCTTCCCCAGCACGGCCACCATACTCCTCTTGTGACCATGTTGTTATCGTATGGAGCTATATCTTCATCATCGGAGTTATCTGATTTTTCGCGATTTTCGAACCGCCACAAAACCTCAAGTCGAAACTCCCGCGACCATCACGAGAACCTCGCCATTTCCTTCTCGAACATTCTAGACGCTCAACCCTCTCTACAGATCAACATAGGTTGGCTACCAGCAACCCAAGGATCAACCCCCCTCGGTCAACTCAAAGCCATTGCAGTAGAAATGGCACGTCAAGCCCCAACCCTTCCCCCCGCCACTGACCAACTACGTAACACAGCTGGTCAGGAAGCAATGTCCGAATGGCAAAACAGCTGGCTGCCATCCTACAACCCAACCCGGCTATCTAGCACACACAAGCCCGCCAGATGGTAGCATTCCCCCCTTCATCCGGGGAATTACCAAATTCCCGAGGCACCAGACTTCTCACACGCGTTCAACATTCACCGGCAAGTACACTGCCCACTTTCTCAGGGCTGTCACCGTCACGCCATCCGCCTTGCCGCGTGCATCTGGGGTGCTCTTCTTCGGCATCATGTATCGACCATTTTGAGGCCCGACGCCAAGCAGGGAGGCTGTATTACACAAATCAAACCTTACCTTACCTCCTCATCTACAATACTTACTCCGCTTATGACTGTTCCTGTGCTACCGGAAGTATGTTACTTTTCGCTTTTGTCTCCCCTGGTTTCGACCCATAACGAGCCAACGAGGTGGCATAATATTATGCTTACCTGAGCTGTATTACATAGCGTAGTTGGCCAATTATATTATGTTTCGCCCCTGGACCTACACCACTGCCAGTGTGGAGAACCCCGAACAACACGTAATTGTCGCATGCCCACTACATACGGAGCGCGAGGGCCTGTCACTGAGTCAGACTCCGAGTCTGAGTATGGAAAAGGACAGGGGCTGAAGGGCACAGCCACACTGCACGTGTACATAAATTACAGGGTTGCTGCGTTGCCCACACGCATCTTTGTAACTACATACGTGCAGCGTTATTCCAGCTAGAACTTGTCGAATTCAGCTGGAGCTGGTACAAACAAACAATTCCAAATACGGTAGGTATGCCGTTGCGGCATTGCCTGGTCTCTGGTCTTGACAGCTGGCGACAGCGCCAGCTGTCACATCCCTCGCTCGATTGAATGAAATGACTCTTGTTTGCCGGATCTGTTGCATGCCAGTACGCGAGCCTTTGCAACCCGGACGGCCTCGAGTGTTGAACAGACATTGCAATATCCCAGCTACACGGATATCTGATATTGCTTATCTTATCTTTCTAGTTTATCGCCCACCCGAGACCACACAGTGACCATACAGACATCATATTTCTCACAATAAATTCTATGTATCCATAACCAAAGGTTCACTACAGTAGTGCAAGCCGAGTCGGCCCCTACCATAGGCCCGAGTGGAGTTGTTTGTTTGTACCAGCTCGAACTGTGAGTTCCTGAGCTGAGTTCGACGAGTTCTGCATTGCAATCAGCTGTCAAAAAAACAAAACGCCACAAAACACGTGGGACAACACGTACCTCGCGGACCGTGTGAACCCACATGAAACGCCTGTCTTCTCTGCGGCTCCGCCCACTCTCAAATGCTGGCAAAATCTCAGCCTTTTCATTGACAACACAGCATATGATTGTCTTATTTGTGGTCAGAAATGCCGCTCAAGTGGAGGTCTTACTCGTCACCAGAAGATGAAGCATTCAAGAGTTGGGTCTTGGGTTTCCAGTTTCGACGTTTCCAGAAACCCAGAAATCGATGATAACCAGTGAAACCTATTTTGACATTTGCTGATGGGCCAAGTCACGACAAATTTCTAAAATTTATCCTTGCACCACGGTAGATGCCTTTTCCAGCCATACACCTGTGCCAACTCCGAGCTGGACTGGCAGCGAGCGACAATAACCCTCGATCATCGCAACTGCAGACCCTGGTCCTGGGACCTCGTGGCCTCGCCGATCTGTTGAGTGCGCGCCACTACAGTACAGGTTCGAGAATATGTCCTTGTATTGATTGGGAAGTATTTCTGACTCCACACCGCAGCAGTGTTGTGGATGTCTTACTTTCCAGGTCTGCCGTCACGGTACGGGATCCCCTGAGCCACCAAATAGCCATTAAACCTGTGCTCTCGTAATACGGGCATAGATTCCTTATATTTCCCAACGTCTCCAACTTTCTGATCCCTACTCACCCTTCCCCCACCCTTGCGGACCAGATTGAGACGAGGATCTTCGCACGTCTCTCTCCTCTCTAACTCATTCGCAGCAATACCGGTAGTCGGCGTGATGACGGCGCTCGACAGCGTAAAGGGGACTGTCTGTAATGCGACGCAGTATGATCTATCGCAAGCGTTCAGGCACGCCAATCATAGCTATAGCGGCCCCTCGATTTCGTGTTTAACACGCGGGGAGAGCATCGGCTTAGTTGTGGGCATCTTATCCCCATCAGTCTTCATCTCCGGCTCATCCGATTTACAGCTGGCAGCCGAAGCTTCGCTCATTAGTTCCATCAGCATCATTGTCATATTTATCAGGATTGCCGTACGTTCCATTTCCTTTCGCGTGTCTCTCCTGTCTGACGACATGTTGCATAGTGGAACGTACGGTGGTATAGGAAGAGGTTTCCAAAGGGTGACTGGAAGTTGTTCCAGGACCCGACTGACATCTACATGGTCTGCCTGACAGTTTTTCCGTTGCCTCAGCTCATTGAATCCACTTGACAGTTCTCCCTCTTCGTGTCCGATTTTTTGCAAGCCATGGGTGGTATCCTCGATGTCTGGTGGGCTCACAAGGGGATCGTTACGTCAGGGCCCTATTGCACAGCACAAGGCCTCATCCAACAGATTGGTGAAGTTGGAGTCGCGCTCATCACCCTCGTCCGTCTCATTCATAATAATGTTTTTTGGTCTGAGACCCACTGATGTGTATTTTGCCAGCTTCTTGCCGTCCACACTTTCGTAGTGGCCCTGTGGCAAGTTGGCCTGCAAGCGCGTGGCTTTGCCCTTGGCATGGTTTGCCTTGTATGGGTTTTCATTGCGCTCTGGGTTGTCATCGGCATGACCGTTTACAAGAATGATTATGATACGCCTACCCCCGTGCGTTACTCAATCCCGTTCTTTTCCACTCTCTCCTCATTGCTGACACTACATGGGTCAGTATTGGTGCTGGATCAGTTATAAGGTCTCGCGCATACGCATTGGTGGTGAATACATCTGGCTGTGGATCGCACTACTTACCACGGCAATATTATATCCCCCACTATATTTCTGGACGGAAGGTCGCTTGTCTGTTGATAAAGAGAAGTGGTACAAGTTTCACATGTCGGGCCCTCAGAGGGTTGAATATCCACAGCGGCGAGCTGCATTGGGAATGCTTCTGTGAGTTATCGCTTTTCGAGTTGTGAACCCGGCTCATAGATTATTACACCATCAGTTACCCCGTTGCATATTCCTTCGTCGTCCTTCCTACCTCCATATCACGATGGTTGCAATTCAAGCACCCCAACGTATCGTCGGCGGCTACGTTTTTCGGCGTCACAATGTTCAACCTATCCGGCGCCATCAATGTGCTCCTGTTCCTGACTGTCAGGCCCCAGCTCCTCCTTTTCTCCCGTTCCAGGAAACCCGCCGACCTGGACTCGGAGCCAGACATAGAACTCACGCTTGAACACAAGTCAGAGCCGACTCCGAGTCATACCTCGGCGGAGGTGCCGGTATGAAGTCTCTAGAAACAGCGCACTGCCAGCACAATCCCGCGCCGGTTTCTAGACGAATATCGGACATACCGAAAAAAAAAACATGGTTTACGGACACATATTTGTATCGTACTAATTGAATTGTCTCGAGTCAAACTATATGTACCAAATGTATGGTGGATGTACAGTACTGTAGGTCTCTCCTCGAGAAACGCACAGATGCAGGACGGCACGCAGACTTCTGCGTGGTTGTTTACATATGGAGCCTTATGGATCATGTTGGGCAGCGGGCCGCCTGCCATCCTCTCGTTGATACTACAGTACTAATGGGGAATCCCACGTACGTCACACATATTCGATTTCACTCAATCATCATCATAAATATCATCATAAACCTTACATGATACGCGCATGATGTCCTGTGAGCTCTGATAGAACGCTTTGAATGTTTTTGTCTTTATAGGGGGGGAAATAAAAACTTTGCTTCGGGCAGTTTGTCGACCGATGCATGTCACAGTGATTTGATCTACAGTAATACTCGGAGATAACGACAATGAAAGGTTAACCATGAACCTGATAACGGTAGGGAATAATGACGAACCTGGTGGGACAATGATGGGAAAGAGACAAAATCGAGGGATGACAACGGGGAAGAGACGATGGTGAGGGATGAAGATGACGGCAAGGAATGACGACGAAAACGACGGAGGGGCCTGACCGAGTCAACGGTGAGGGATCATCATGCATCATGACAGAGACAAGCCCTATGACGGCGACGAACCTGACAGAGTACTATATGGGATCAGGGGCTGACGCAAGGACGGCGGCGAAGGGAGGACGATGATGATGCGAAGGAGAGATGGCTTGAGGAGAAACGGCGACAAGAGGGTAGCAAATAATGGGCAGAATAATAGGCTTGGTATTTATCAAGCCCACCTGTCCGATTACAACGTGTTGATAGGATTTCGATAGCTCGTCTCGGCCTACTATCGACCCCATGTTTAACAAGGGACCACCTTTTACGTCAAATTCAGATCGATAGTCGCGCTTTCCGCAGTAGCAAGGTACAGTGAATGTCTAGGGTGCGCTGTATACAAGCTTCAAGGCACTAAGACCAGACTGTAAGAAATGTACAATTAGGAGACATATAGTAGAACATACATCATCGGCATCCAATGCATTTATTTCTTGAGGTCTCCCAACCCCAGCTGTAAAGGCTTTCTTACCATAGAACCTGGCAGCCACAGTTCATAAAGCCAAGGCGATTGAAGGACACGCTGGACTGTTCGTATATTGATATGCGGCCCTGGGTGACTCCTGCAATCTGGCTGGGGCGCATATAGCCAGACATGACAACTAATTGCTCTTTCACAGAGCATGGCATGTGTCGACGGCCTCCAGCCATGGTGGCGATAGACAGGACATCGTTTGGTTTACGACGTGATTGTATGCATATGGTCAAATGCGCTGTCTACACATTGTTAAATGGATACGAACGAGTTAGCCTTTTGATATTTGTAGCATGCATGCATGTATTCAGCCCAGCCAGAGGATGAACACATGACGTGCATGACATCTCACGTGTACTTGCCGTGGCGAAGTTCTGTCTGCATGAGCCACCGTGGTGCGAGTAGTAAAACAGGACCGCACCTCGAGGGCAGAGATAACTCCACTCGGCAGCTTCTGTCAGAACTCAGAAGGCGCAACTCGCGTCGCAACACGACTTCTCTGTTGCTCGTTGTCGACCGGGTTTCTACGCGGCCGCAACAGAGAAGATGATCTGGGAATCAAGTGACAAAAGTCTACATCAGATTCCCGCACTTCGATCTGCCAGCGGTGCAGCGCGAAGACCTCAAACTTCAAACTCTTTGAACATGGGGCACGCCCGCCATCATGGGGGGGCGATAGGAAAGGAAAGATTGAGGTCACCAGGTCGCGCAGGCGCCTTGTCGGAGCGCCTCGTTTTCAGCACGGCACCCACACAGAGTCACACACCCCGTCCATATCGGCCGCACGATAATGGCCACGTCTCTTGGCTTCCTCGTCTTCCCCATCCTGAATTTGACTTGCTGATTTTTCTTTTCTTAACTAATTACCTCGCTCACATCATGAGTCTTGCTGGCATATATACGGAAACGCCGGCTATCTTCTTGCAACCTAGACCGCTTGCTCGCACACCAGGAAGGCTTGTTTTATTGCCGCTATTACCCCGACCGCGGCCTGTCAAGCCACTCCCGGCGGAGGTATGGTCCAAAGTCCTATCATACGTTATCGACGACGGAGCGGATTGTCGGATTGGCGTTCCGGAGAAACGCGCACGCTTGAGTAAAAAGTGGGAGTTGTTATTCGTGTGTAAACCCTGGGTGGTGAGTATTATATCGTTTTACGCCAAGCAGAATCGAAGGGTAGCGGCGAGTGGCGTGTGCGATTTCCTCTTACTCGTTTACCATCTGTTTTGACTTTGCTAATCATCTTATTCCGCTAGAATGTCGTTCTTCCTCTGCTCTATTCCAGAGTTCATGTCTTCTCTGTGAGCGCGCTTCAAAAGTTCGTTGCTCACCTCTCCTCCTCTGACCAGCACTGGGACTCTATCCGACGCATGCCATACTCCACCCCAGGGCGCTGGGTACATGCGATAGACCTTTCTGAGATGGTGCTGGTCCAGTCCACAGACTTGCTCTCGGTGGACTCGAATCTCACACGACTGTTTCCACTCTTGCCATTCCTGACGAGCCTCCACCTTGTTCCCGGGATGCTCCTCAGCAACCGCGTCCTAACCGCGTTGCAATGCAAGGATGGAATTGGTGAGCTACGTTCTCTTAAGGGCGTCAATCTTTCCGTGCCGGTCGGGAATGCCCCAGCCCAGTCTCTTAGCCCCAGTCCCGACGCAGTTGTCCGGCTACTCCGGAACTGCCCATGCCTGGAGCAGCTCGAGATAGCATGCGCGGATGCCAACAACCTAGAACTTGAACCCATTGTCGACCTAGACCTCGGCTCTTTCGGAGATGAGGCTGCGGTGACCCTCCCACCTCCGCTGTACCTTCCAAACCTCAAGACTTTCTGCCTATCCACCATCCCCACCGGCCCGCTATTTCTCACCCTCCTGCGTACGCCGTTCCCATCATTGCGACACCTCGTAGTGGCGCCCCACAGCGACCAACACACTGCGCAGTTGAGCGCGCTACTTGCCACGAACGGACGCAGCCTCATCTCTCTGCGCATCAACACACCAGGGCACTTACCTACATCTACAGGTGACATGTCGGCACCGCCATTACTCACGTCCTGTCCGGAGCTACACTATCTTGCGCTGGACCAACAACTTTTGCCGGTGCTGACGCTGCTCGAACCAGCGCTGGATGTAAGCAGCGACGACGGCCCGGGTTCCGGGCCGCCACGTCCACATCCGCTCCGCGTACTGACGATTCCACGGCCGAATACGCGGTTCCTCCGTGAGGTCGAGGCGCTGCTGCCGCGCTTACCTTCGCTTACCGTCGTACGTGCGAGAGCCGTGCGGTGGTTACGCGCGGGCATGTCGGGGAAGGCGTTGGAGGCGGGCGTGCAGGGTGAGATGCACGAGTGGCGACGCAGGTTCGCGCGGAGGGGCGTGCGACTCGTTGATGGCGATTGGCGCGATCCGTGGTGAAAAGGATGGTTCCAAAATGCATGTTGTCATGGTTGGTTGGTTGCGGCGCGTCTGCTGCTTCTTCGGGATCCCCATTTATGTGTATGGCTCATCTGTTTCTGTTTGTTGCGACCGGTCGACCCTGTTGTTGTGGCGTTCGCCTTTCTGTTGTTCTTCCTTCGTTGCCGGTGTGTATGGATCATTCGATGAAGTTAATGCTTCGTGTGTTTTAATTTCCGCACACAGTATTCGAGTACAGTATGTTGTTAGAAGGATACTAACTGACTATCCCGCCGATTTCCTCCACTACTCAGAATATTCATTCGGGATTCAGGAGACGTAGATCTGTGACTTTAGCAAGATTAGCCTGGCCTAACCTATGACCATGCATCAGTCCAAGATCTCTCGTCCGCTCACTGGCACGGCCGGCATCGCATCGGTCACTCGAACCATTTGGTCTTATCTGGTAACTTACAGCTTCGCTTCCTTTATCCGCTCCTTGTTCTACCGTGACGTCGCGGGGCGCCCCATTTTCATTCAAATCGGGGGAGTTCTGGCGTATGGCGTAATATGCCACCGTGAAACACCGAGACACGCGCCTACATCAGGAAAAACGGGAATTGAAAATGAGGGATAAACCCTGAATATCCTGAATAGCCGATCGATAACCGGAATAAAGAATGATAATTAGCAGATAACTGTCAGTATCAGCAAATAACTGTCAAAATTGTAATTCGATCACTTGTCGATCACTACCGTTGCCATGCAATGACAAGTGATGATAATAGCGATAATTGATAGTTATGATAGTAGCGATAATTGATAGTTATGATAAAATTGATAATTATTCTACATGAACCACATTCTACATGAACTATAGTAGTAGGGATGAAGCAGACCGCACCTCCAACGAGCTCATCAAAAAGTCGGCAGACTTCGCCAAGTACCGCCATAAGAAGCACGCTGCTCTTGCCCAGCTACAGTCTTCCTACGGTGCATCGATGGAAGGGTCGCTTAAGGCTCTCCGTAGCACCCACAGTGCCCAGTCCCAACAGCTATCACAGTCACTCACTTGTGTGCAGGACTTGAGTGGGCGGATTGCTGAACAGGATGCGACGTACACCAGTGAATTTGCTGGATTACAGCGACTCATCGAGATGGTCGAGGCCCGTGAGACGCAGTCCAAGGCGATTGTGGAGAACGTCGAACAAGAATGGGCGACTGTGAGCGCGTAGATCGCCGTGAAGCAGCTCTACACGAGCGGTCAAGCGAGAGCGTCTCGTTGCATTCCTGATACCAATCGTCCGTAACTCCCAGCGCATCGAGGACGTGTCCCTGAGAGAACCGCACATTATTACAGTCGAAAAAGAAAAATTGCCACGAAACAGAAACACAGAAAAGCATCGGCAACTCACCATTTCCACTTTTTTGTTGTTCAGATGCTTCGGTAGCCGCGATCCGACCCAGGTATCCAGCCATCCCTGCGCAAACCAGTATATCCTAAGCAACGTCGTGTTGCTCAAGGATCTTACATGTGCGCGGTCTCGAGAGAATTCGTTCCAGTTCAGGGTATCCTCCATAAACTTATCTCGGAGAAACGAAGCTACTTTATCGTGCATGCGCTGAGAGCCTTCCATAGGAGCGGGAGGTGGTTGAAGCAGCAAGCTCATCTTACGATTGGAAGGACACCCGCTCGACGGCCCGGGGCACACGCGTGCTGCGGACGGCAAGGGTTGGTCCGTTTCATATCCCGAGCGATCCAAGAAAGTCCCAGAATGGGTTTGCTCCCTCCGTTGTTGGACTCTCTGTGAACGATAGGCTGCTGGAGGCAAATTGGACATGTATCCACCATCAGAAGAAGAGAGGTTGTTCCATCTGGACTTCCGTGGGCGGCCATGGGATTGCTCGTGAAAGGTGGGCATAGTCCGGGCCGCGAGAGAACCGAATGGCGATGTTTGCACCTGATTGAGGTTGGTCTCTCGCTTGCACTTTCTTGCGCCACTAGACCACTGGCCCACCTCAGATGGGGTCGTGTGGATCCCATCTAGGCCAAGGTGATTCGATACAGGTGTCAGTGGATGCGCAGTATTCATAACTGGGGCACCCGGCCCTGTGCTGACGAGAGAACTTGGATTTGAGCTAACAAATGGTGCGGGCATGACTACATGGGGATCAGAGATGTATGTGAATGTGTGTAAGCATTGCGTGGTCATAATGCGAGTACTAGTAGGAGACACGAATGCCTTCCATGACAACCAGCAATGTCCGATTTTCTGTACCATCGACTCCTGTGAGAGGTTCTGAAACCGTCGTTGAATCCGCCGCCCCCTTGGCATAACCCTGCATACTGGCAGCACGCATGGAAGGCTGCCCATAGCCTAGAGCCCTGCTTTCTGTGCGGTCGAGACCCCTTTTCTGGCCCACGTTGAACTCCATATCGTCCCCATTGCAACCTGGCCCCACATGATTGTCCATTGCCCAAGCCAAGTCCCCGCGTTTGCCTTGTCATGGGTATCTCTTATCTATCTCGTGTCCCCTACATCCGTTTCCCTTCTTGTTGCCCAATCCTTGTGCACCTCCTGTACGCCTCATGTAGTGATTTAAAGTCCGGTCCGGTCCGGTCTTTTGCCCTTTTGAACAAGGACCAGGACCAGGACTGGTTGATAGTTTTCAAAAATCCAAAAAGACTGGACCAAGACCACTATCAACTGGTCCATGTCAGTCTAATTACACTAAAAGACCAGTTGACAACTGGTCTTATTATGAACCAGTTGACAACTAGTCTCAACCAGTTTATTTCCAGTTGCAACTGACACTTAAGATCACTTTTAAAACTTAAACTCAGATAGTGTTGCTACAGCTTAAGCTGATGTTTTTTGTAATTTGATTATATCTTAAAAAATAAAATTGCTAAAAATATGAAAATATTTGTGGATATAGATAAGATCAGAAGCTGATGGGTCCTCTGCCAATGCTAAGTGATCTGACCAACCATTTCTGAGTTATTTGATCAGCTATAAAATTAATTTAAAATGCTAATTTTGTAGCTAATCAAATAACATAGGAATGGCTAATCAGACCACTTAAAGTTGGCAGAGGACCCATTAACTTCTGATCTTATCTATGTTGATAAATATTTTTGTATTTTTAGCTATTTTATTTCTTAAGATATAATCAAATTTCAAAAAACATTAAGCTATTGCTGCCACCACAGTCAGATATGTGGCAACTGTATTAAGAATTGTATCTTGGCATATGGCATGGAACTTGAACTTTACTAAACAGTTAAGGTCTCCTGGTTGCTAAAAGACCAGTTGAAACCAGTCTTTTCCTGGTTTCAGAGGAAAGTCAAATGCATGCAACTGCAACTGGTCCTGCTCCCAAACTGAGGCAACTGCAACCAGTGGTCCGGTCTTTTTTTGGTCCAGTCCGGTCCGGTCCTAGTCTTTTTTCAGTCCATAGGACTGGACCTTAAAACACTAGCCTCATGGCTGCTTCGTGCCTCAGAGCACCACATGTCCAATATCCCCTGTGCCTTGTTGTTATCTGCCTCATGTTTGCCTCACTTCCACCCTGTTCCTGTTTGCCTCATGCATGCCTCCTGTTGGCCTTATGCCCTAGGAACCCTCTGCCCTGAACCTTATTCCTACTTTCTCACCCCTGCCTGTAGTAGCATATAAGGAGGACTCATTGCGGCCAGAGAGAGCCAAGTTGAGTCTCCTGTGTCCAATATCCCCTGTGCCTTGTTGTTATCTGCCTCATGTTTGCCTCACTTCCACCCTGTTCCTGTTTGCCTCATGCATGCCTCCTGTTGGCCTTATGCCCTAGGAACCCTCTGCCCTGAACCTTATTCCTACTTTCTCACCCCTGCCTGTAGTAGCATATAAGGAGGACTCATTGCGGCCAGAGAGAGCCAAGTTGAGTCTCCTGTCTACCTACCTACTGTAGCTCTTGACAGCCCCAGGGGCTCAATATCAGTTTCCCCTTTCTTCTCGTCCATTTGTGCTATAGCAGGGTCTCCTAACAGTACTTGGAGGATCTAACCTGCTCTTCTGTCTCACTGTATACACGATGTATACCAGTTGTCCTCTAAGTTCCATGTCGTTAGACGCGGCTGTGACATTAGACTCAACTTCCTTATTCAAGACGGGCCGACACACCCGTGCCACACCCATGACGGCTGGACAACGCCGGGATGCCAATGCGAAGAAGCGCGCTGAAGGCAGAAGAAACCATGCCCGCAACGCCAGTGCTAGGGACCGCACTCGCAATAGTGATGCAAAGAACTGCACCTGCAGTGCGGAAGAGCGCGCCCTCATACGACGCATCCTCGGCTCACCAATGGTAGCCAGCCAAAAAGAGCTACACACTCCCAAAGACCACGATCGCATAGACAAGCGATACGAAGCACCGCAGCTGCTGTATAAGCCGCGGGGGCAAAAGATTAACGCACGAGAGACAGTGCACCCTGCCACCAATGGGAGAATGCCCATGCCCAGGGCAAAAGAAACTATACACAATCCTGAGGGATGGATCACGCCGAGCAAAGAGGCAGCGGCAAAGAAGGTGGCAAGAGCTGCAAAGAAGGAGCAGTTACGAAGGCAAGCCTCAGAAGCAAAGGCAGCCCAGGCATTGAAGCATGCCCTTGAACAACAATCAGCACCCACCCAGAGGGTCCACACTGCCTTTGAGAAAGGCGACATGACAGTGCAGCAGGTGCCGCAGAGGAAATGGACCGCCTTTGAAGAAACCACCATCATCACACCTATGGGAACCCCATCGCAAAGGTTCCAAAAGGCCTTTAAAGAAGCCAAAGCTGCCGCTGCCATGCAAGTTCCATCCCAGAGGGCCCAGATCGCCTTCACGAGTGCCAAAGTTGTGGCAACCACGCAGAGAATCCCGACTGCCTTCGAAAGAGACGAGGCAACCGTGCGGAGCACACCCCTGAAAGAGCAACCTGCCACCACGCTTAAGCAAACCCCATCACAAAAGTTCCAAGCCGCTTGGGAAAGTGCCAAAGCTGTCCAGAAAGTGCAAGACACCACGGTAAAAGACGAAGCAGTCGTACCCGAGCAGACCCCCGCACAGAAGTACCAGACCGCCTTCGAAAAAGCTAAGAAAACCACAGAAGCAGCAAAATCCCATAAGAATACCGCCACACGACGACCAACGCAGGTCACCTTTGGAGAAACCACGGCTATCCCTCCCACACGACACTACCATGACGAAGTTACCAAGGAAGGGCCGTCAGAAGGAGAACCCCTCAGTGCTCCTCTAAAGAGAGCTGAACGCCAGATGCGACCCACCGCACGCGAGAAGGGAAAGAACAGCGACGCTTACCAAGAGATGCTTGCCCTCCACCAGATACTAAGATGGGCCACCAAAGACATAACTGCACAAGGAGAATCACCCAGTAACCTGCCAGTGTTTCGACGTGCCATCCAAACAAAACCCACCATGGAGCACCACCTCCTTACAGAACAAGCGAAACGAGCGGTGCACAACCAACAGCGGTTAAAAGAACTCCTAGCCCGTCGGTTGGCCAGGAAGCCAACCACCACAATGCGAGAAAAGATCGCACAAAGGATGCAGGACCACCTAATCCGAACGGCACTACTACGAGCAAACAGCACAGATGTCTACATGTCAGCGAGAAAGTCAATGAGCATCAGGTTCTACATACACTCTGTCGCCAAGCGAGCAGAATCGATTGCCCTCATCGATTCAGGAGCCACAGAGAACTTTATGAACCTCACGTACGCGAAATGGCTCAAACTACCCATCAAACGACTAGAGCTGCCCCGCAAACTGTTCAATGTGGATGGAACAGAAAACAAAAGTGGCGAACTCTCGTTCTACACCGACCTGGAGGTCCGCACTGGTACTGCCATAACACCCCTTCGATTCTTCCTATCAGATTTGGGAGAGAACAAAGCCATATTGGGCTACCCCTGGTTCGCCGCCGTCCAACCAAAAGTAGACTGGAAGAGAGGTTGGATCGATCATACGCAACTGCCCATCATATTCAGGGCCCCAGATGCGAAGAAAGCCACGTTTACTCCCCGGCCAGCTAAAAACCTTCAAGTGCCGCAGTACGACCAATATTTTATTGGCAGTGTTACAATCCACCCCACCAACCCCAAGCAAGAAGAGGACGGAGAACTCCCGAAAGAATACCAGCGCCACAAAAAGGTCTTCAGCGAAGAAGACTCTCAACGCCTGCCACGCCACACGATATGGGACCATGCCATAGAGCTGCTCCCTAATGCACCTGCTACGCTCCCAGGAAGGCTCCTTCGCCTCAACCAAAAGGAGCAGGAGGAGATGAGCAAGTTCGTAGCCGAGCATTTGAAGAGGGGCACGATCCATGAATCATGGAGCCCCTATGCGGCCAATTTCTTCTTCATTAAGAAGAAAGACAGAAAGCTACGACCGGTCCAGGATTACAGACCTATCAATGAATGGACCAAGAAGAACCGTAACGTGTCGCCCCTCATTCCCCAAACGATAGACCGCCTGAGCGGTTGCACCTTATTCACCAAGTTTGATGTGCGCTGGGGGTACAACAACGTCAGGATCAGAGAGGGAGACGAGTGGAAAGCGGCCTTCCTAACTCCAGAGGGATTATTCGAGCCGACGGTCATGTTCTTTGGCCTCACCAACTCGCCCGCGACCTTTCAAATGATGATGAACACCATATTCCGGAAGGAAGTCACCCAGGGATGGTTATCAGTGTACATGGATGACATTGCCATCCACACAAAACCACGCACTAATGAAACCCACGAGCAACATTGGGCAAGACATAGAGAGTACACCCACTTAGTACTCAACAGACTTGAGGAGAACGACTTGTACCTCAAACCCGAGAAATGCACCTTCGAGAAGGAAGAAATTGAGTACCTCGGAGTTATCGTTGGTCACAACAAGCTCAGGATGGACCCGAAGAAGGTGGAAGGCGTAAAAAGATGGAAAGCCCCAAGAAGCCCCACAGAAATCCACCAATTCCTAGGATTTACG
This sequence comes from Russula olivacea, assembly GCA_963926505.1. NCBI lineage: Eukaryota > Fungi > Basidiomycota > Agaricomycetes > Russulales > Russulaceae > Russula > Russula olivacea. The sequence goes on from OZ004884.1 coordinate 1,105,645, forward strand.
GGTTACTACCACTACTTTATTCCTAATTATTCAAAAATCACCCGACCGCTGCTGGAAATGACGAGGAAAGCTACCATTTGGAACTGGGGACCCTCACAAGAAGCGGCATTTAACAAGCTGAAGATGCACATGTGCGCTAGCCCAGTCCTCACACAACCTGATTTCGAAAAGCGATTCTACTTGCAAACGGATGCATCTGCTTATGGCGTGGGCGCCATACTCTCGCAGAAGGGTGAAAACAGCCAGACCCTCGAAAAACGATGCAAACCAACCCTGCACCCAATTTCCTATTACTCGAACACTTTCACGCCGACGGAGTGCAACTATGACATTTATGAGAGGGAACTATTGGCCATAATGAAGTCCTTGACACACTGGCGACCCTACTTGGGCTGGACAAAAGAGCCCTTCACCATCCTAACTGACCACGCCAACCTACAATATTGGAAATCCCCGCGCAACCTCAATCGTCGGACTGCAAGATGGCATGCCGACCTACAGGAATATGACTACGAAATCCAGCATGTGCCCGGGAAGGCCAATGCTGCAGCGGATGCTCTCTCACGCCCTCCAGGTGCCGACCAAGGAGAAGGAGATAACAAGCAAACCACGGTCATCCCACCCAGTAAATTCATAGACAATGGTTTCACGGACACCATCAGAGCGGCCCTCACAGGTAAAAGGAACCCATCCGAAGAGGAAAAACGAGCAGTTATGACACGAGTACACGATCATCCAACCGCAGGCCACCCGGGAAGGGACGAGACGATAAGGAAGGCTAAACAATACCTTCAATGGCAAGGCATGAATGCCTGGATAATGGACTACGTCAAGGGATGTGCAACGTGCCAGCAGAACAAAATCCTAACGCACCGAGCCAAAACGCCATTATACCGCATCCCCACCGAGGAAAACACACTCCCCTTCCGTTGCATAGCCATGGATTTAATCACTGGGCTCCCCTCGCACAATGGCAAAGATGCCATTCTCACCATCGTTGACCATGGATGTTCGCGAGCAGCCATCTTCCTACCATGTGCGACAACCATAACGGGCCCTGGGATAGCCCAGTTGTACTTGAATAACGTGTATCGATGGTTCGGACTCCCCACGAAGGTCATCAGCGATCGAGACCCCCACTTCACCTCGCATTTTGGGCGTGCACTGACCCAAAAGCTGGGAATGCAGCAGAACCTGTCCACAGCCTTCCACCCCCAGACAGACGGTATCTCGGAGCGAAAGAACCAATGGGTTGAGCAGTACCTCCGCCTGGTAACATCGGCATCCCCTGAAGACTGGACGCATTGGTTGGCTATTGCGTCAGCAGTTCATAATAATCAGAAGAATGCCACAATGGGCCTGTCGCCCAACCAAATCCTACTGGGGTACGAAACAGAGTTGGTCCCAGGAGATGCCCCACAAATGAGCAACGTCATGGTGGAGGACAGATCGAGACTCCTCCAGGAAAGGAGAGCCCAGGCAATTGATGCGATCAATCAGGTGGCCAGAAAGGGCGAGACAATACCGGCACAATACAAGGAAGGCGACCAAGTGTGGCTGGAGGCCACCAACCTCAAGTTCTTCCACCAGAAGATGAAGCTGCTGCCAAAGCGATACGGACCCTTCAGGGTCGAAAAAGAGATATCCCCAGTGGCATATCGGATCAAATTGCCGGCATCATGGGGGATACACAATGTATTCCATGCCTCCCTCTTATCGCCCTATCGGGAGACAAGCGCACATGGTCCAAACTTCTCCCAGCCACCACCTGACCTTATCGGCGGAGAAGAGGAATATGAGGTAGAGCGTGTGCTGAGCCACCGACGGCATGGACGGGCGAGAGTGCTCCAGTACCTCATCAAATGGAAAGGATACCCTGAGAGTGACAATATGTGGGAGCCAGCCCGCCAGATCCATGCCCCAGATCTTTTGAAGGCTTATCATCGGAAGTATCCACTTGAGGGCATAAAAGCCCGAGTAGCGCAATCAAGAGGACAGCAGCCAACTCCCCATCAAAGTTTCCTGCCACTCGCCCCAGCCGCCACTGCTGCCCATTACCCCGCTCTAGATACAAAATGGCCACTCCGTCCCCCACGAGTCAGAACCCCAGCATCGACCCTGCCCAACTGGAACTCCCGCCTAGCATCCACCCTGATGCGTCCAAGTTGTTCTCGTGCCCCTTATGCCCCTTCGCATCTGCTCGTCGCCACAACCTCAAAACCCACCTTCGCACGCACGATAAAGGAGCCCCCAAACCCTTCGTTTGTGAAACCTGCGGTAGAGGTTTCACGCGTGCTCATGACAGGCGACGACATGAGTTGTCGTACCATATGGGCCACTACCTCCCCGATCGAGGGCGACCACGCACTTTCCCCATCCCCACCTCCTTCACCCGAGGCCCTGCGCGCACGCCTTCTCCTGAGGCGCATTCTGACCCCGAGCCCGCTACCTCCTCGTCAGACGAAGATGACGCCAAGAAAGCTGAGGACAGCTTTCAATCTGGGCCGAGTGTGGTGAAACCGTCGTTGAATCCGCCACCCCCTTGGCATAACCCTGCATACTGGCAGCACGCATGGAAGGCTGCCCATAGCCTAGAGCCCTGCTTTCTGTGCGGTCGAGACCCCTTTTCTGGCCCACGTTGAACTCCATATCGTCCCCATTGCAACCTGGCCCCACATGATTGTCCATTGCCCAAGCCAAGTCCCCGCGTTTGCCTTGTCATGGGTATCTCTTATCTATCTTGTGTCCCCTACATCCGTTTCCCTTCTTGTTGCCCAATCCTTGTGCACCTCCTGTACGCCTCATGGCTGCTTCGTGCCTCAGAGCACCACATGTCCAATATCCCCTGTGCCTTGTTGTTATCTGCCTCATGTTTGCCTCACTTCCACCCTGTTCCTGTTTGCCTCATGCATGCCTCCTGTTGGCCTTATGCCCTAGGAACCCTCTGCCCTGAACCTTATTCCTACTTTCTCACCCCTGCCTGTAGTAGCATATAAGGAGGACTCATTGCGGCCAGAGAGAGCCAAGTTGAGTCTCCTGTCTACCTACCTACTGTAGCTCTTGACAGCCCCAGGGGCTCAATATCAGTTTCCCCTTTCTTCTCGTCCATTTGTGCTATAGCAGGGTCTCCTAACAGTACTTGGAGGATCTAACCTGCTCTTCTGTCTCACTGTATACGCGATGTATACCAGTTGTCCTCTAAGTTCCATGTCGTTAGACGCGGCTGTGACAGGTTCGATGGATATCCTCACCCAGCTATATCCACAGAGAAGTGTGGTGAGCCAGTCATTTAGGGACCCAACACCGATGACAATCAGGACAGCAACAATGATGGCCATGCCTTCAACCCAATCTACCGGGGGATCCATCAGGACAAGTCGTGCTGAAGCCGAGAGCAAGCACTACTACAGCGCAAATCGACAACAAAACCTGTGGTGGGCGACGACCAGATTTGAGAGTCGGGATAATGGTGAATCAATTTGAACTTACCGAGACCTTGTCCTTGAGACATTAATTGAAACAAACTCCTTGGAAGACTGAAATTCGGCGGGAACATCGCCTTCAAGGCTGACCATACTCTGCAGTCCTTGGGGTTGGCGAGAGTCTCAGAGTCCTCCAGAGGCTCCAATAGCAGACGCTTTCACAGCACGAGACCATACATGGGAGCAGAAGAAGATGAAGGAGGGAGAAGGGGAAGGATGAAGAAGGGTGAAGGGGAGAGGAGGCTAACGCAAGTGGCTAAGACTTAGCGTGACTTAGCGTAACGTTAATTACATTACATTCCTGCCATTACATGTCATGTGTCACGCTAGTCGACGCGCATCACGGTTGACTTTCCGTTTTTTCACTCTCTCTTGTGCTACTCACACCTGCAGCCTCGTCGGCCCTCGGGTCTTCTGCACATAACCAGCTCACTGACTCCCCTGGTTTCAGTGACTATGTCACCAACCACGACTTGTGATCCCCCATCATCGACTTTCATTGACGACCAACATGGAGTGTATGTGATTCAGGAGCAGCAACCCCAGCGCAGCAAGAAGAGTGATCTTCGATTCTTCGTGTCCATGCCTGCTTATACTCCATCAAGCCTACCAGCCATGTACGTTTTCATATAGTTTATTAGGTCTTAACTGACCCTGTTTTAGTCTCAAGCCGCTCGACATTGAGATCATGAAGCATCTCGGTACACGTGCCAACCTCCTTTTACAAGTTGTGTGAGCTACAGTAATTGGCACTCCCACTATCCAACCTGCTCACCGCAATGAGCATACCCAAGGCATGGGTTTGTGGCGTGATCCTTGTCTATTTGGCGACGGATCTGGCTCCATCGACATCGACACCAGCCTTCAGGCGTCCGTAGGCATTAGTACCATCGTCAAGGGCTCAATATTTCCCCCAGAAGTCAGCCAGTTCAGGATAACCTTTGTACATAATACCATATTTACGTGTTAGGATCTGGTGGCCAGTAGCGTGTATCCTTGAAACCGTCGTTCGATCCACCGCCCCCTTGGCACAATCCTGCATACTGGCAGCATGCATGGAAGGCTGCCCATAGCCTAGAGCCCTGTTTTCTGTGTGGTCGAGACCCCTTCTCTGATGCGCGTCGAACTCCACCTCCCTCATCGTCCTCGTTGCAACCTGGCCCCACATAATTGTCCGTTGCCCAAGTCAGGTCCCCGCATTCGCCTTGTCGTCGGTATCTCTTATCTATCCTGTGACCCACCCTCTATTCCTATCGTTGCCCTGTTCCTATCCAGCTCCTGTATGCCTCATGACCGCCTCATGTCTCAAGGCATCACATGTCCAGTGTCCCCTGTACCTCCTGTTATCTGCCTCATGTTTACCTCCCTTCTACCCTGTTCCTGTTTGCCTCACGTACGCCTCCTGTTGGCCTTATGCCCTAGGAACCCTCTGCCCTGAACCTTACTCCTACTTTCCCACCCCTGCCTGTAGTAGCATATAAGGAGGACTCATTGTGCCCAGAGAGAGCCAAGTTGAGTCTCCTGTCTACCTACCTACTGTAGCTCTTGACAGCCCCAGGGGCTCAATATCAGTTTCCCCTTTCTTCTCGTCCATTTGTGCTATAGCAGGGTCTCCTAACAGTACTTGGAGGCTGTAACCTGCTCTTCTGTCCCACTGTATACGCGATGTATACCAGTTGTCCTCTAAGTTCCATGTCGTTAGACGCGGCTGTGACAATCCTGGCCCAAATCCCTATATGGTTTCATTTTCCCACATTTCTGATAAGTCGCCCTTGTACGATATAGTATTTATTGCATTCGATCCCATCTCGTTCGATCTATCTCACTCAATGGCATCTCTTGAGTGATCCCGATGGGATCGTGACCCGAGGACCCTGATGTGATACGCCACATAGAGATCTCAGTATTAGCTCGTCGATGAGTCGACAAGCGGTGATGTTACTATATGATCTGACTGGCAGAGTTCTCGATCAGGTCTCGATTAGGACAGTACACGTGTATTTAAGGACCGCAGTTTAGCTCACTGTACCCTAAGTTCAGCTTCGCTAAACACGCAGCTATACACTTCTATTCTCTGCAACTGCCTGACCGGGCCCCTCTCTACTTCTGCCATTCTTCCTAAGTCACCTTTAAAGGCAGGTGACTATCCCACGCCTACTGCTTGGGCGTAAGCAAGCAACCGGTCACCACTAGTGTGTACTAGTGCAGAGGATATACATCCTAGACTGAGCAGCAGCTCAGTAGAAGTTATTAGCGGCAGGATCCCAGCCCTGCGCTACATCTTATTGATGGGTGCAAGTCCCTCAATACTATCATCTCATAAGTCCCGCTGCGGGCTTAACATTACGCTAGGCTCGGTCTTTCTTACTAACAGGCGCATTTTTAGCCCTTTTACATTTTCACCCTATTCTTCATGTTCGCCACCACTTATGTCTCCCTTGATGTTGCTCTTACCATCATGACCACCTTGAAACCGAGTAACCCACCGGATTCGCTGCACTCAACTGCCCTCTTTATCTTCACTTCGATATGGCCCGGCACGTGCGTTTGAAAACCCTTCCTTCCATTTCACGATATATGACATCTGACGCCACTCCGCAGCACGGTGTTTCTTTACTTTGTCCTGATGATGTGGATCGTGGTCAAAAAACTCCACAAGCAGTGTCCTTTAGTGTATTATATGTTGGCTGGTATCCTTTTTATTCTCGCGCAACTCACATATTTCCTCCTTTCTCATCCCATTTGCAATGGTACAAACGCCAAGATTGATGGTTCCTTCCTCGCGACGGTTCTGGAGACTGCAAGCATTATCGTGCTCTACCTTGCCTGGAAAGGTATTACAGAAGGTTTGTCCATCTCCCTTCGTGTTTGTAAGCCAATCTGCTCATCAACGGTCCGCTGGCAGACTACTGGGACGAGGATATATACTTCCAATGAGTGGCGCAGACTGTTTTATTATATATGATAGACGATGTTGTGCTTGCGTCATGATATCGGTAATGATATTCCCTCCCTCTCCCACTATGCTTAGTAGTCATCCAGAGACAATGATTGACCACGTCGATTTTTGTGTAGGCTTGGACAGCAACGCCGATGCCAAGTTTAGTGTCTCGTCTCGGGCAATATCTCTGGGCAGATCAGTTCGGCAACATCACACTCTTCACAGTTGGTATTCCAGGCTTTTTTATCGCCAAGTACGTGACCCTGAGACCTTATACAATGGATAGCAGCTCATGCCTGATCGTAGAATCTTTGATATTGGTCCCGAATTTATGTTATTGGGCCGGATTGACACCAATTTTGGACTTAAGAATGTGAATGCAACTGTCGAAGTTAATTACGATCTTGGTGGTGCCTCCTTCATCTTCCCACCCCAAGATGGATTGAAAACAGATGGTATCGTGTCAAGCAGCAAGCGTGAGTCTTCACTTCTACTATCTCATCATCCCCACTTGCTGCCCTATCCATATTTATTGAACTAACTTGAATACCCTTAATTGCAGAGGTGACAGTCAGTGCCAACTCAGGTGTTGGCACAATGCTCAGTGCATCGGCCCACCTCATCCCACAAGTAAGCCTCAGGATAAAGGCACTAGACGACATAGCCTCCATGAGTGTATTTCTGGATCTCGATGCCTCACTTGGCCTTCAAGGGTCTATCGCCTCTGCCGTGAACCCATAGCTATGCTTGGCTGGGAATGTGGATATCAATGTTGGTGTGGGCGTGTAAGGGTATTTCTTTGGCCTCTTTGATGTGTCTATGGGGAAAATATTAGATAGTATGGCCGACATGTAATTATTGCATAGTTATCTTTGAAATATCAGTCTTTTATTGGACGTAATTGGGCATAAATTATCATGAATTATCATCCTGATAATTCAGGATAATGCTGATAAATTATGGGGGGGTAACCTCAGAATAAGCTAATTTTGATAATGCTAAATTATCGATAATTTCCGCTAGCGAGAAATAAACGTTACTAATTTAGCAAAATTACCAATTCCCGTTTTTCCTGATGACTACAGTATACAATACAACAGCTATCCGCGTCGTCGTGCTTCGCTCCTTGTTTCCCTTAAGCTTTATAGTATTTTTCTCTTCCAGCTGTTAAGTTGAAGATATGTGGCACGCCACTACTGGTGGGTATCGTGTTATAGTTTAAACTTACCTGGCATATCTGTGCCACCATCCCGCCTTGTTTGTCAGATTCACATTCGATTTATCCGTTTCATCCGAGCTACAGCAGTGCAAGTATTCATCCTATCTCCCGTGCATCATATCAATGATCGGCAAGCGACTTCGAAGCCCTGGTACTATGCAGCGCCGGTACTATCATGCATGTCAGTGACAGAAAAACCCAAGGTCCCCTCTCTTTCTCCCCTCGCCTCTCTACATTACATTATCTTCTTTCCCCGAAATTTCTCCATATCCTGGCAGAGATAAGTTATCGCTTACCTTGCCTTTTTTAAAATTCGCCGTGTCGCTGCTTTTACTGTATTACCTTCCGATCATCGTCGTTGTTTTCCCCCTTTTCACTCCTTGTTAGCCGGGTCGACGAGTGAGCGAGAAGAAGTCTCGGCCTTCTGCTCTTTAGTTAGCTGAAAAGAAAGAAGGTGAGGACCAGATTTAAACTGTAAATTGTCGTAGCGCTACGCTGTCGGAAAGATGATCCATCCGGAATGGTGGCGGGCCTGACGGTAGGGAATAATAACGAACCTGATGACGAACTTGGGACAATGATGGGGAACAGACAAAAGCGAGGGACGACAACATGACAGAGACAAGCCTTATGGCGGCGACGAACCTGACAAGTGGTTACTGTATGAGATCAGGGGCTGACGCAAGGACGGCAGCGAAGGGAGGACGATGACGACGCGAAGGAGACGACAGCTTGAGGAGAAATGACGACAAGAGGGGAGCAAATAATGAGCAGGATAGGCTCGGTATTTATCAAGCCCACCTGATCCGATTAGAACATGTTGATAGGATTTCGATAGCTCGTCTCGGCTTACTATCACTAAACCCAGGTTTAACAAGGGACCACCATTTACGTCAAATTCAGTCGCGTTTTCCGCAGTAGCACGGTACAGTGGATGATTAGGGTGCGCTGAAAACAAGCTTCGAGGTACTAAGACCAGACTGTAAGAAATATACAATCAGGAGACATGTAGTAGAACATACATTTGCATCCAATGCGTTTAATCCTCGAGGTCTCCCAACCCCAGCTCTAAAGGCAGACATGACAACTAATTGCTCTTTCAGTATCGACGACCTCCAGCCATGGTGGCGATAGACAGGACATTGTTTGGTTTACGACTTGGGTCCCGTGATTTTATGGTCAAATGCGCTGTCTAAACATTATGCATTATGGATAATACCTACGGCTTCGAACAAGGTAGCCTTGTGAGATTTGTAGCATGCATTTTCGCAGCCCAGCCAGAGGAGGAACACATGACATGTATGACATCTCACGTGTACACTACAACCTAAATTTTTTGCCTTGGCGGAGTTCTGCACGAACCACTGTGATGCGAGTACTAGTAAAACAAGACCGCACCTCCACTCGGCAGCTTCTGTCAGAACTCGGAAGGCGCAACTCGTGTTGCAACGCGCTTTCTCTGTTGCTCGTTGTCGACCGGGTTTCTACGCCGCCGCAACTTGAACAGAGAAGAGGATCTGGGAATAGAGCATATTTGCAGTAGGCTTTTCCTTAACTCCCTAGGAATATTTTAATCAAGGTTTAGTGCAATTTTATGCAAGATCTAAAGCGATCAACAAGGGATATTCAATCGAAACCTCAAATCAGTTCTTCAAATGCATGACGCATGAGTTGCATCACCGCCGCTCACCACCACTGCCATGGTCGACCTCAAAGCCAATATACTATTTGCATTGCCTCCACATCCTTGACTATCACTTGATGGGCATATGGTGGTTTCGCAAATTGCTTCAGCAAAGTGGGGGCACATCCTAGTCAGGAAAATTTTAGGTGAGGTTTAGCTAGCTGAACCTTAGGAAAAGCCTACCGCAAATATGCTCTAATCAAATGACAAAAGTCTACATCAGATTCCTGCACTTCGATTTGCCAGCGGTGCAGTGTGAAGACTTCTAACTCTTTGAACACGGGGCACGCCATCATAGGGACGGATGGTGGCGCACGCGCATTGTTGGAGCGCCTCTTTTCAGCAAGGCACGCACCGCACACACAGTCACGGCCACACCCCGTATTGGCCGCACAATAATGGCCACGTCTCTTGGCTTCCTCGTCTTCCCCATCCTGAATTTGACTTGCTGATTGTTCTTTTCTTTCTTTATAACTAATTACCCCGCTCACATCATGAGTCTTGCTGGCACATATACGGAAGCGGCTATCTTCTTGCAACCTAGACCGCTTGCTCGCACACCAGGAAGGCTTGTTTTATTGCCGCTATTCCCCCGACCGCGGCCGGTCAAGCCACTCCCTGCGGAGGTATTGTCCAAGGTCCTATCATTCGTTATCGACGACGGAGCGGATTGTCGGATTGACGTTCCGGAGAAATGCGTGCGCTTGAGGAAAAAGTGGGAGTTGTTATTCGTGTGTAAACCCTGGGTGGTGAGTATTATATCGTTTTACGCCCAACAGAATCGAAGGGTAGCGAATGGCGTGTGCGATTTCCTCTTACTTGTTTACCATGTGTTTAACTTTACTAATCATCTTATTCCATTAGAACGTCGTCCTTCCTCTGCTCTATTCCAGAGCTCATATATTCTCTGTGAGCGCGCTCCAAAAGTTCGCTGCTCATCTGTCCTCCTCCGACAAGCACTGGGACTCAATCCGACGCATGCCATACTCCACCCCAGGGCGCTGGGTACATGCGCTAGACCTTTCTGAGATGGTGCTGGTCCAGTCCACAGACTTGCTCTCTGTGGACTCGGATCTCACACGACTGTTTCCACTCTTGCCATCCCTGACGAGCCTCCACCTTGTTCCCGGAATGCTCCTCAGCAACCGCGTCCTGACTGCGTTGCGACGCAAGGATGGCATTGGCAAGCTACGTTCTCTTAAGGGCATCAATCTTTACGTGCCGGTCGGAAATACCCCAGCCCAGTCTCTTAGCCCCAGTCTCGACGCAGTTGTCCGGCTACTCCGGAACTGCCCATGCCTGGAGCAGCTCGAGATAGCATGTTGGCAACCTAGAACTTGAACCCATTGTCGACCTAGACCTCGGCTCCTTCGGAGATGAGGCCGCGGTGACCCTCCCACCTCCGCTGTACCGTCCAAACCTCAAGACTCTCTGCCTATCCACCATTCCCACCGGCTCGCTATTTCTCACCCTCCTGCGCACGCCGTTCCCATCATTGCGACACCTCGTAGTGACGCCATTGCTCACGTCCTGTCCGGAGTTACGCTATCTGAAGCTGGACCAACAATTTTTGCCAGTGCTGACGCTGCTGGAACCAGCGCAGGATGTCGGTGGCGGTACGGGGTCCGGGTCCCCACGTCCACATCCGCTCCGCGTACTGACGATCCCACGGCCGAATGCGCGGTTTTTCCGTGAGGTCGAGGTGCTGCTGCCGCAATTACCTTCGCTTACCGTCGTACGCGCGGGCATGTCAGGGGATGCTTTGGCGGCGGGGGTGCAGGGTGAGATGCACGAGTGGCGACACAGGTTCGCGCGGAAGGGTGTGCGGCTCGTTGATGGTGATTGGCGCGATCCGGGGTGAAAAGGGATGGTTCCAAAATGCATGTTGTCATGGTTGGTTGGTTGCGGCGCGTCTTCTTCGTCTTCTTCGTCTTCATCCCCATTTATGTGTGTGGTTCATACGTTTCTGTTTGTTTGCGACCCTGTTGTTGTGGCGTTCGCCTTTCCGTTGTTCTTCCTTTGCAGTTGCCGGTGTGTGCGGATCATTCGATGAAGTTTTAATTTCCGCACACAGTATTCGAGTACAGTACGTGTACTGACTGACTATCCCGCCGATTTCTCCTCCACTACTCAGATCAGGAGACGTATATCCGTGACTTTGGCAAGATTCCTATGTCGAGCATGCATCAGTCCAAGATCTCTCGTTCGCTCACTGGCACAACATCCGTCGTTCGAACGATTGGTCTTATCTGGTACGGTAATACGGTATCAGTGCTTCCTTTATTATCCGCTCCTTCTCCTTCTGCCGTGACGTCGCGGGGCGCCCCATTTTCATTCAACTCGGGGGTGTTCTACTGGCATATGGCGTAATATGCCACCGTGAAACACCGAGACACGCACTTATACAATACAACATGACAGCTATCTACGTCGTCGCGCTTCGCTCCTTGTTTCCCTTTATAGTATTTTTCTCTTCCGGCCGTTAAGTCGAAGATATGTGGCACGCCACTACTGGTGGGTATCGTATTATGGTTTAAACTTATCTGACATATCTGTGCCACCTTGTTTGTCAGTTTCACATCGATTTATCCGCTATAGCCCTACCGTGACGGCAGTATTCATCTTATCTCACGCGTATCAATGATCGGCAAAGCGATTTCAAAGGCGCCGGTACTATGCAACGCCGGTCCTACTGTATGCATGCATGATACTATAGAGAAACCCGGGTCCAAGCTAGGTCCCTTATGGCCTAGGTCTCTCTCTTCCTCCCTCTCTTCCTCCCCTCCCCTCGCCGCTCCTCGCCTCTCTACATTACATTTATCTTTTCCCCGAAATTTCTCCATGTCTTGGGTAGAGAGAAGTTGTCGCTTACCCTACCTTTCTTTATTCGCCGTGTCGCTGCCTTTACTGTAGTACCTTCCGTTATAATTAGCGTCCGGTCACGAGAGTGTGTCACGGGGGGGGGGGGGGCATCTTTGGAGGAATATGGTATTCCCTGGAAGAAGGGAGATGAAGGCGCGGACCTCCAGATTTGTACTGTAAATTGTCGTAGCGCTACGCTGTCGGAAGATGATCCATCCGGAATGTTGGCATCGATAGAAAACCCGGGTTAGTTATATAGTATACCCATGAGGCCATAAGGTTGAACGAGCGAGCAAGTATGCAGTAGCGGACGTCTTTGCAACAGTAAAACCCAAAGGCCAGGACGTTATGATAAACGCGTTGACGCGCATGAAGCAACGTACATGATCACGATATCGATCGTCACGATCAACCACCGTGCACGATCACCTGCACCGTACCATGGACCCCAGGTCACCCAACAACGACGACGACTCGGATGTTTGCTTTGCTTTGCTTTGCCGTTTAATTAATTCCGGAAGCAAAACGCAGAAGTGCAGAGGTCGAGACTTGGTCGAGATAGGTAGAGAAGCGGCGCGGTAGTAAGGAATTTCCGTGCTTGGGTGGTCACGCCACGCGCACCAGTAGTATACAGTATAGCCGTCTTGTTCCCCCTCCGGGGAGGGCTTCCCTATTCTGCAGTGCGGGCGGTTCTGTGAGTGACGATGATACGCTGCGCCGGTGCCCCAATGCCAGCGAGAGTATATCGAAAATACCATGTGGTTGTACCGGTTATCATGCATCGGTTTGTTTGTCCATGGCTCAAGCTTAAAAAGTAAACTAGTAAACTGCAGCACCGCGGTTGTCAAGGGCAGTGACACGTATTCGCCTCCCTTTGGCTGTGGTCGGTGTCTACCTGTCAAGATTGCAATCAGCGAAGCTGATTCGCACCTAACACGCGTGGTCCGTTATAAACCGATTATATTTCCGACGGTGTAGCAAATGAAACCAGGAGGGAAAAGTAATGCATTGATTCACAAAAAAACCCAAATCGGCAAATGAATAAAGACCAGGGAACCTAAAGGGACGAGAAAGGATACAACAGCCAACGGGTTACACACGGAACCCGATTATAGTCCATAACAGCACAAGTGAAAGAGTAAGTGGTGGGTGGGCGTATAGGATGGTATGTGCACAAACGTATGATCTTACAAAATATGTATGGCTGAGGTAGAACACAAGTGGTATGCGGATGCGGACAAGATATGCCATGATGAACTTGAGCAGGTGAGGACAACCAGGAGCCGTTCAGGATGAGTCGGGTGGAACATACGCGAGAAGCGTGGTAGGGATAGCGCATAGAATTAAGAAATCGGCCATGGTGAGGCGAGGTTGGGTAGGAGCGATGCCATGATTGATATAAGGTATGCATAATTAACACGATTAATCGCGATGGCGGCTGATGCGCTCAACGCCCGCGCCCAGGACCTGCTTAGCATGCTGTTCCTGTACATTCCCTCAGCTATTGGGATTTCAATGGTGAAAGGAGAGAGTAGTAACCAACCTGGTCGCCATCATCATCCTCTTGTTCCGTACTGCTCGACTCATCTTCAGCTTCTTCGTCGTCTTCTTCGGATGACGAGTCATCATCATCTTCAGTTTCTGGCTGCACGGGCTTGACCGTGCTTACATCGTGATTGACGGAAATAAGGATGGAATTATGCTCCGTTCCCTGTACCGGCACCGGTGCCGAGACGGGGTCGGGCGCAGACTCCACGACCGTCTTGCTTGCGGCCTCAGATGCAGCGAGCTCCTCGCGTTTCTGGCGTTCACGCTCTTCGCGCCGTTTCTTCACCCAGCCCATTCCGGTGCCATCATTGTCGTCGTCGTCGTCGGCGGCGCCGGCTGCAGGAGCTCCAGCGCGGCCCCGCTCTTCGCTATGTCCAAGGAAGGTTTTCTGATCGCTCTGTACCTTGGCCCACATGCCCCCTGAACGCACGCTACCCATCCCACCATAACCCCACTCCACGAATTCTGGCTCCTTATTGGGTATGTTATCAAATACGTTGCTCGGCCGATGCTCGTTTTTCCGAGCACCATAAACGCGGCCGTTGAGCATACGCTTTGGCTTGGGCAGGGCAGTGGAGGCGGCGGATCGCGCTCGGTGAAGAGGTTCCTCGTTCGCGGAGTTGGGACGAGAAGCGTCATCTGCACTTGCCCAATGTCCTAGGGGAATACCAATAGAAGGGGAGGGATCATCACGCGAGGAACTGCTATCACGGGAACCGGTGCGGCGCGGGTCGTCAGTTTTATGCCGGAATGGTTTTAAGAGCCGTTTTGCAAAGCGTGTGGAAGATGCGCTTGTGCGGAAGGCAGCATCCGTAACCGTTGCGTTCGTAGGCGGCATAGTGATGTGGGCACGAGCCGGGGAAGGGGGAGATGAAACAGAGGATCGTACGGGATGTGGGTGTGCTGATGATGGACCTGAAACATTGACAGTAGGTAGCATCTTTGGAGTTACGATGGTATCACCCAAAAGAAGGCAAGAGGAGGTTGATGTTTGGCATTTGCGGAGATTGGGTTGGGAAATGCCACTAGGATCATCGTCATCAAAAACGGAAGGTAATGGGAGCTCCTCGCCACCTTCTGTAACACAGACGGCTCGGCGAGGGTCAGGAAGGGGAGCGAAGCGTATACGACGACCCCGTAAGCTACCATATTCCGGTGCTGAACTTCGTCTTGATCGCAGAACATGGTCCTCATCCGAGGTATATTGGAGAGCGAGGGAGTTCATGAGAGATGGGGGAGGTGTGGCATAATGGTCAGATGATGGAGGAGTATTGACGTCTTCTGAGGAAGATGTCGAAGAGGAAAGAGACTGATTTGAGCGAGAGGGATGTGAAGACGGGGGGAGGGGCGAGGGTAGGCGATATGGACTAGGGTTGAGGAGAATACCTCCACCTATGGGAGAGCGGGGAGAATGAGAGTGGGGGAGGGGGGGCTGGAGAACAGACGCCATAGGTAGATTGATATGCTCGTAAAAGCGGAGGGGAAAGGAGTGGAGTGGAGAGAACCCTAGTGAGGGATAAATATTATATCGGGAACGGCGAACGGTTGGCGAACGGGAACGGGAAGGTCTTGGCCTTTGTTGTTACGCCTTTCCACGTGGGGATCTTGACTCCCCCCGGATACCCCTCTCTCCCTTTAGAATATCCTGTGCTGTTACCCCGGCTTCACCCGGCTGAGCAGCGTTATCGTGATCCAACCGAGTCATAGAAATGACGTGAGACCTCGTCGGCTGCAGTCCCCCTTCCTCGATTCCTTTTCCGTCCACCATCATGCCAGTTTGCGTGTTCATCACCGCGCAGTCGGTTTATTATCACTCCTGTGCATCAAATCTACGCCCTCTCCCCACTGGATAAGGATCGGCCTCACTCGCCCCCCGACACAACAAGCGCATCAGCGCTGCCTGCTTCCGGAACTCATACAGTACCTCTCTCACCCTTCAAAGCATGTATGGCCCCGATATCCACGGTATAGTGGCGTGTGCACCTTTGTGCTGCCTTTCCCCAGGCCCTGACATATCAGTCACGTTTGTCTTTTTTTTTTTTTGAAACGTTTGTTTGTGTTCTATGGCTGAGGCACATCAGTCCTGGACGTTGTGACTAATGTAGTAGCATGCGTAGTGAGGCTGCGGGAGCTGCGGGATTCACCACATTCGTTTGTTTTGTATATCATGAAAGATGACTCTTAAGGGGCATTACAACGGGGATACGAGCGTACAGTACTGTGAGTGCTCGTAATGGTCGGTCGCTTCTGATGCCTCTTTTTGACATTACTTCCTGCGTCCCTCGGGGATAATGGTACAGTTTGAAATTTGTAAAAACTTAGAAGGCCGATCGTCGAGAAACAGAGGTTTTTATTACTCAACCGTCTCGTTTAGCGCGAACGAACGAACGTGCGCCATCGAAGCGACGCGATGAATATAGTAAGTTTTGTCGACTGTGACTCAGTTGCGCGCGCATCACTTGTGATTTGATGAATTGACTAATGCCGGCCGGGTTTGTTATTTGTATGACAAATGTCGGCAGTTGCTGATGCGCGTCTGTCTTACTGACCATGCCCCTTCCATACCTCTTGGCAAGCTGACACCTTGCTTTATGTTGTTGGACTATTAGTCCTTATCGCGGCAAAGTTACGTTACGTAGGGCGGCGCAGATTCCTTCGGCTCCTGTTAACTTTGTTCATATCTTGAAACGCTTTCGCCTCCGACCCCAATTGATCGGCGTGCCCATCTTCTTCCGAGCTCAAGTGTGCCTGCAAGGTGTGGTCCATGTCTCGGTCTCTTCAAAAGTCACATGATGCCTCCACCGTGCCACCCGTTCTGACCTGCCGGTTTCTTCCATGATGATGGTGTTCAGGCGAGTATGACGTCTGCGCTCACACCCCCCGTCAAACTGACAACATCAGGCTTCTCTATCTGATGTGTATGATATGTTCACCTTTCTGTATTTTTGCTCCCAGCCGGACGGAACTATGACTTCATAGTCTTCCCACCCCACACCTCCAGTGCACCCATAAATGTGACATGCGCATGGAGGCTGCCTACACGACGTTCCTCGCCTGTATCCATCTCTGCTAGAATGGTAGTGTTGTCAGTGTGGCCACCCCATCTGTCGTCAAGGACTCAACTACAAAGCTGTCGAGCTGCTTGGAGAAGATTCCCAATTCCGGTTGCATACATGTACAACAATCACACGACTTCCGGCGCACTAATCACCTACAAGTCTATCCATACGTGGGCTTGCTCAGCTCACCGAGTACGAGTACATGATTACTCACAGATATAACCTGCAAGGATGCAAAGGGAACGAGGAAGAACGTGTCGCATCTTAGGGTTACCTGGCAACGTGGTCTCTACGGTGCGGCTTAAAATCCACCCCTACGACTATCAGTGCAGGTGGAGTCAATCGATGGAGCGTTGCGTACAAACTTGGATACAATACACAGAGTGTCCCGGGGCTTCATCGCGTTCTGTATTTTTCTCTTGTCTTTAGTGATCTGTTCTCTGGCGCCTATATTGGGCACAGCCTTGCGCCACTCTTCTCTGCGTCTTTTTAGCTAGCTGACTGGAAGTCGCCCGGCGACGTAACTCGTGGTCCCCTGGTCTCCTATCTAGGCCCGGAACATCCTGACCGTGGAAATCGCTCATGGTGTCAACTTCCGCACGTCGCACCCCCCAACGGCGCTCAGGCTCATACGGATCGGGTAGTGCTCTCTTATCGGAGGCGCTTGCTGAGCCGAGTGTTGCCAGTCCGTGCGTGCCAGTTTTGTAACTGACAAATTACCGTTTGAAACTGAAGATGCTGCACACACCACCCCATCTAACTTACTCATAAATGGCTGAAGCCCCCCGAATTCGTATACACCTTTATTTTGCATCCGAGTCCCACGGTCACCTCCTAGATTGCGCCACTGTGTGGCTCCGGTGAAATGTTTCGAGCGACATGAGGGTCAAAAATCCCGACTTGCACAAGCATTCCCTATGTTCCGCATTCTCACTTTCACACCCTTCATTTCCCTTAGCCCACGCGCTGTTATTTTTATTTCACCGTCCGTTGATATCGCACTTGCTGTATCGCGGCGAATCACGCACATACCATACGACAGACATCGGCGACAGTGCTGTATGCGACACAGCTTGACCCACGATCCCCCGTTCTACCCACTCCCGCTTGTAGCCCTTAGCGCCAAGTGCTATTTTTATTACGTGCGTGTCTTTCGGGGTTTATCGGGGTTTATGAATACCTCCCAATCAGAAGTTACCTTGCTCTTTTTGAGCCCATCCATCCAGACCACGGTTGTTTGAGATCGCGATCATGATAGTCTGTCCATCGATGACCGCCGCGCGTTGTTTTGGTGCTGTCCATCGGCGGTGTGACTTGGATATGAGTCGGCTGCCGAGACCCAAGACATCAAGTCTTCATGGGGGTGGCTTGGCATAGTAATAGCAATAGTGCATATTTATTTATTTTGTCTTGCTTGGGGGAATGACGAAAACAGCTATGTTGTAAGGTCTTTCCAATCGCGTCCAAACTCAGCTTTTGATCCAGTCTCCACTTGCCAGTGCATGCAGTGGCACACACACACACAGTTCAAGTTTCTTATGGGCAGGTTCTCGTTATGTGTATGTGCCCTATATCTAAACCCCCCAATACGTACAGTACAGCAATACTCCGCCAGGTACAGCATTCGTGATCTGGGCGGCTATGATAGTACGTACGAGTACAAAGTGCCATTGATTCACCCGGAAAAACCCTTTATCGCGGACATCGCTCTTGGCAGAACAGAAACAGCCTGGGCGCAGGTGGACTATGATAGATTAGATACGGAATATGGGAGGATCACAAACATGTTGTGTTTTGAACGACGGCTGTCTTCCCTAGTTGTATTCTATGAAAAGAGGTGTTGCTCTCCTGCCAAGACATGTACACGTCCGCTTCGATGTACTTCGGCCGCCTTGCTAGGCCGCCCATACTGTACGTATACTGATACTAGCACTTAATTATCAGACGCCCGGTGACCTTAATTCTCGAGCTTGGCGGCGCTACAGTAGTACTGTATCCTCATCCGAGTCATATCGGTATAATCGGTATCATCGCCTCAGCATTACTACAGTAAGTTACAGTAATACTAGGGCCGGACGGACTGCGGCTACCTCCACACAGTTGTCCGCCTTCAATTGAATCTATTCAAACGCTCGGAATTGCTCTGCCCGTTGAACTGCACTAAGTTCGTAAGTCCAGGGGACGGACGTCCAAAGTCCGAGCCACATAGGTGGAGATTTTCTTGGCGGGGGCCGGGCGTCTCATCCCATGAAACGTGGGTAACTCAGTGTGATGCTTACTGTATCATTTTCTTTTTTACTCCTTCCTGTCATTCATTCTGGACTTTTCTCGCAAAACTGTAATAGCCAAAAACACCCAATATCAGGGTGTATGAAACAACATACGGTAACTTGATGCATTGACGCCTTGGACGTTGACGCTGGGAAGAGCGGTGCCCGAGGTCCTGGGAATATCAATCGTTTTTTTTTTCTTCTTCCTTCTTCGTTATGCGTGCCTGCGTTGGGCGGTGTCTCTGCAAATCTTTGGTTGTTGGTCAGACGATATCCCTCGTGAAACACATGGTGAGTCGTCACGCGCGCGTTTTTCCCCTCCCCCGTGGGGCGCAATTTTTGTTTCGACCTATGTGGAAGGGGTTTTGTTGCAGCTGAGCTGCGGAGTCGTGAGTGGCTGTACAGCTGTGGAGCTGCACAGTTGGAGCTCCTCCGTGCGAACTTGGGAACCTGGTTCCCAACACACATGCTATTGATAGCAATATTCGCGCGTCGATCCCCTGAGAAGATACTGGTGTGTATTGTGGTTGGTCAAATGTACTCCATCTCCGTCGATCGCGACGACCGCGAGATAATATGGGAAACCCGATTACTGAAACGGCGCTACGGCGACCTCGAGAGATCATTCAAATCGAATTCGGGTCTTCGGGGGTGTAATCAATAAATCCTAAAAAGCATCGGGTCGCCCGGTCACAAACTAGCGCGGTAGTGGTGCCCGCTCATCATAAATGGGAGTGCAGGGCGCGATTGATGGTCTGGTTTCTCGTCCCGTCCAGGCGAGGACGTAGAACGCTGGAAGACCAATAAAGTAGAGGTCCAGGCCCTGGTGTCACGTAAAAGAACTGTCAAGGGAGCGTCAGTACTTGTTAGGAACAGAGCGCTTCGAGCCAACTTGCGTGCAATTGCACTAGACCGTAAGTTAGGAGGGTATGGCTAGACTACGCGGCGTGTGATCTCAGCTGAGAACCCTAATTGGAGTTCTGGTGATCAAAGTATGGACGGTTCCGATAGAGTGAGTCTAAATGAATGATGCTCAATGTCTTTCGAGAAGCACGGAGTGGCGTGGACCCCGTTATCAACCTTTCGAGAGAGGCACTGCATGGCCTGCATGGAAGGCCATAGGCCTATATGTTATATTCTGTAATCGTTTCAGCAAGCTATTCAAGTTCCCGCGTGAACAAGGGATAAATTGCATTGGATTGGATCCAGCCTGGTGTCACATGCTCCAGGTGACTTGAAAGCAGTCAGCTGGGCTGGGCTGAAACAACTAATACTCGCCACGAGACTAAGGCGGCATGGTCGGTAACCCATCAGAATCGATCCACGATGGAGAAACGATGACGATGATGATGATGGCGATGATGTTTTCGTCCTCTTTGGTATCACATACTGCCAGTCTCAACCGCTGCGGCCCTGTATGATGACAGATCAATACACGTACGCGTCATCATGCCGATTTCATGACAGCAGGTGCCAGTGGGAAAACGGGAGCGAAGGCGATGCTGGAACATAAATAATTTGGCACACTTCTCCGACGCGTGTTCGCCTGCTTTAGTCACGACGAGGACGACGTTCAAGATGACTTGCGCTTGCCCCAGCGCGTGATTCTCCATACGTCAATTCCCTGTCTCCAACTCTTCGTCAACCACCGCAGAGACCCGAGTTGGGTGAGATTACTAGGGGAGCTGAAGGGCGAGGAGGGGTCCCTGGTGCTTCATATTCATGGTCTAGATCCGACATCTCTGTAGGCGTAGGCGGATGCTTTCCTTCGAGATTATGATGTCATCATATCGGTGCACTATAATAGGAGGCGACTTACTAATACCGTAACCCCTGATCTGTAGGTGTACTTTTTCACGATTTAGTGAGTACCAAGACTCGTGCATTATAGTAACGACGCGTTATCTCCCATGTCTCACCTACCATTCAGTACCAAGTAGGCAAGAGAAGAAAATAATGCCAAAAAAGGGGCTCCGACACTTGATCGTTATGGGGAAGCTTCCCTCACCTTACGTTCATTACTGTAACCGACGTTCATCAACTGGGGTGTGTGGTTGCGTGATCGTGAACCTTCTTGGAGATATATAAGTGCCACAGAACCTTCTCGATCCCTAATTGTCAATTGACCCTTGCCATCATGCCCTCTCTCGTTCTCGAGACGAATGTCAAGGTAGCTAAATATGATTTAGTACGGTGGCACCTGTCTACTAAGTGCCTGCAGGTTACCGATATAAAGTCGTTTGTTCTGGAGTTCTCCAAGGTACAGCACATCTCGGTCTCTCTTTGGTCTCTCTTTAGTCTAGATCTGTGTGGTATCGACATGGCCTAGGTCGCTGCGAACACCTTGCAAAAGCCTGAAAAATACATTTCAATCTCGTACCGGCATAATGAATACCTTACATTCTCCGGAACTTTTGATCCTGCTTTCCTGCTCGTAATCGTGCGTATAATTTGCACAATCTGGATTAATGACGCCCATAATATACCTTTCTAGACGAGTTTGGACAATATTACACCAGAGCGCAATGAGGCATACAGCAAGGACCTCTTGGCATTTCTGAAGAACCACCTTGGAACTCCGGGAGACAGGGGTTACATGTAAGCATGGGGGCACTCTTCTGTTGCGACTCAGAAAGCATTATGTTCTAGAACCTTCTATGACCCTGGGAGGGCCTACTTGGGGTGATCCAGCAGTTCATAGACATCCATGACGTGTACTGAAATGGTTTCTAGCCACGAAGGAACGACCTTTGCCCAGATTTTTAAAAAGTGAAAACGGGATTTGCTAGGAGACAGGGAAAGAACTTTTCACCAGATTTCTGTAAAGTTGTAGTGAGATGTACGATAATGGTGGAAGCCGCAGAGTTGTCGAATGAGACGTGTCGTGTCGGCAAGGCATGCATGCCGAGTATGTAAGCGCCCTCGTCACACCCAAGCCGACTTGCAACCCACCACCACTGAGCACACCACATTCGCATCACTTTATCGAGCAATTGCTCACGATGCCACTAGCATCGTCGGGGCTTTCCTCGTCCATGGGACGACAAGCTTTCCGAGTTATACACAATCCTCCTAACATATCGTCCTCTCGTGGTCTTCACACCCACTCATTCGCACCTCGAGTTGCCCCTCAACAACCATCCCCTTTCACCTCTCGTGTCCTCCAAAGAACCAGGACAATCTTCAATGCCTTCGTCGGCCATCTTACGGCCCCAAGTAAGCTGCAGGCCCCTGGCGCCGCACCGCGTTCCATGCAGACGGTAGCAACTCGGGTGCCAAAGATCGAGAATAACTTGTCTCTGCCTGTTCGCCATGCTCTATCCACGCGTATGGGTGCTCCTCGCCTCCCTCGTCCACCTGCAGTACCGCGTGGCATTGCCCAAGTTGGCCTCGGCACTGCGCGGAACTTCACCACAGGTCGCCCGATCTTCCAAAACATCGCTGACAATATGCACAATATCCCAGTGGTGACTCGTGCATTCCTAGAAGCTGACTTGGATATGAGGACAAAGGATGACAGTGGACTGGCTCTCAAACTCAAGCACACTCGTAGGAAGTCGAAGAAGCGCTCTTGCCGTGACTGTGCGAGCGACAAGGTGCAATTCCATCCTGCTGCCACGCGTCCCACTGTGGCGGCGATCGCGACCACGGCGGCGTCAGCGGCGGCAGAGGAGACAGAGGCCGAGTTTGACAAGTACTTCGTTCCTCACGTCTCTGATGTATCCACGACCCTCCTCATCCCTCTCGCGCCGACGCCAACGACGCGCGTACCGCTCTCACACACATTTGCGTACGACCGCCACCCGCTGGTCCCATTCTTAGAGCTCTCGGCTCTCCGTGTCGACACGGAGCGGCACGCGTCGCGCTTGAGAGCGCTCTTCGAGCAGTTAGACGCCGCGCAGGCATGGGATAAAGGCGCCGTGTGCGAGACGTTCGGTGGGGCGCGTGGCGCGAGTGTCCTGCGCGTTCGCTTTGCAGGATGGTCAGCGTATGCTGTGCGTGGCATCATTGGCGAGGTAGCGACGGGATGGTGCATCCTTGAGGAAGAGCGCGCTGAGTACGAGTGTGGAGACAGCGGGCCAGAGGAGTGCTTGTCAGAAATTGGTTCTGCCGTGGCGCCGGATGATGCGGGGATTGCAGAACTCAACTTGAATTCGCCTATCGACCCGGCATACTCTTTCGTTCTCCCAACGCTCGACTTCTCCGCCTCGGCCGCACCACCGCCACCGATTAATCCCCCATCGGGTGTTGACTTGCCGTTCTCTGACATAGCTTCCAAGGTTTCCTCGAGTGACGTTGACACGTTTTCCGACCTTGGCTATATGAGTGATGGTGGTTCCAGTGGCGGTTCCGGCGGCGGTAGAGACACTCGTGGCTGGATCGAGCCCCCGGATGCACTTTATTCCTCGCGCACCCCAAGTTGGGCGGGCCTTAGTTTCAGTTCTGCTTTTAGCCGGCGATTGGAAGAAGGTCCTTGGGAAGAAGTCTTCTAAACTTTCTAGCCGAAACACGGTGCTTTCTCTCTTTTTACCCAACTAGATCGCCCACAATGTTCACGATCTTTTGCGTTTGCCTCTTGTAAGTTAGTCATATAACCATGCATATAGCAAGAAAATAAAAAATAGAGTCTTCTGAATTCATGTACAGTAACTAGATTGTATCTCCCAGTCTTACTGGGGTCACAAATCGTCCAAACGTCATTGATGCATGTTGCATGTTGTGTGGACATATGTAAAGGGTGTTCGAGGACATGCGCCAGAACCTCAGAAGAAACGAAGGGTACAGAACATCTCCGACTCTGATTACAGATCCAGGATAAAATAGTGACCCGGCAGTGTGTCAATACACACACTAAGTTAGCGAAACTGCTAGCTAGCATGACGTTGGTTTCAGTGTACAGTATTTATTACGCTTCCATCGTTCCTTACTCTATTTTTATACCCAGGTTCTCAGGCGTATTCATTCCATATAGTACTAGATCCCCTTCGTTCCTATGCTGACAATATTGCACGCGTCACGCATGATCGCTATCCCCGATGCCCTGTCCCAAAAATACATTAATCTACTATGGCACGGCATATGCACCACTTGTGATGTGCAGCTAAACTAGGGAAAGACTAGCGTGTGCCAGAAACATGCCGAAAATATCTAGCTGGCGTCGTGCTAAGTTAGCAGTTTCACTGACTGAGTTAGTGTCCTAGGCCTTTTATCTAGGGTGCTTTCCGGGGTGCCAGTATGTTCAAGTTATCGCAAGATCAAGAACTTGCTGATCCGAGTCGACGATGCCGCGCGGCGCTCCGCTCGCCCGCTCATTTCAACATGCACTGAAGTCTCGAGCGTCTAGATTGCACATGCACAGTAAGTCTATGCGCACACGCAGAACTTAAGCTAGCACGGGAAAAATGTGTGCCAGTGTTCAAGGGACGACTTTTGGCCGCGGGCCTCCACAACAAAGAAAACACTACTAGAGGGTCTCGTCGAGCTCCGTCCCGGGACACAGAGCATCTTTGCAAGCCCTTTAGTCCGAGGATTTGTTATCTTCGGTCGATGGATCCCAGCTGGCCAGCCACGCCACTAGTTCGAGGATGCACATGACTCCATTACTTTCGCGCGACGGATGATCCGATGAATGGGTGCGCATCCATTCAAGTTCATGGCTAACTTGCGCGAAGTTGTCCCACCGTGACAGCACCACGCATGGATCTTACTTGGAGTGGTTGGCTCGAATTGCAACGCGCGTCTCCATTCGTCCCTAGTTCTCCCTGGTGGTGTCACGACACGATCGGGTGAGTTCAATCATTGTGCTCGCGTTCGGGTCATAATTTCAGTTGCTACGAACTATTCTCTGTGTGTCCCAGATCATCAAACAGTGCGCTTTTGGACAATGGATAGCGATTACCAAAAATGCAATACATGTTGCCCTGAATCTGAACTGCAAGGGGTTATCTTGCTTTTACTGCGTGGTGGAGTCGAACAGATCAATCTGATACGAGTGAGTGATGAGTATAGAGTCATGACGGTGGTGACATGGGTGACCCACCGGTCTTGGTTGGCCCTCGCCAGCTCTCTTTATACTATGACGCTACAAGTCATTTGGCACGGGAATACAATGTCCTTTGGGGTCATTGGCACAAAGCCACCGTGCAAGAAGCTGTATTGGGTCCCTTTGTGCCACATTCAGGCTGCCACACTGCCAGATCTACCAACGCGACCTTGTCTCGTGATACCCAGTCCAGCTCCGCAGCTTTTGTTCATTAACTTCATTTCCAGAACTAGTTGGTGGAGAATGTAATCGGGGCGAAGGTGGAAAGGTCGGCCCGACCAATGAGAGCGTTTTAAAGGGTGTCTCTGGAGGACGTCCGAGACAACGCTACCTCTTTCATCTCATCCCATAACGATTCAAGGAAACGATGCCCCGATGACTTTACGCCCAGGTGTCCAATCCCTCGTCGCCAAGGACGCGTGCCTTTTCCCTACCGAGCTTTTACACGAGATCATTACTCTCACTCTCAGTCGATACCTGAGCGACGTTCTCATAGCTCCGGCGTCAACGAGGAGCTGGGATGCAATAGGGACGCTCTTGCATGTCAACTACCTTTTTCGTTCTTGTACTCTGAGCGTCTTGAACACACTGTGGGATGGGGACTTCGTAGACCACAAGACGGGGTGCGTATTCTTCACCCATTATCCAGGCAATTCAAACTCAAAGCAAAAGAACCAAATAAAGGCACCCACGAAATTATACTCACAAGATCAAATATTTGCGTGGTCTTGCTGAACTCGCACAGACCAATCCAAAGGAGGTGCTTCCCCCAGTGCGACATGTGCTTTCTATGCGCCCGAATACAGCACCGTACGAGCGCCTTGGACGCTACTTTGTTGCATACCAGGCGCAGGTGAACATCGGCTTAGCCGACGATAACTGTTGCCACCCATATGATAAACTGTCAAATCCGACTTTGGGCTTTTCTGCACTTCCAAAGGGGCTGCAGGGTGATATGCTCGGCGAGTTTGCTGACTACATCGTGAGCAATCTTTTAGTTTGGGTACGGGGTAAGTCTCTGCGTTCTCTCTTGTCAGCACCTTTTTTATTAAAAAGGTTTATTTTCTCCTTGCACACACACAAGCACTTTCATTTCGGACACTCGTCAGCGAAGCAACTGCGTCCGTCAGTAAGTTTTCTAAGGTACGCCCGCAAAATTATATTCCATAAGCTCACCATTCGAGCGGGAACAGGACAATATCGTTACAAACAACTTGGAAGACTGTATTCATGATGCACGGCAGTGCATGCAAAAGGTGTGCGAGGTTGCGGGGTCACTCGGTCGGGACATAGATGGCGTTGAATGCGGGGTGTTGTCCTGCGATGCAGTTTCAAGGAACTCGTTCGAGATGCTGCTTCCTAAGATGCATAGCCTACAAGCGCAGGGTGGTACAGGAGGAGCTGTCTGTAATGCGTGGATGTCGACGCTGGGTGTATTGTTAACGTCGAATGAAAGAGAAACTTACGGGATCGCGTCCGCCGCGTCCCGAGATCAGTAGAACAACTCACGTGCTTCGCGTCAAGAGGTGCTGCGCTCTTGTAAGCTCCACCCATGGCTACGAGCAACTGGACTGCAAACTCAAACGACGCTCTTCACCTATCCCTAGGTACATTATTTCGTGACCTTGGTCTACCTTGGAACTTACATTACGCGTTTCACAGTACGCGCAAACAAAGACAAGGAAGCACTGGGTGGAAGCGAGTCGTTTGAGAACTTCCACCCGACGTTTACCTATCCGGTTTGTTCCTTCCAGTCTTTTCTCACCGACCGGCTAACCTTTTGCGGTTTTAGATATATGGCGAGGATGAGAATATATACGGGTACTCCGACCTTGTAATTGATGTGCGTCGAGCTCCGCGTTCGCTCTCTCCAACGCCGCGAATTCCGTTGTTGAAAATAAGGAACGCCGTTCCGGTTTTTGCCTTTATGTAGCTGCGCTTTGCGTCGGGTTCCCTCGTGCAGTTTCTCGACATCCGATATTCCGCGGAAGTCCCGTCCTCCTCGACCCTCGATGACGTTCGGGGCACGCTGGAGAAGGTCATCCCTGACGATTACTATCGAACCGAATCAGACTTCCTAGCGCGCGTCGAGGAGGATGCCGTGTCCTTTCGGCCCCCCGGGGAGAAGATCGCTTCGTACACACGCGTCACGCCGAATAGCGAGAAAAAGGGCACGGTGGTGACCCTCCCTGAGGATGACCCCGACGCAATCGTGTATGAAGTGTGGCATGTGCGTGTTCCCCCATCTCGCCTGTCGCTCACCCATTTGACAACTATCTCAGGCAACGTGGAAGAGCCCTGGATTCCGAGAATATCACCGGCGGATGCAACTGTTCATCCTTCTCTACATCGAGGCTGGCTCTTACATCAACGACGCGGAGGATTCGTGGGAGTTTGTCGTTCTGTGAGTTTTCCTTCCCTAGCTCTTTGTTCCCATTTCCCAATATGTGCGTGTGTTGATGAGAATAGATACGAAAAGCGCAAACGGCGGACGACACCGGTCACAGAGACGTATCATTTCGTGGGATACTCCTCTCTGTACCCCTTCTACTGCTTTCCTGACAAGGTCCGCCTTCGACTGAGGTCCGTATCCCTTTATTCCTTTCTTCTGTGGGCACAACTCTGAGACACTCCCCAGCCAGTTTGTGATCATCCCACCGTATCAACGCCAAGGCCACGGCTGTCAGTACAAAGAGTGCTTTCCCTTAAACTCGCACACTGACTTCCCCCACCTTAGCGGCGCTGTACAAGGCAATCTACGAATACGTGCTCTCAAAGCCCTCCATCTCGGAGCTTACAGTCGAGGACCCCGCAGAGGCCTTCGAAGACCTGCGTGACCGCAACGACCTCGGGATGCTGCTTGGCCATGCGGCCTTCATGTCTGAGGGATTTGGAGACGACGCGGTATCCCACGGCGGTGGGCGCGTCAAGCGCACGACGGCGCGCACGGCTGCGCAGGGGAGGACAAAGGGGAAGGCGACAAAGGGGAAGTTGGGTCCGCCAGCGGATCGTGCTTGGCAGGAGAGATGGAGGAAGGACTTGAAGATTGCCGGAGTGCGTTTTTCTATTCTCATCCTCATTCTCGCTCCTCGCCTTTCTCTTCCGCACACACACATCACCTGACGGATATCTCTCGTTATGAAACGAAAAAATAAAATGAAATAGCGCCAGTTCCATCGGCTTGTAGAGATGCTCATCCAGCTGCATCTGAACCCTACCGATGCGCGAGCCGCCAAAGCTTATAGGTTGCAGGTGAAGGAGCGATTATACCGTTTCAACTATGTGAGTGCAGATAATTTATTCCCGCGGGCAACTTGTGTCCGTGAATATGGGCGCTGACTGGCTACTGTGTATGCAGGAAGTACTTGCTCAGCTCGAGGAGAAGGACCGCTTAGAGAAGCTAGAAGAGACGTTTCAGAGCGTTTGCGAAGACTATCGGAGAATATTGGCGATGTTGCGGTAATATGGGTGTCTTCTTGGGACAACAAATTCCGTGTGGCCGTTCAATTTCGCACCCACTTCGTGATTTGTATGTCCAGTTGAGTAAATTTCTGTTCCACGCTTCATGGGCACTCGACTCTCGTGTCATCCAGCGTCGTGATTTGTGGATATGCCCGATGCCCAGGCCATTGTCATTTCTACTATTACCGTCCAACAGACTTTGAAGCCACCGCCACATGACGGTGGTAGTTTTCTACTAGGTGCTTACGGATTTGTAGGTATCGAGTTGCATTGAGACTACGTCAAACCTTCATCATCGATGTCCTAATGTACATTTTCGCTCGCGTGTCTAAGCGCTTTTCATCTATCTACCTTAAAGTAACCAATTCTAAAACACAATTGTGAGGACTGATAGTCAAAGCAGCACGTCGCAAAATGGACACATACCCTCGGCGGAGGTCGGGTGGATCGCGACTGTGTCGTCGAATTCGCGCTTCGTCGCTGCATACAATCACCATCATCAGAAAAAGATCTAGACACCAAACGTGATGTATGTGTTTTGCTCACCGCCCATTTTGACCGCGACGGCGAAGCCCTGAAGCAGTTCGTCGCTACCCATGCCGATAACATGAACGCCTACGACGCGTTCTTCTGGCCCAACGACCACCAGCTTGAACAGAGATGGTTCCTTGTGCTCCGTGGGGATCATGGAGAAGTAGAGTGCGCGGAACGACGATTGGTCTAGTTGGCTATCGTTAGCAGGTATCATCAAAAGCGCTACTGATTGAGAATGGGCGAACAAATCTTGACCGCGTCACCGTACTTCTCACGTGCTTCGGGCTCTGTGAGACCAACTGTTCCGATAGGTGGATGGCTAGATTTCAGTGCAGTTTAATCAGTCAGAAGGATAGCGGCAGCATGTTCTGAAAGGCCTCACGAGAAGACAACGGTGGGGATATTGTGGTAGTCGAGTTTGTCATTCTTGTATTTCTCTCCACCATAGAGCCTGTTGGAGAGCCGTCTTCCGGCAGCGATGGCAACCGGTGTAAGGAGGGCCTTGCCTTGTACGTCACCAATCGAGAAGATGCCTTTGACATTCGTTTCTTGCCATTCATCGACGACGACGTTCCCCTTGGGGTCAAGCTTGACACCAACGTCCTCAAGACCAAGATTCTCTGTATTTGCCTTGCGGCCGATCGCCCAAAGGATTGTATCAACCTCGATGGACTTGCCAGAGTCGAGATGAACTGTCAGGGGGGCGCCACGCTTACCCTCAACCTTGACGACATTGCTGTTTCCGTGGAAATTGATGCCGGTGTGTTGCATCCATGGCAACAGCACGTCCTGCACGGAAGGGTCAAACGTGCGGAGGACTTTGTTGTGGCGCGCGATGAGATGTGTCTCTGAGCCCAGCGTGTGCAGCACGCCTGCAAGCTCGACTGCGATGTAGCCCGCGCCAACAACCGCAACGCGTTTGGGCTGATCCTCGAGGGCGAAGAACCCATCCGAGTCAATGCCAAGGGATGCGCCAGGTATCTGGTCATCCGATGGGATGATTGGGTACCCGCCCGTACCGATGACCACCTTGTCAGTCTTGATGTTGTACGTCGTTCCGTCCTGGCGACGAATCTCGATATTATTCGGCGATGTGAGCTTGGCGTGACCGGAGTGGTACGCGACACCTTCGGTGGTGATATTCTTGTCGTAGATTCCGTTCAGAAAGCGTATGTATGCGTCGCGCTGAGGCTTGAACGTGGCCCAGGTGAACTTTGGTTGGTCCTGGGGAAGATTGAAATGATAGCCATGTGCGGCGTCGCGTAGCTTGTCTGCGAGATCCGCAGCATGCCACATAATCTGACGACATGTAAACGAGATGAAGGCTTGAAACCTTGAGCAAATTCACCTTCTTCGGCACGCAGCCTGGGCAAGGTGCATATGAGTATACGCAAACCAACAGAAGAGAGACACTCACCAACGTTTACGCAAGTGCCACCTAGCTTTCCTGACTCCTCTATAATGGCTGTCTTTGCGCCATAGAGCGAGGCGCGACGCTACCAATGACGTAGTAAGTTCCTGGACGTGAGTACAAACGGGTGAGACACACCGAACCGGCTGAGCCTCCGCTGCCACCGCCGATGAAAACAATGTCATATTTTTCTCCTGGGACTGGTTTCTCGATGGGAGGCATTTTAGTGACAGAGTTCTGACTGAATGCTCTATATATCTGGAAGGAGGAAAGGACACGGTGAGTGAGTAAATGAGTTGTGACGAAAAGGGATACCTGTGTAAGTCTGAGAGCAGGAGAGGATATGGAATGGGGACGGATGGAGGACGCCAGCCTGAGGGCTTGGAGAGGGGTTATAAGTGCTTTGTTCAGGTGGCTGCATCTGCTGCATACAGGGGATTTCATCTTACTCAGTCCTTTGGTGCCTGCTTATGCTCGCTTACTGATCCATCACTCCGTCCTTCCCAGGCCTGGTTTTATCAGTATCTCTCCATCAATCCAACACATGCAGAACACTCTTCCATGTATCGAATCCCTGCGGGGTTTTCTCTCGAAAGTAGTTATTATACTCCGGAAAAATCCCAGACCCAGACTTCCTCCAAGTCTTGTTCGCGTCCCCATCTTACCCCATAAACCCTCTCACATCGCCTTCGTGTCTGCGTGCTCTCGAAGGATAGGACGGTCCTGCTCGCTCTCACTCTACGATACTCTATCCCCCGCGAATTCACACTCGCGTCCCCACAATGAGGTACTGTATGACGGGGTCAAGTCTCCGACAGGGCGATCCACTAGTAATCTAAGTAAATGCACTCACGACGATGATGGTTTAAGACTCGTCCGTGTCACTTTGTGCACCGCTCTCTTGTTCGTCTGGCTCGGCTTCTACTCCGCTTTCTGTCCTGCGTTTTCGCCGCTTACCACGCGGACCCCACTTGCTACCGCCTGATATTGACTCGTCTGCGCCATTTCCAATCGTGATAACCACACTTAAGCTCGATTTTGCCCTCGTGCGATATGTTATATCCTCGTCCTCGTCGTCAGGAACGAGTTCGTCTTGCACATCCACCGTTCCGGTCAGGATCTCTCGTCTAATCTCCTCTGGGGAGAACGGGAGGACCTCGGGCAGGGACTCCACTAACTTGCAGAGGTGGGGAATGGCTGCGCCGAGAGCACTGAGATGAAGGGACTTGTATCTGGGAGAATGTCAGTTCGACGGGCGTTGCGCGCTTCCGATTCTGAGTGAACGCACCCATTCTTCAAAATTACATCCTTGCAACGCCTAAGATATGGTCCCAGTTTCGTTTTACGCGTGACAGTAATGTAGTTTTTCCCCTCGTGATGTGCGGAACGCGGTCCTGTTGCGTTAACACCAGCAGGGACGGTGGGGAGGGGCCTCGGAGGCACGAGTTTGTTGACACGATGTTTCGGTGTCCTGGAAGTACGAATTGGTCCAGTTCCGGATTCCATTTCTGACGGTGGGTTCTGGCCGTGTTCTGGCCTGCCTCGGCACCGTGGCTGTTGTGGTCCTGTGCTCTTGTGTCAGAAGATAAAGGTACCGGGTATAGCCGGGCCGGAAAAGATAGGTGAATAAAATAAAAAAGATTGAAACATCTACCTCTCGTCAAACGTCAACAACCCCCTTGACTCCCGCTTTCTCACAAAGTTTCAACTGGACGTGTATTCGTCGAGTAGAAAAAATGAGTCAAGATCAGGCGGAACAAAACATCCAGATGTGGAAAGTCAAGAAACTCATCAAGAGCCTTGACTCTGCTCGTGGGTGCGCACGTCCCCTCCACCCTACGTCCTACCACGATATTGAATCGGGATTAATCCTGCAGTGCTGGGACTTCTATGATCAGTCTCATCATACCTCCCAAGGTATATCTTTTACCCGTCGCCCGAAAATTTGATTCATCACCCACCCCTTTCTCAGGATCAAATTTCGCGAGCGTCTGCCATGCTTACCCAGGAATATGGCACAGCCTCAAACATCAAATCTCGTGTCAATCGTCTGTCCGTACTCGCTGCCATCACCAGCACCCAGCAGCGTCTCAAGTTATATAATCGCGTGCCACCCAACGGTCTCGTGCTATTTGTGGGTACGATCTTAACCGATGAAGGAAAGGAAAAGAAGGTCTCGTTCGATTTCGAGCCTCACAAACCGATAAACACGTATGTTCCTCAGTGCTCACTATTGGACATGATTTGTGAATGACGCCGGCCCAGATCACTGTATCTCTGTGACAACAAGTTCCACACGGAGGCTTTGTCCGAGCTTCTCGAGTCGGACTCCCGTTTTGGCTTTATAGTTATGGACGGCAATGGGACACTCTTCGGAACGCTTGCTGGAAACACGCGCGAAGTTATCCATAAATTTACCGTTGATCTGCCGAAGAAGCACGGACGCGGCGGTCAGTCCGCGCTACGTTTCTCACGTCTGCGTGACGAGAAGCGTCACAACTACGTACGAAAGGTTGCCGAACTCGCCGTTCAGCACTACATCTCCAACGACAAGGTCAACGTCAACGGTCTGGTCCTCGCAGGCAGTGCGGACTTCAAAACTGAGCTCAGTCAGAGTGACATGTTTGATCCTCGCCTTGCCTCCAAGGTTATCAAAGTTGTCGATGTTAGCTACGGTGGTGAGAATGGCTTTAATCAGGTGCGTGTGGCTTGTACCTTCTCCCTCACGCATCTAGTGGATCGATATCGACCTCGTGTTATCTAGGCTATCGATTTGGCTGCGGAATCTTTGGCCAATGTCAAGTTCGTCCAGGAGAAGAAGCTGATCCAGAAGTACTTTGATGAGATCAGCCAAGATTCAGGCAAATACTGCTATGGCATCGCCGACACTCTCAAAGCACTCGAGCTTGGTGCTGTTGACACCCTGATTGTTTGGGAAAACCTGGACATAACTCGTTTCATTCTTCGTAATGCGGCCGGAGGTATAGATGTCGTCACTCTCACCAGGACGATTTGCTAATGAGCCATCCAGAGGAGATCATCGCACATGTCAACAAGGAACAGGAAAAGGATCGTGAGAAGTTTACCGACAAGTCAACTGGTCTTGAGATGGAGCAGGCCCACGAGCCACAGCCCCTGCTCGAATGGTTCGCTGAGAAATACAAAGAATTTGGTGCGAACCTGGAATTTGTGACGAACCGCTCGCAGGAGGGCGCGCAGTTCGTCAAGGGATTCGGTGGCATTGGCGGCCTGTTGAGATACAAGGTCGACTTTACTAACTTGGGCCCCACCGATGACGATGAAGACGAGTTCTACTCCGACGATGACGACATCTGACGGTTTTGTGGGCTCCTTCGTGGAGCCTCACCTGGGGATGATGGTAGGGCCACGCCAGGCGAGGTAGAGGGGAGTAGGTGCAGGCCGGGTTGTGAAGACCGACGTGGGTGCCAGACGCATTCGATGGGTGGAGAAGTTCCGCAAGGCCGTTCGGGCAGGAGACCTCGTAAAGGAAAATGGTCCAAAAATGCCTGCCATATCGTACTCTGCGGCGGTAACATTTAGACAAATTATTATCATGAGCTCAGGTGCATATTCTTCTTTCTCTCACACCGCAGCCGACGATAGCTGATCGTATCTTTATGTCGGACTCAATTTAGGTCACCATCAGGATGGAAAAGATGTATTGGCTCTGTGATTTTCTGATATCTTCTTGAAGCGATGCCAGGTTGAAGAGAGTAGACAAAGTGTTGTTTGGAGAGATAAATTTGCTACGAAAATTGTATTGTGTTATGCTTGTTCGCTGTTATCCCAATCTAGATTGCTCGACCAACGTGCTACATGACCGGATGACCTGTCGAAGAACAGGGAACCTGTACTCGAGTTCATGGGCCAAGTCCGCGATCAGGTCTCCGACTCGGAAATACATCATCCTCAACTCGTTAATTTCCCCATCCTCCACAGCAAAAATTGAGCAGTACTGGCATCGTGCGCGAAAGACGTCGCGTTTCTTTCATGTTATTCCTGGCGCAGGGTTTGAAAACGGGGTAAGTGTCTGAAAACTCGATATTCAGCCCTGTTCCTTCGCACTTGGGACTTCAGAGTTCTCGGAATAAGTGCTTGCAGTATACATCAGTGTGTCCCAGAGCTTTGTTTGAAGAAAATCGGCCGAGTTTTGGTGGACTTACAGCAGGGGGTGGGTTGCGATGGACAGTAAATATTCGAGCATCTTCCGAAGGCACGAATACTTACTCTCCATCGTAACCCCCTACCATAAAGATATCGCCTAGCTATACTGTAAGTTAGTAGCGATGTCAGTAGGGCGCGAAGCGGGCATGGCCCTCGGCAAAATTGGCTGAGGGTTGTTCCAATCGGTACTGTACCGCCGGTTGTCGGTTGTTCTCCATCTGCATTGGTCGACCAACCCAACCGATGGTGCCGTTGTCGTCTGGGATGAGGGAAGGAGAGAGGCGGAGATGCAGTGGTTGTTACTGTACAACTGTTGTTGCGGCCGTTATCATACCGATAGGCCCTACGCCCTGTTTACTGTTTATGTCCAATCATCACATGCCGATGTGCCGAACATCCGGCGTCAAAGGAGAAACGCTGATCGTCCGACGCGGTGGCATGCTCTAGGACCTGACCGCTGCAAATGAATCATGTCACATACGTAGAATGCTACCAATCAAATCAAAGCTAAGTTAGTTGTTCATAGAAGCCGGACGACACACCAATAGCATTGGTATTGGTGGGACAATAGTGCAAGGGGGCAGTACGTGGGCGCACCATTACAATAATTGTGGTCTCCAAGGAACAGCGCGCCGTGGCGGTAACGCCGGGCGGCCACAACTGGTTGCATTGTTGGCCTCATTTGTATAAAGACTCTAGCAACAGTGTTCACGACTGACGCGCTGACGAACTAACAGTTCGAGAAACGAGTTACGCAATATAATGGGCAATGGTACGTCAACTTCATTTCATTTTCCGGCTATCTGCCATTGACAGCCTTATTACTGTAGGCAAGAAACGTTCAGCGGATGAGGCGGATGTCGCAACGCGTGAGGACGGTGCCAAGCGTAAGGAGAACACTGGATCTGAGAAGGACGTGAAAGGTGGACTCAAAGTACGCGTTTCAAGTTTGCTTGGACGTCGACTCTGCCTGGTCGTGGACCTGTCGCATCTCACATCTTACATCTTACTCAGGCCGGGGCCATCCCAGCTTCGGATTTCAAAGCGCGCGCTGTCCCACTACATGTCGTTGTGACCCGCACACCCCCTGCTGCCAGAGACGACAACAACGCGTCTCCGTCTCCAGCTCCTGTCGACGACACGGACTTACTCGGTGCGGTTGCGCTACAACCTTGCTCGTTCACGACGGGGAGCTACGGGTGGAAGGGTAGCAAGCGCCTCGCTATCGATCTCGTCGACCCCACAGGAGGCGAGAAAAAGAAGGTCCAGGTGATGTTAACGTACGTGTTCTCTAGATCTGATTGAGTTTTCGCCGCACACTTAACCGATGGGTTCGATAACAGAGTCAATGCGACTGTTATGGGTAGCAAGCAGGCTGAAAAGGAAGCAGAAGTTGAGGTTGATCCTGATACAACCGACGCCGACGGTGGAGCCATTGCACCCGCGGAACGGGTATCGTAATGCCCGTGTTTCTGTGCTTGTTTCGGCTGGGCTGAACCAGCGAAGGCTAACGGTTACGAGATTTGGAGAAAAGATACGACAACGTCTAATATAGCATAGTACCTCCATGAAGTTCGTCACGAGATGAGTGTTCTCGATGCTGCGGTGGCATCATACGCAGCAAGGCCGCCATATCATAAATCAAAGTCCGAGTCGGAATCGTCCTTCTTCGAAGCGTTGCGTATATTCTTGGAAGAAAAATTGGCCCAAGTGGATCTTGATCCTACCTGCGAATCCTCCTCCTCAAATTCTTCGTCTAGGTCGTCACTCGAACCTGCTGGTGGTTTCTTTGCAGAAGGAATGATAGCGCCACATGCAATAAGCAATGTTTCCAACTCTGAAATTGAAGCACAGTAGCTCAGCCGAGGTCGAGCATTTAGGTAAATGTGGCAACGCGGAGAACCTACCTTCAAGCTTTGGCTCTCGAGCCGATCCCCAAGCCATGATCTGATTGATGATCTGACCTTTCCGATACACGATGAACATAGGCACACGAGAGTCGGGTAGATTCGGTATGCACTTGTCGCCAACAATGGAAACGAATTTAGTGCGCGGATGGAGGGTTGCTAACGTGCGAACATGTGCTTGTGCTCGGTCGCTTCGTGGAA
Organism: Russula olivacea; assembly: GCA_963926505.1. Taxonomy (NCBI): domain Eukaryota; kingdom Fungi; phylum Basidiomycota; class Agaricomycetes; order Russulales; family Russulaceae; genus Russula; species Russula olivacea. The sequence goes on from OZ004884.1 coordinate 1,142,453, forward strand.
TACTGTGAAAGAGCACGTAAACATTGGAAAGGAACGTGAACGCGAGAGAGGGCGGAGCAACACGGCTTACCCGTCCTTATACAAAAAGCAAACTACGCCCGTCCCGCGTGCTTCAACGTCACCAGGTTCGTCCTGCTTGCTAGCCTCCGTGACCTCGCGCGTGTAGTCATCCCTTCCGATGGGGATGACTTTGCCAAAACGCCTGCGCTGTGCCTCTAGACGTTCTTCTACAAGTCGTTGCGCTCGACGCTGCGCAATCTGCCGTTCTAGAGCGTCATCCTGGACATCTTCTCCGAGTTCCTGAAGTTCTGCAGGGGTCATGTCCTCCAGGATGTCATCGAGGGTTGGCGACTGGGGTGGCGAGGGAGAGGGAGGAGTGGGTTCGCGTGGAGGAAGTATGCCATGTTTGCGCAAGGCTTCATCGCTGGTAAGAGGGGTCTGTCGTCCATGATCGGATGCATTCAGGCCGAGATATATGCTCACAATTCAGTGTCCTGGTTTGGGCTCATCGTCGGTAGGCGATATCTGGTCGGTCCGGACGCCGCGTGGCGTGAGTGTATGTGTACTGCAACTCTCCGAGTCCGCGTCCTCGACGCAAGCAACGTGCTGTCATGCCTCGCATTCCTCTACCTCACATCTCCCTATCATCATCATGACTCTGGTATACATCCCCCAGCCTGGCGAGGTCCTCATTCCCCGCGAATACCAAAAGGAGATTTTTTCCAAGGCGCAAGAGCGAAATGTCATCGCTGTGCTTGATACAGGCAGCGGGAAGACCCTCATATCTGCCCTGCTCATCAAATGGATCGCCGAGCAGGAGCACTCTCAGAAAAAAGTCACCGTGTTTCTCGTGCCAAAAGTTCCTCTGGTGGAACAACAGAGCATTTTCATCGCTCAACACACTTCGTTACGTGTCGCGCAGGTCCATAGCGAAGTTTCGGCCAGCGTCACAGATCGCACACGCTGGAACGACCTCTTCTCGCAAGCTGACGTACTTGTGATGACGGGTGAGCACATCTCTCTGCGGTGAGCCATGTTTTTCTCATCGAATGCAGGGCAGATTTTCTTGAACGTACTCACGCACTCACATTGGAGCATGAGCAAGGCACGTATATCCTGCCCAATTTTGGGCCATCTGATTCTAACGGGCCATAGGTTTCACTTCTTGTCCTCGATGAATGCCATCATGCACGCAAGAACCACCCATACACCACTGTGATGGCTATTTACCGAGCCTGTCCCGAGGCCGATCGACCGAAAATATTTGGTATGACGGCCTGTCCTACGTGGACCTCCACGCCGCAAACCTCCCTAGCGGATTTGGAAAAGAAGTTGAATGCCCAAATTGTCACTGTTCAGGAGAACTTGGCCGAATTTGCTCGCCATTCTTCAAAACCTACAGAGGTAGAATAGTGCACCGGTATCCCCATGTGCAAAGCTTTGTCTCAATATCTTGTTTCAGGTCATCCGAGAATTCCTCCCACCTCCGAGATCCTATCTTGAATACCCCATTCCCCACATCTGGAGTCGCTTCGATTACTCTCAAATTCCGGAATCCATCGACATACCCTGGCAACAACTGACTACCCGCTATCTTTTCACCTTAGAGAATCTGGGGATTTTTGCTGCCGAGCTTTTTCTCTACTGTGACCTTCAGATGCGCATATCTGAACTATTACGGCCTCGTGACCTCAATGAGATGGAGACTCTGCGTAAGCGGTATCTATCCACAGAGAGTTCTAGCGAGATCGGTACCCCACCCTCTCCTCGTATTTCCGAATTGCACGATTTGTGCGAGGTCTTGGCGGAGTACCAACCGTTCTTCGAACATGTCTCTTATGGCGAAGACGAAACCGTCCCCTGGGCTTTTCGCCTTGATTGGTGCTCTCCGAAGGTTCAGGCTCTCGTTGACATCTTGTTAGAAAGCTACACTCCCGACTTCCATGGCATTGTGTTTGTAGAACGCCGCCATATTGCCAGAGTGCTTTCTAGCGTCATTTCTCGTGTCCCAATACTTAGAGATATCATCAACTGTGCAGAGTGTGTAGGTCACGGAGGCGAAGAGAAAGGCATTGGAGGAGGCATGCCCACTGAAAAACAACGCAATGTTGTCAATGATTTCCGAGATGGAAAGATAAATTTGCGTAAGTGAGTATTCCCGGTAGTGACCTTTCATTTATCGTGGGTAATAGTTATTGCCACGCCCGTGGCAGAGGAAGGTTTAGACTTTCCAGTTAGTCCTTGGCATACCTATGGTTGGAGAAAAGTGATTAAATGACTTCAGGCCTGTGACCTCACAGTTCGCTTCGACGCTATGCAGGGTATGGTGGGCTACGTCCAGTCACGCGGACGGGCGCGACGTGCGACCTCGACATTTGTGGTCATGATACAGCAGAACAACACCACACAACGCGACAATTATCTATCCCTCTCCGCGAACGAACCTCACATCAGGAGGCTATATCAGACCGGAACTCCTGTCTTCAACTCAAGTCCCTTGGGCGGCCAGACCATGGACGATGACGGAGATAGCAGTGCCAGCGACTATGTCTACCCGACAGATCTTGCCAAGCGAGAGCGATTTGTTGTACCAGGCACGAGTGCAATTTTGACGTACAACACGGCTATCGGGCTTCTTGGACATCTTTGCTCACTCATTCCACGTGATGCGTTCACTCCAGCACAAAAACCGCGTTACAGCGGTGCCTTTGTCTCAACCGTGTGGCTCCCTTCGATGCTGCCGTTACCTCCAGAGCACCTTGTCTACGAAGGTCCCCGCAAGCACTCAACGAAGGAAGCTAAGCGAGCCGTCGCATTTAGAGCTGTCAAGGCTTTGCATGGGCTGAAGATATTTGATGATCACCTACTTCCAGTGCATGCCAAGGCAGAACCTGCTATTTACGAGGATCCAAGTCTACTGGACGATGTCATGGACGTGCCCGAAATTATGGACGTCACGGTGTTAAGTCCATGGACTTTGGGATCAACACTATGGTTACACCCCGTTTGCGTGGATGGAATACGCATTGCTGGGATTATCACGGGGGCGCCCCTTCCACCTGCCGAACTTGTCTGGGATGGCACCGCGCTGACGGTGGGAGAAGCCGAACTTGTGGACCTTGACTCGGGAGAAGAGTATCGGAAACGTAGACTCCTGCAAGATTACACCGAACTTGGGCTGTGGTGGCGCGTTTCCGCTCGGCCGCGCTTGACACCGTTGTCGTGTTTCTTGGTTCCCCTCGCTCCAGATAGTTGCCAACCAGATTTCCCAGCAGTGGAACGACTATTGAAGGATCCTCTCGTCAAGCTCGACCCGACGGGTGTGGATGAGCGTGAGTATGATCATATTGTTGTCACGAATAGCATGCAGTATGGCCGTCCGTTTCTACTCCACAAGATCCGATTAGACCTGACCCCATTATCGAAGCCCTCGGCGGGAGATCGCGAGGCAGGTTTTGAAACTTTCTGGGAGTACTATAAATGGGTCATCAGGAGAAGAAAAGGTCGCCCTCCGGAGATACCAACCGAGGGGCCGCTCGTTGAAGTAGTCCCACTACTCAGACAAACCTCCCGAGTATACGACCTCTTACCCCGGAAAACGTCCGTCGACGTTGAGATGGCTGCTGCAAGTGATTCAAGACCATTCATTCTCCCTTTGGCCTCCACCTCCATCTTCCCGATGCCAGAAGAAATGTTCTCCCTCTTTGCTTTATTTCCACGCCTTCTACACCGCATCCAAGATTTGTGGCGTGCTCGTTGCGCCAGAATCGGCCTTAGCCTTCCTCCTATTCTTGACGACCGCCTCATTGAAGCAACGACACTGCCCGCAGCCGCTGCAGGTTTCAACAACCAGCGCCTTGAGACGCTTGGTGATTCAGTGCTAAAGCTATGCACGTCTGTGCATTTGTACAACAAGTTCTTGCATTACCACGAAGGCCAACTCGACAATTTGCGCCAGCAATTCATCTCAAACCGTACCCTCATGCTCCGAGGGAAAGCGATCGGCGTAGAACATTATTTGAACGTAGAGGGTCCGAACGCTAAGACGTGGCCTATCGTGGTAGCGATGGACAGCCCATCTCTCCAAGATCCGGAATGTAGTGACCGAACTGTACAGCGACGCATCCCTCGAAGAAGTCTGCAGGACTGCATGGAAGCGATCATCGGTGCCGGCTACATGTCTGGGGGTCTTTTGATGGCATTACAAGTAGGAACTGCACTTGGGTTGAACTTTGGCGGCCCCCTGCCGTGGCACTTACGTTACGCCCCTCGATCTGACGTCAATCGAGCGCCTGCGCTCTATTCGGAGCTGCAAGATGCTCTTGGTTATGAGTTCCAACACGTCGAATTACTACAGGAAGCCCTGACTCATCCGTCTTTCTCTTCTGGCGGGAAATCTTACCAGAGGCTAGAGTTCCTCGGGGATGGTACGGCTCTCGTAATGTGATTTCCATGACTTGGCTGAAATTTATGTCAAGCTGTGGTTGATACCGTCGTTATGACGTATCTTTTCAAGAAATTTCCCCATGCAAACTCCGGTCAGCTTAGTTCTTTGCGTGCGCGGGCAGTCTGCGGGCCTGCTCTGGCCTTTGTGGCAGTCCATGTCCTGAAGTTACACAACTTTCTATTGGCTGACCACCCAGGTCTTACCGCTGCCGTTGAGCGGTACATACCCATCCTGCAAGCGACATCCAGTCGTGAGATTGTGATGCACAGTTGGGCGCATGATCCTCCCAAGGTCATCAGTGACATCTTGGAGAGTGTGATTGCGGCTGTCCTTATCGATTCAGGGTACAATTTTGAGAAGACGATGTGCATCGTGGAAGCTGCCATGCAGTTCATTCTAGAAGTTCTATCCCCTGATCTACCGCCGGAGCCCGTCTCCGCATTCTATCTATGGGCGGCAAAGTCAGGTTGTAAACGAATTCATTTAAAGTGTGTGGCCTTCGCAGTCTGCCTAATTTGGGTTCTACATAAAACTGTCTAGGAAATCATGCAGTCGTCCAGAGTTCAAACGAAACGACACTATCTGCGTTGTCGTGCATGACATCATTGTCGTTGGTCCCGTCACGGCATCCTGCTTACCTGTGGCACGTGCCTTCGCATCAGAACATGCCAGGACGATTCTTCAAGATGACAACTCGGACGAGGCACTGGTCCGAATATGCGACTGCATGGGGAAAGAGGTTCACGCCTCCAAAACGGTACCTGCACGTCATGATGACGTCGATGATACGACCGAGATTGGCTTCGCAACCGCGGCACACTTGGAGGTCGAGAAATTCAAAAATCCCCAGGAGGATCGGGTGTCGGGTGAAGACACCGAGGCTGAGAACTTGGTAGATGCAATGATAGTGGTTTAGAGATGACCCCTTGAAGAGTATTTCTTGGCCTCATGGTAGAGGAGAATCGTGCCTGGGTGGTCCAGTGCAGTTAACGGTTCAAACCGAATGTTTTACCGATTTTCTTCACACTTCGGACCTCGCTCTCATGAGTTCACTGAGGTGATGAGGGAGGACCAAACCCTCCGCGGTGCCCAGGGATATACACGTCAGTGCTTACCAACGTGGCAACGTGGCGTTCCGTTTCTTCTTGGGTGTCCCAATGAAGATATGTTCCGCCCGAGCCAAGAGCCAATACAATACAGCTGTATGACGTCCCTGTCTTCTGCCGGTGTCATACTACTCGATATTGAGAGTTCTCGTTTGCGCCTCAATCGCTATCTCAGGTCTTGTATCCGCCTGGAATTTAAAATAGATAAGACTCGGCCGTTCCACTCCCACTGGCTGCGGCTGCTAACGACCTTTTGCTTCCGGAGATACGGGCCTATCAGTTTTAGCGAGAGCCAGCATCTCTCCAGAGTCGGATCTCAATTCGTGCTTTTTCTTGCGGCCCTTATGACTATTTCTGCAGAGGTCAGAAAACTGTCCTACAGCTATCCCGTTCGCCCGTTCGATTTGCTTTGCCCAGTCCACCGCTGGCATGCATCTCCTGTCCGATACGATATTCAGCGACGCTCTGGCGTCCTCCACTCATTCTTTCACTGCTTCCCTCAGTCTAGTACTCCTATCAATTGTACGGATATTGAGACCTTCTACCCCTGATAGTCTTGCCGGACTTTCCAGCCCACCGTCTCTCATCACTGGCACGTCAAACATCGCTGCCTCTACGGAGCAGAGCCATGTCACCGGGCCTAGCGACTTCCAAGTCCTTATCCTTGGAGGCGGTGTTACTGGTGTCATGGCTGCTGAGACGCTGCACCGGAGAGGTATAGACAGCTTCAAGATCATCGAAGCACGCGAGGCGCTGGGCGGACGTATGAAGAGCTTCTCGTTTGGTGCGGCGGGCAGGCAGTATGTCTTGGAATTGGGCGCGGACTGGATCCACGGTACGCAGACGGATGACGGCCCATCGAATCCCATCTTCGACTTGGCCCGGAAACATAATTTATTGACTCAGCCGAACCAATATCATGGTAGCATGAGTATGTTCTAGCAAATTCGGATGCTGTTCGTCCGTTTACCGATATCGTCGACCTTTAGCAACCTACGACCATACTGGCCCGGTGGATTATATGCAGGTTTTCCACGCCGCGGTCGATAATTTCGATGCTTTGACTGTAGGTGGAGGTATGTCCCCAAGTCCTACCCCGTCATCCTTTGGCCGCAGCCCACATGATCATTTTATTTAAAAGGTGATAGGATTTCGAGAGGTTTAGTGGATACGACAACTCGTAGCGGCTACTCTCTTCTCGGTGCCAAACCTAGAACGCCTCACGAGGCAGCTTCTGAATACTACCAATTCGACTGGGAATATGCCCAGGCACCAGAGCAAAGCTCTTGGCTTGCGTCCTCTTGGGTAACGTATCCTCTCTACATAACAGCCAGTCGCGTTTGCTGTTCCGAAGAGTGATGATAAAAAGTCCCTCGGAGCCAGATCGTCTTGGTTTGTCCGCAAGCCTTGCTGCTTATCACGCATATTCTAGGCGGCTAATTTCACCTTTGATGGCGACCACGGTGGCTTTTCTGATGATAACCTTTTGACGACAGATCAACGCGGATTCGCGAGCATCATTCAGTCCGAGGCCGCTGAATTTCTTTCCGACGATCAGGCCTTGCTGAATGCCACTGTTAAGACCATTAAATACTCTGATGATAGGGTATGGGTGAGCCTTGCGGACGGGACTAGCTTGAGTGCGGACTATGCTCTGGTCACGTTCAGTCTCGGAGTTCTACAGCACGAGGATGTCCTCTTCGAGCCTGCTTTACCTAAGTGGAAATCGGAAGCGATACATGGTATGGCGATGGTCAGCCGAGTAACTCGTGGCGGTTCTTCCCCATCTTATTTGATAATCGCGTACAGGGAACATACACCAAGATATATTTGCAGTTCCCTGAGAGGTTCTGGTTTGACACCGAGGTGCCTGGCATTGCCAATTTTCACCTGTCGATCATTGGGCGTTCTGACGTAAAGATACCCCAGTTTGCGCTGTATGCTGATCACGAGCGGGGATGGTATCCCGTCTGGCAGAGTCTTGACATGGATGGTTTTTTCCCAGGTTCCGGAATCCTTTTCGTTACCGTCACCGTACGTTTCCTCTACGTCTTCTGTCCGCTAGAGTGCTGAAGACCAGTCTCCTCATCATACTGTAGGGCGACTTCTCGAAACGCATCGAGCTGATGAGCGACGAACTTGTGAAAGCAGAGGTTCTCGAAGTCCTTCGTTCGATGTACCCCAACACGACGATCCCCGAGCCCGACGCGTTCTACTTTCCTCGTTGGCTGAACGATCCGCTCTACCGGGGTAGCTACAGCAATTGGCCGTCAAGTTTCCTGAGGAGCCACCACACGAATCTGAGAGCCACGATCGAGCAGAGACTGTGGTTTGGCGGCGAGGCGACGAGTTTTAAATACTTTGGTAGGTCCGGAATCAGGGTATATATACCCTGAGTCTAATTCCTTCCCCTCCCCTCGCGGGCCTGGACCACTGACTTGGACTGGTGCGTCGCGGAACGCGACGTCGTGTCTAGGTTACTTGCATGGAGCGTATTATGAGGGACTGAAGATGGCGGAAGAAATTGCTGATTGTATCGAGGACGACGGGTGTAATGGTCTTCCCCATGTAGAGGAGATCCCATGCTCTCACCCATATATCGCCTCGGACTTCATTTAACCAATTGTGTTATCATATCATCTTTTTTTTTGCTTTGAAGCTAGATGCCCCTTGTACAATCTACTACATATATGCCATGTTCAAAATTTTCTTGTACTATTACGATATCCTTTACGCAGAGAGCATTTAGAACGCAAGTCAGTTTTAGTCGCGGTGCTGAGAAAAGACTCGGATGAGTCTGTATATCGCTGTATGCATGTCGAAATGAAGTAAAAATCTATAAGGGCCTGTTCGGTAGCTCCGGCCCGGGATTCAAAACCGGCGCCCGCCAATATCGCGTGCCAGACTGCCAGTGGTCATCAGTAAATCATGCACTGGCATTTTTTTTTGACTTTTCAACTTGTGCAAGTAATCAAATGAAAAGGTTAAAACACATCTTACTGCCAGTGTACTAAGTGTGACTTTGGATGACTTTTACACTTGTACTTTTTTTTGGCTTGTCCGATCCAAGCTTTGCGGGTTTTGCCGGATTTGGATGCGATTCAGCACAAGGTTCCCCGCGTTTGAATCTGCATCATAGTCACGGTGGTGCCTAGACCTACCGTACTATAAATACTTGAGCGTACCATCACCATTCGCGATGATTTTCTTCCTCCACGCCGTACACGTCACCGTGAGCCCGCTTCCGAGGCTTCGAACTGCGCATAGCTGAGATTCTCACCGCCCAATCGCCGCCCACTAGTATATCATTTCCCCTCAGTAACCGACAGCCCCATCCTAACTCACATCTTCCCGCCACCCGTGAAATGAGTCACCAGTCAAGACCAGCTCGTTTTCAGATGTTGTTCAATTTGTTCGCGGCTTCCTTGCAGGCGTATGAAGAGCAGACGGGCATAGCACTTTCCAGACACCCACTCGCAGAGCAGCTTCGAAATTCTGACTCCGCCGAGTCCGTTACCGCTATTCTTCAAGAGCAAGTACCCGCCTGTAGTGAATTCCGAGTCGGAGGAACCGATAGAATCACGAAATCACTCAGTAGTGTCGTATCAGTTCTGCATACACTTTCTGGCAGCGTCAATCTCTACTGGGTGCGCTCGAAGATGCCGATTGGATTGTTACATCTCTGATGCCCATTCTATAGTCTCTGCCCCTTGCGAAACCAATATATGCCGGGTTTGCTATCCTACTCGCTGTATGTCTCTTTCCTTCATTCCTACATGTGTATTTTTCTGATGTCCAAATGCTTTAGGCTGTCAAGGATGTTGGCTCACTCGATCCGCTTATTGATCTACTCGAGTCGATTGAGTCCTTCCTGAAACACCTCGACATCTGTACCAAGGTCCCTCACACAGCCGCTATGACGGAGACCGTCGTGAAGGCCGCCGTGGAGCTGCTTTCCATCCTCGGGCTTGCGACCAAACTCGTCAAGCAAAGACAACCAGGTGAGTTCCTCCTCGCTGGCATTTTATCTAACCGTGACACAATACAACGCAGGTACATTTGTAAAGAAGCTCTCTGGAAGGAATTATGATCAGATGGTGCTGGAAAGGTTGGATCGACTCACCCTGGAAGAGGGTCGGATCACCGCATCGCAGATTCTTAAGGTCGTCTATGGTCTTGTCCAGAATATGAGGGTTGTCATGGATGGTGAGCAAACTGACTCGGCTTGCCATCCGCTGGCTTTGACAAATTCTCCCTTCAGACGGCAAGTCATCCATCGACGGTATCTGGGATGCCCTGGGTATGTTTGCTAGTGCCAATGAGTCATTTCTGGGACCAACTCAACATCAGAAGTCATACACTACATCGTGAGCGACGTGAACAACTCGAAACGTCAGTGATCTCTCGAATCTTGCGATTGCTGGCAGAAATCGCTGAAATTGTCTGACAGGTTACGAATTGCAACAAGATATCAAAAGTTGGTTCTCTCCGCCAGATCCATCGATAAATCATAAAATGGCCTGCGAATTGTGCCACACGGGGACTACGGCGTGGTTCGTCCAAGGCTACACCTTCTCGGAATGGAAGTGGTCGAAAACAAGTTCTCTTCTGTGGATTCGTAGCAAACGTTCGTTGTCGCCAGTCTTTTCCGCGATTGTGTAGGCTGATATATTTTTCCCTCTATTAGCGGGCGCAGGAAAGACCATCCTTTGGTATGTGGACTTCTCGATTTTTTCGTCTTAAGAACTTATCGTGTTGGCCAGTTCCGCAATTATTCAGGATATTGACACCATGAGGAAAGCCGGGCTCGTGTCACTGGCCTACTATTATTGTGACTTTAGGGATGATAAAAAGAAGAGCCTACGTGGATTGGTCTCATCCCTGCTAGTCCAGCTTTGTCATCAATCCGACTCCTATTGTGACATGGTCTCCAAATTCTACTCGGAACACGCCAAGGGATCGCGTTGTCCCAGCGACGCTGCGCTTGTATTATGTTTGAAGGGCTTACTAAAACTCCCTGGACAAGCCCCAGTTTACCTAATTGTGGACGCCTTGGACGAATCTCCAACCACATCGGACATGCCGCCCGCCCAAGAGAAAGTGCTATTGCTTGTGAGACAGCTTATGACCTCATATCTGAACTTGCGCATATGTATCACTAGTCGACTCGAGCCCGACCTCAGTTTTGTCCTCGAACCTTTATCGTTCCGTTCCATCTTCCTACATGACGAGAGTGGACACAGGAAGGACATCGCCCACTATATCAAGTCGGTCGTCAACACGGATCCGAATATGCGAAAATGGAGAGCCGGTGACAAGGAACTGGTCATTAATGTGCTCACACACAAAGTTGACGGGATGTGAGCCGCAATGCCTTGGGCATACACTACTCTTGCTCACACCTAATGTAGATTCCAATGGGCTTCTTGTCAGCTTGCCTACCTTCGCCAATGCCGTCGGGAACGAATCCAGCGTACTCTGGATGATTTACCAGAGACGCTCAATGGGACGTATCGGCGTGCCTTGCGTGACATCGATAAGGCAGATCGCGCATTGGCCCACCGCCTTTTCAGCTGCGTCTCAGTGGCTCGCCGCCCGCTCCGTGCCGAAGAGCTTGTAGAACTTCTCGAGTTTAATTTTAAGGGAGGACTATTCCGGCGATTTCGTAGAGGTTGGCGCCAAGACGATCTGGTAAACGCGGTGCAGACTACATACTCAAGTTTGCTTGCGATTGCCAAGGATGGAGATTCCACGATCATACAATTTTCGCACTTTTCGGTGCAAGAATTCTTCGAAAACGCGATCCTTGTCAAAGCAAGTGCCGATGTTTCCAATTATCATGTTCCCATCGAAGATATCCAAGCCATGGCACCCACTCATACCCTCGTCGCACAAACCTGTCTGGACGTTCTCCTACGTCTGGATAAGAACCTCGTCACCAGAGGCAGTCTCCGGAGATTTCCTCTCGCAGAATATGCTGCTGAGCACTGGTTTAACCATGTCCGGTTTGGAAATCTATCGGAAAATGTGGAGGATAGGTTGGAACAACTATTTGACCCGAGAAAGCCACATCTTGCGGCCTGTCTCTGGATACACAACCCAGAAGTTCCCAGATGGATGCGAACCGAACGAGCTGAATGGCCCTTGCCACTCATCGGAACCACCACCTTACATTATGCCGCTTTATGGGGCCTACATACTATTGTGAAGTTCCTGGTAATTCGGCGCTCGCAGGATGTGCAAGCTCCGGGTTTCGCCAACATGGTGACTCCTTTACATCTAGCAGCGAAAACGGGACACGTAGAGGTCGCTCGCTTCCTTTTCGACTACGGCGCAGATGTGAATGCCTGGAATATGAACAGGTTGACCCCATTACATCTGGCGTCGCGAGAGGGTCAACTGAAAGTCGCTCGCTTCCTTATCGACCAAGGTGCGGATGTGAATGCCCGGGACATGGACAGGTTTACGCCATTACATCTGGCGTTACGAGAGGGTCATCTGGAAGTCGCTCGCTTCCTTATCGATCATGGCGCGGATGTGAATACCTGGAATATGAACAGATTGACCCCATTACATCTGGCGTCACGAGAGGGTCAACTGGAAGTTGCTCGCTTCCTTATCGACCACAGCGCGGATGTGCATGCCCGGAATATGAACAATTTGACCCCATTACATCTGGCGTCACGAGAAGGTCAACTGGAAGTCGCTCGCTTCCTTATCGACCACGGCGCGGATGCGAATGCCCCGGACATGGACAGTTTTACGCCTTTACATCTGACGTCACGAGAGGGTCAACTGGAAGTCGCTCGCTTCCTTATCGACCACGGCGCGGATGTGCATGCCCGGGATAGGAACAGATTGACCCCATTACATCTGGCGTCGCGAGAGGGTCGACTGAAAGTCGCTCGCTTCCTTATCGACCACGGCGCGGATGTGCATGCCCGGGACATGGATAGTTTCACGCCATTACATCTGGCGTTGCGAGAGGGTCATCTGGAAGTCGCTCGCTTCCTTATCGACCACGGCGCAGATGTGCACGCCCGGGATAGGAACAAATTGACCCCATTACATCTGGCGTCGCGAGAGGGTCAACTGGAAGTCGCTCGCTTCCTTATCGACCACGGCGCGGATGTGAATGCCCGGGACATGGACAGTTTTACGCCATTACATCTGGCGTTGCGAGCGGGTCATCTGGAAGTCGCTCGCTTCCTTATTACCGACCAAGGCGCGGATGTGCATGCCCGGGACATGAACAGATTGACCCCATTACATCTGGCATCGCGAGAGGGTCAACTGAAAGTCGCTCACTTCCTTATCGACCACGGCACGGATGTGCATGCCCGGGATATGAACAGGTTGACCCCATTACATCTGGCGTCACGAGAGGGTCGACTGAAAGTTGCTCGCTTCCTTATCGACCACGGCGCGGACGTGCATACCCGGGATAGGAACAGATTGGCCCCATTACATCTGGCGTCGCGAGAGGGTCAGCTGAAAGTCGCTCGCTTCCTTATTGGCCGCGGCGCGGATGTGAATGCCCGGGACATGTACAATTTTACGCCATTACACCTGGCGTCACGAGAGGGTCAACCTCATGTCGCTGGCGTCCTCCTCGAGCACGGTGCAGATGCGGATGCACGGGACGACAGCAACTGCACTTCATTACATCTGGCCTCGCAGCTGGGCCATTTGAAAGTGGTTCATGTCCTCATCGAGCACGGCACAGATGCAAATGCTTGTGATCATAGCAATTGGACCCCACTACATGGAGCGTCACAGGAAAGGCGTTTGAATGTGGTTCACTTCCTCCTCGATAATGGTGCAGATCTGCACGCATCGGACCACGGCGGCTGGACGCCGTTGCAGTTGCCTGCGCATAACGGAGATCTTGAAATTGTGCGGATCCTTCTCAAGCACGGCGCGAACGCGAATACCCGGGACAATGGTCACTGGACACCCTTGCATGGCGCGTCGCAACGCGGACATTGGGACGTCGTTCGACTCCTCCTCGAGCATGGCGCGGATGTAGATTCCCGTGACGACAGCGACCAGACTCCGCTGCATGTAGCCGCGCAAGCAGGATACCCTGAGCTTGTACGGCTGCTGGTCCAGAGCAGCGCGGATATTCATGCACGGAACAACGAGGGTCGCACTCCTCTTGAGAATGCGTCGGTGAAGGGACATCCTAATATCGTTCGACTGTTGTTGCTGTTCGGGTTGCCGTTCGGAGCCGCGGAAGATGGGGAATAATTTCTATGGAGCTATGATGTTGGTATTTACCATACTCAAGTACAGTAGTCTAAGTCACATTCACTTATTGCTCTCGATATCGTATGATATACTGTACTCGTACTGTACAAATACAGCAATGTATCAAGTGGTTAAATCCACCAAGGGTTATCAACTTGGCCAGTGAGTCATGATTCAGTTCATTCAGTTCAGCATCCCAGTCCCTGAAGCAAACCATGCTGACTCGCAAGTTTCGCAATTCCACTTTCAAGGGGCGGCGTGACAGCGATTTCTCAGGGGTATACGACCCTGTTATCCTGGACAAGTCAACATGATCGCGGTTAAACTTTTACCAGGTAATGAATGCCCTGGTCTCCCTTCTCGAGGTTACGCCTGTGAAGTTACGGGATGCCTTGTCTGACTGAACAGCGCATCGGCTCTTCCTCCGCTGAACCAAATCATCCTTTCGTCTGCTGCGGGGCAGCAGGTGCAGGATCGAAAGTGTCAATAATCGAGTAAACTTTCACGGAAGATAGGCGATGGTAGCGCCCACTGGCAAGTGCCGCGCCGGGTGTGGGCATCTTCCGAGTCGGCCGCGAATCGGCCCGCGATTTTAGCACAGGTACTGTACTAGTAGTCGAGCTCCTGGAGCCGATTCGTAGGTCTGGTACTAGACTAGGATGTACTTTTCAATCACGGGCACCGACTCGGACGTGAGCGCCGTAGAAGAGCCGAGGTGAAGCTGTAGGGAGGCGAAGCGTAGAAGAGGCGATAATACTAATTAGCAAGCATGTACCGCGCAATGGGTTAAATGCTAGTGCTCACTCTACGAGGCCGGCAAGCAAGTGCGTACAGCATGTTGTCCGTTGTCCGTGTCCATGACCGCCGCCACGGCTTATTAGTTCAAGTTGCTACTTAATAGGCTAAATGAACATACGTACCCCCTGAGCGCCAAAAATATGCACAAATAGGCCCAAACGACACAATCAGTGCGCAGGCGCAGGATTGCGTACAACCAATCTGCTAGATATGGCGGACATAGCCTCGGAGACGGCTCTTCAACACCTCAAGTCTCTGTACCCATACGGGGAAACCACCTCTTCATCGGATGGTACAGTACTTCATACAAACTCTTGCCATGGGTATCAGTGCTCAATGTAACTTACCAGTCCTTCAAAACCCGTGGTATATCGTAACGGCGGTCAGTTTCATGAGCGCAAACAGGCCAGAGGGGGTCCCACTTCTGTACAAATATGTCTTGGGAGAACTTGAGCAGGCGCAAAATCAGTTTAACGTCCCGGCCCTTGAGGCGAATAATGAAAAACTCCTCCTAACTCGCAAGTTTCGCGATGCCATTTTCAAGGCCTGCTTGATGGGAGGGGTACCCAAGGTATAACCCCTGGTTGTCCCAGATATATCAACATCGCAATTAACTTTTGCCAGGCGATAAACGCCTTGGCCTCCCTTCTCGAAGTTACGCCCGAGGAATTACGGGATACAGAACGACAAAGGTGAGTGACAATTAGCAGACACTCACAGACTGTGTGACCTCTTTGCAGAGATACTACCTTATCCTTGCCAGAGCTCGAAAGACGCGGCGAAGTATTCTTCCGAGCTATTTATGGTGAAACTGCAGATGACGTGCAGGGTCTCCTGGAAAGGATACATCCTGATGGGAGTGAGCACACCATGCTGCTTGAGTACGCTATCCAATTCTGAACAGCCGCGCAGGGTGGTTCTGCAACGCCATCGCCTATGGATCAGTGTGTGGCTATACAGAGATCCTAGGCCAACTGGAGACATCGTATGTCTTGGTTGGCTCGCTTATCGCGGTGGACACCCCCAGCCAGATTGGCTGGCATCTTGACAACGCACGTCGAGGAGGCGCATCACTCGAACAGATTCGCGCAGTTAGGCAGATAGCCATATGCGCGTCTCAGAGTGCGGGTGTGAAGTGGAGGAATGTCATACCGGAAGTCAAGGACTAAGAAACAGTGGAATTGTTGGATCTGGCAGATAGAATAGAATTTGTCGGTGGCTCTTGTGTTGGCTTGAATTTTAAGGGAAAAGAAAGGAACCTTGAATTGAGGATATGACAGGAGTACTAGTCGAAGCAGGGCGAGGGGTCGGCAAATGCCGTACCTCGTCTGACCACTGGCAAAAGTACTAGTGCACTTTCTGTGCTTTCTGTTGGCCTCCCTCTGCTGAGCTGAATCAACCTTCTCTGTACTTTGGGCAACCTGAGGGAAGCGGGCACGGGAATAGAAAGAGTCCATCGTTTTAGTGTATCATTGACATGAGCGGAAGTCTATCCCAAATCATAGCGGCTGGACGACTCGGAGCAGTGAGCACATCCATTTTTCCGATACATGGTCTTGCTTCGTTTGATGCATATCAACGGAAAGTGGGATTGAGTTGCCAGTAGTCGAGTCAACTTCCACGGGAGATAGGTTATGGTCGCGCTCAGCGTGCCGCGGGTCCAGCGAGGGCTCCCATCTTCGGCGCCGCCGTGGTAATCCAACCCTTGAATCGTTTAAAAGATCCGAGTCTCTGGGCCTTCTGTACTTCAGTTCTTGGGCGCTCGTGGACAGCGTGACACGTGTGCTTTACAATCAATGAGCACAGTAGAAGAGGTGATGTGATACGTCAGTCGCACGTACTACCGAGGGCAGAGGCAGAGCGGCCAGAGCGGCGACTCGATGTTTAGACCTAGAGGTTCAGTTTTGCCCAAGGATTCTTCATTCTTGGTGAGAGCATCGTCATCTGCAACCTGAGTCTCTTCCTCAGCACTGCATCAAAGCTCTGAAAGAGAAGACTCTCGGGTCTGCCTCAATTAAGAAGAGCTCCCAACTCAACTCAACTCCCTCAACTCAATTGCGACCAGGCCGCAGAGCAGCATGTGATTGTTTGACTCGTGTCAGCGCCCATTTGTTTTCCTGAGATGACTCTCTCACATCTTCATATCTTAGCACCTGCTTCCAGTTCTATGATTCCTCTACAGACTTGGCCTCCGTGAGGGGTGCGAGCTTTGCGCCTTGAATGTTAAACTCGTTAGTTGCGTCGATGCGTCAATCTCTATCGCTGTCAGGCTCCGAGTCGGTGTCATCTTTAGTCACTTCCTTCGGCCTCAATCCAGTTGGAGCCTTGGAGGTTGTATCTTTCAATGAATGCAACCCTCTTAACCGACCTAGGTTCCGGGTGATGCGTTGCAGCATTTGGCGTTCGAGCTGCATTCAGTGAGGATATGTGCCAGGTCGCTGAGGTCGGGCAGAATTATTTCATCTAGGTTAGGTATGGTATTTTTGAGTCCCTATTTTGTGGGTGCACTGGATCTCTCTGTACGCGACTTGCGTATACTACTGTAATGCGGTCTTAGAGTTGGCTTTGCGGGTTCCGAGCCATGGGGGTGCGTCCGTTTCAAGTTCTCCATTTTTAGTCACGAGAGCTGAAGGCGGTTCTTAGTCTCTATCTCTTCCGCTTCCTTCGAATTGGTATTGCCACCGCTGGCGAAAAACGTGCCAAGGCCGATATCAGTTCGAGTTCGGTCGAGGGGCCAAAGTTTTAGAAAGTGTCCTTGGGATGCACTGGTTTATCTTGTTTCCGTATTGGTCGGAGAGTCACGGTGTGGGGTGCAGTTGGTGGAAGAGCAATGTCGGTTCGGGAATATCTGGCTCGAGATGACTGGAAGATGTCGACTGCCCTGAGTAAGGAGGACGAACACGATGAGCATCTAGTCTAGCATGCAGGGGATGCTTATTAGCGTAGTTAAAAATTGGCAGGAAAATTGGCAGGTTAGTTCTGTGCTATTGTTCAGGTACTACCCATCGTGGGAGATAGTGCAGATGAAATTTAATTGAAAGTGTGACGCGGAACCGAACAGACTGCGCAACTCTCATACGCACTGAAATCCCGAGCGATCCTGGAATCTTCGATAATCATGGGAAAGGGAGGATGTGTCGGCGTACAATTGTCTTGACGGCCGTTGGGCTTAGGCCATCAATAATTTGGTCGGGCGAAGCAAGGTGTTTGTATTGCATACATAGTGTCGTCTTCAAGACGCCAGGGTGAACAAACGCCCAAGCCGCGGGAACAGTCCATAACCGCGGCTTAGTATGTGCTGACTGCTATTGGGTGGAAATGGAATATGGAAATATCTTCCGAATGCACAAATACGCCCAAACGACTTATTTTCTTTACATCCAGGCGTCTCGTGCTCGGCAACTAAGCTAGGACGTCTAGAGATGGCGGACATTGCCTCAGAGACAGCTCTTCAACACCTCGAATCTCTGTACCCGCACGGAGAAATCACCTCCTCATCGGATGGTAATTCATACAAAACTCGTCACGGGTATCAGTACTCAACGTGATTTTCTAGTCATTCGAAACCCGTGGTATCTCGTAACACTGGCCAGTTTCACGGCAGGGAATAGGCCAGAAGCAGTCCCACTTCTGTTCAAGTATGTCTTGGGAGAACTTGAGGAAGCGCAGAATCGGTTCAACATCCCATTGCCTGAGGCGAACCATGAAAAATACCTCCTCGCTCACAGGTTTCGCGATGCCATCTTTAAAGGCGGCATCATAGGGGGTTACTCAAGGGTATACACCTCTGCTATCCCGGATAAATCAACATCGTGATTAACTTCTGCTAGGCAATAAACGCCCTGGTCTCTCTTCTCGAAGTTACGCCCGAGGAATTACGGGATACAAACCGACAAAGGTGAGTGACATTAGCAGAAGAAACTCACAGACTGTGTGACCTCCTGCAGAGACACTACCTTATCCTTGCCAGAGCTCGAAAAACGTGGCCAGGTATTCTTCCAAGCTAACTATGGTGAAACTGCGGACGACGTGCAGCGTCTCCTGGATAAGATACACCCTGATATGGGTGAGCACACCATGTTACTTGAGTATGCCATCCGATTCTGAACAGCTACACAGGGTGGTTCAGCAACACAATTGCCTATGGATCAGTGTATGGCTATACAGAGATTCTAAACCAACTGGAGACTTCGTATATTTTGGTTGGTTCACTTATCGCGGTGGATACCCCCCGCCAGATTAACTGGCATCTGGAAAATGCACGTCGAGGGGGCGCATCACTCGAACAGATTCGCGCGGTCAGGCAGATAGCCATATTCGCCTCTGAGAGTGCAGGGGTGAAGTGGAGGAATGTCATACCTGAGGTCCAGGAGTAAGAATAGCAGACTGGAATGTTGTATTATTGTACATACTTGAAGAACCCGTCGATTACCTCTCTTTGGAGTCCGTCTCGATGAGAAAAAAACAAGAAAGCTATGCTGTTGCGAAGAGCGAGGGCAAAGTCGGAGGTGGAGCTGAGGGCGCGTCGGCAAATGCCGTGCCTCGTCTGACGAAAGTGTATCCTCTGTTGGCTGTTCCTCCACTGAACCGAATCATCCTCCTCTCCCTGTGGGTCACTACGACCCATACAAACTATTCAGCATGACGGATTCCTCCAGTATCGACAACGAGCTAGTGTCCCTGGCACCCACAGCAGCTTCAGTTCTTGGAATTAACGGCCCCTTGCGATTCCGTCCCCACGGGTCCAGCCAGAAGGCACATGTTATCCTTCGACGTGTTGACCCGGAGAGCGACTCGGAGGGAGAAGGGGAAACTAAAGGCGCTGTTCAATTCAGCTTATTCGCCTACAAACGGATCGAAGTCAAGCCAGGGAAGGAGATTCTCCTCACTGTTGCCGATGGACCCTTCAAGGACCGTGCTATCATATTCGAGGGGCATGAGTTGGAGGCTCCTTCTCTTTCAGATGTTGAAGAGGAGACTCAGGTTGAAGAAGAAGAAGAAGATGCGCACGTACCTCCAGAGCAGTCACTACCACTTAAAATGAGGAAACCTTGGGCGAAACGCCTCGAAGCATCTGTGCCGTTGGGTGCGTACGACGTGTCAATACCACCTTTTCTACGGCACTCATTTGATTGCAAAGCACATGCATTCCATCCTACGACCTCCCATCACTCCATTGGAGTTCAAACAGATACCGTTAATATAACAACGAATACTCAGGCTAACCTGAATGATCCTTCCCCCACGCCCAAAGAAGGCTCAGAGACTAATTACCCCACTCTTGCGCGAGATGGATCAAAACCTTCACCTTTAGAGATTCTCAGCAGTTCACTGGCAGTCTCCTCTTCGTTAAATGATTTAAGGGCTGGACTACCACCTGTTCCTAATACCACGGCGCCGAAGATGGGAGTTCCCCACCCGTGGCACGCTGAACGCGACCATAGCGTATCTCTCGCGAAGGTTGACCCAATTACTGTCAGCTCAATCCCATCATCTGTTGATGCACGCCATCCAACGCCCCCCTCACCGGCGCAGCAAGATCATGTATCGACGAATGTATGTGCTCACTTAAGGGTTGATCGTGCAGCCACTAATCTGGAATAGACCCCCACCGACACTCATGTCAATGATCAACTGGAACGATGGAGTCCTTCTGTTCCTGTGCCCACTGCCCTGCCCGTGGTAGCCGGGCTATCTGATGAGGCCTCTGAGTCTGCGCACTCCCCCAGTGATTCAGAGGATGGAAACCCTTTTCTACAGACTCCAGAAAGGCCTTGGAGTCCTTCTGTACCTGCTGCCTTATCAACGCTAACTTTACGCAGATATAATATCGCAGCCCGTAGGGCTGAGCAATCTGAGAATGCGAATAGCTCCAGTGAGACTCAGCCTAGTCTTTCTACGGAGGTTTCCCCGCAACCAGGCACCCCGACTCCGACTCCACCGACACCCGCGTCTCCTGCCAAGACTAAGCCTGCGACAATGTCGAACTCATTCGTTCCCAGCGGCTTTGTACCAGGCGTCGGCCTGGCTCCTTCGTGGTTCTCTGACGAAGATAGCAAGGTATCTGGTTTATTCACAGCATAACAATATTGACTTAATTTATATCAACACTCGTACAGGTCGGTCTCCTACCGGAGAGGGTTGCCTCTGTTCCATCCTTAGCACGGCGGTTATCACGTTCTGACGCCATCTTACCGCTGCGCCCTGTTGAAGCACCCCCCTCACCGTCAACCCCGGCACATCCACCTTCACCGAGAATAAAGAGAGACCATTCACCTTCTCGTCTATCCCCTTCCAGTTTGCGAGGTCCATACAACCATGGCCCTCTAGAGAGTAGTGCCACGAACGTTCCTCACCCCCCATCACCGAATCAGTCTCTGAGAAAGCCACAAACACTTTCCTGGCCACCATTTCGACCTGGCCGCGATGACGGCCCCACAGACTTCTACCCACCTTTCCGCGCCGGTCCAGATTCTAGTGAGCAGCCTCCTCTGTCTTCCCGACCTGCCTCGAGTCCCGGTGCGATTCGTGGTCATATACCTCTCAATCCACCCCCACGTGGGCGACCAGCAGCTATGCCCAATTCGAACGCCATCCCTATTGCTCCGCGCCACCCGTTTACCCCCTCACCAGCCCCTGGAAGACCGTCTCCACCCGCTGCGCAACCCTTTCATAACTCTCAGCCATTCGGACCATCGGTTTCACCAAAAACCCCACTAAAGCCGACACATGCAATGATACCACCAGACAATGGACATCCACCGCGACAGCCCCGGTCCGACGTTGCGCCGCAAGCGGTGTCGTCACCCTCTTCAGGACCAAGTATGATCTCCAAAACTTACTCTCAATATCCTCGCCATCGTGCGTATTTCGCGTCATGTGACTGAACATGGCTCTCGCAACGCTCAGTTGACATGCGTGACTAACATGACCATTCAGCGAGACACCTTAATGCACCCCGTTCGCTTGCTGATGGACGTGGGCGTGGCGGGATTCCCATGGCTGCAGGTACAAAACGCAGGGCGTCTTCCCCTAGAACTGAACCTGCTGCGCGGCTCGAGATTCCGCCAAAGCGCCCTCCGCCATCTACATGGCCAACGGCATCGCCGATCCGATGTGATGCAGTGCAGGGTGAGCAGGTTGCAATTCGAGCCATCACGTTCAACCGCACTGGAAAATTGATGGCCGTGACGTGTGAGCGCTAGTTCTATTGCCTGTGTGCGTGGGACTCTTTGTTGAAGATATGACACCTATTAGGCGCCGATTGCTCAATCCGCATCTGGGACAACGTGATGCCCAGTGAGGTGGCACGCCTGCCGCATTCGTCTCCGGTGGTCTCTGCCCGATGGATGGATGACGATGCCGGGGTGCTTGCCCTGTATACGGACGGTGCGCTGATGCGCTGGACACGACCGGGAAGTAGCATGCCCCCTCGTGCCCACGACGTATGGAATGGACGTCATCTTTCTGAGCCAGTCCTCGTGGCGACTCCGGAGGATGCGCCAACTGCGCTTGCATATAATGGCGACAGGATTGCGGCGTCATTTCCAAAATATGGGGTATATATTTGGATGTTGAAACAGGGTAAGCGGGTCATTCCGGTTGGGTGATGCATGGGCATTGATGGGATTCTAGGCTTATGGCAGTCTCAACGGCCAATCGATAGACAGAACGTGACTGCAATTGAGTTTATTGATGGCGGCGCGGCACTGGTTGGAGGAACGAAGGATGGCGTGTTGTACGTACCCATTTTGACATTGTCTGTGAACCAGAATTTTAAGCCAGGTTCATAGATGGTATTGCCAAGTGGCCGATACGGTGCCACGGGTCTACAATTTTTTCAAGGCAAGGATGTATGTCCTCTTTCCTTTTATGTTCATCGAGGTCTAGGTGTATTGATGGACTGTATAGATGTGGTATCGATGTTCTCCCGAGGGGAACACATGCCGTATGTTCTCAGCAAGTTGGACGCGCGCATCTCGTCGCCATCTCCCAGGATGAAAATTGGGGCAATATCATGCAAGTCTATACTGTGGAGCCTGAGCTACAGGCTGATGCAGTCTACGATGCGAATGCGTTGTTTGTGGGACGCAATGATGTTGTGCTGTATGGTTCGGCACGTGGCTATTTGTTTGTATGGGACCAAACGAGTGGTAGAATTCTTTGTGGCTTGGACCATGGTGAAGGTGGGCCCCCGTTTTGCGAGACGTTAAGACAAATAGTCTAACCCCTAGAAGGATGCATTGTGCAAGCCTCCGCGGTATGTTGTCGGAAGTGTTTGTTGTGCCCGCGAAAGCGCTGATAATAAGAATATAGACATACCGAAGAAGCGACGCGACAGGGGAAAGTTTCGTGGTCACTGGCAGTCGAGACGGAATGCTGAACTGGTGGACAGAACCTATAGGATTGGCATGTAAGTCGGACACGTTCTGGCACTGTCGGAAGGGAGAGACATCTGATGATTGATATCTAGCTATGGAACCTTCTGGGAAGCGCATCAAAACAAGTTAACCACGACCGTAGCGGTTGCGATGCAGGTTGTCGTGCCGACACAGTTTTTTTTGGTTTTGGTTTAAGTTATAGACTTGTATTGTTTTTTGAATTTAGCAATACTGTACAGTATATTGGAGGACTGCGCACGGTAACACAGCTAATGGGATGACTTTGCCGAAGCGGTGCTTGAAGGATCAGATTGGCCGGATTTGACGGTTAGGCCGGCCGGGGGCCGCCGGACGGGAAACGGTGTCGTCGACGGGTCAAGTGCGGTTGCCTCGCACGACGCTCGTGTTCATTCGCCACTGCCTTGGGTGTGAGTTTACTCTCTTTCCCCGTTTCCTGCCCGCTTCACTCGATGCCACCCGTCACTCACGCGTCTCACATGCCAGTCTTTTATCGCACACTGATCAACATTCGAGATCATACGCCCCCTCAGTCACTAGCTCTTCCAACTTATCAACTCTCACACACACGCGCCAGCCGCCGTCCGTCCTTGGCCTAGTGAATTGTGAGTGTCCTTCCGCCTAAACCCCGGCTATCTCTCACCCTCTCGTGTCCACCCTTTCTGCCCAACCTTTTTAACTCGCCCATTTGTTAAACCCTTCTTTGATGCCCAATCCTCCTCGCACCGGAAGAATAGTTTTTATCGTATCTCTCGAAATTTTCTCAGCGATATGCAGACCATAAAGTGTGTTGTAGTTGGCGACGGTGCTGTTGGGAAGGTATGCATCCTAGGGCCTATAAACGAATCGGTCACTTTATTCTTTCCCCACTATCAACTAGACCTGTCTCCTAATTTCATACACGACGAACAAATTCCCCAGCGAATACGTTCCAACGGTAAGCTATGGTCATCTGCTGGCCGCGGCGGAGAAAATTTTCAAGCTGTTTACGCAGGTATTTGATAACTACGCGGTCACTGTGATGATAGGCGATGACCCCTACACATTGGGGCTGTTTGACACCGCCGGTGAGTGCGCGTTCATTTATGGCCCCGCCCGGCATCACCGGACCCCGTTCATGTTCCATCCATTGTGTCGCGACATGCAGGCCAGGAGGATTACGACCGCCTACGTCCGCTATCGTATCCACAGACAGACGTCTTCCTCGTCTGCTTTAGCGTCACCTCACCCGCGTCTTTTGAGAACGTAAAGGAGAAGTGGTTCCCTGAAGTGCACCACCATTGCCCCGGAGTTCCATGCCTTATCGTTGGCACCCAGGTGGATCTACGCGATGACCCGCAAGTGATGGAGAAACTGCAGCGGCAAAAGCAGCGGCCCGTCGCGCCCGAACAAGGAGAGCGTCTCGCACGTGAACTTGGTGCGGTCAAGTATGTCGAGTGCTCCGCACTCACTCAGAAGGGTCTCAAGAACGTTTTTGACGAGGCAAGTAGCCCACCTCAGCGGAATGTCTTTTCTTTGTTTGGTTGACGATGTATAAAGGCAATCGTTGCTGCTCTTGACCCGCCTGTCGTCAAGAAGAGGAGCCTGGGCGTCAAGTGCGTCGTTGTCTGAGGCTGGATACAGCTCGACCAAGCTTTGCTCTACGATCCATCCCCCCACATTTACGTTACCACCGACCGTTTTCATGATGATTGGCCGATTCCACTCAAGAGTAGTTCTCATTTACACCCGAGCACCCCGCGATTACGCGTATCTACTACTTTGTCCTCCCTTTCCGTACGTTGCTTTGGCCGCTCTCCCCCACCCAATACCTATAGTTCCTTTTTTCCCCTCTCGGCCGTGTGTCCCTCTGCCGCGGGCGCTTCTATGTCTGCTGTCTTGTAGTTGTTAGTTTGACGATGGTACTGGGGGGGCCAAATCTAATACCCGTCCACAAAGGGGAGCAAAGGGCGGTGTGACGTACCAATGCACATTTTGGGTTTATGTCGCATGACAAATTCACAACTCGCCAGGCCCTGAAAGAAGCCAGTTATCGTTTGATCAGCCACTCAGCGCAGATCGTCCGCCAGCATACCCGCGGTCAAAGAGTGGTCAACACACCAAGTGTTCTCTTCCCGATCTGCCCCGAGTTGAGCCGTATAGCACGGTGATGTTCTACCCCGCTCTTTCCCCCTCGCGCTATCATCAACATCATCATCTACCTCCGGATAGACTTTGTCCTATGCGGCCAAGGCGAGGGCCATGCATGCATGGCATTCCGATATTCCAAGTTCAAGCTTGCCCCCCTCGGACTCGGACTCGGACACGGACGTGTGTGTGCCACAAAGCTCGATGTTGGGGAGACTTTCTTTCTTTCCCCCCGGCTTGCAGTTGCTCGCTGCTCGCTAACGACATTAAAAAAAATCACTGCTGAGTCGAGCGACAAGACTGAAGACAAGACGCTCTGAATGATGTCGCGTTCCCAGTCTCTCTTTCTATAGCCCTTTTTTTCCTGATGAAAACGCCCAGACGCACGCAGATCACCCCAGCCAGCTTGAGTGCGCGTCGGCCGCCTGGGAGCCTTTTGCGGGTATGCATGTGGGAAGAACATACTGTACCGCTGGCTGGCCACGCGAACTAGTTGCTGCTTGTGTTTTCTTTGAGGGAAAGTGATAGACCAACGGCTCCAAGAAGGATCATCATAGAATCTTATTGGTCCGGTACTTTTGACGGACTTGTTGACAGCTGGCGGACGTATCTGCTACCGGTGATTTGGGGAGGGTTTCATCCACTGCATTTAAAACGTAATTAAATCCATCTGAGAATAGAATATACAATGTTGAAACAATATCTCTGAACTGTCCACGCAGTTTTCCACGATAAAGCAACTAAGTACGGACATTATGTACCGGTTACGGGGCATAATGTGAAAGGAATGACAATGATATCGAACACGAAGGAAGTCCAGCCAGAAATTGTACTGTGATAGAACCTCGGTCATGTCAAGAGAGGGACGAAGATATATAACAATGAAAGGATTGTCCACGTCGGTGTATCTTTGCAGGGCGTTGTGTCTATGTTTGACACCGTGGCCCCCACGGGCCAAGCGATATTTAGCGTGGCTTGTACCTGGGAACGGGGAGGATATGAAGGCCGTCGACGAGCGTAAACGAGGTAAATACTTACGAGGGATAGGATCGGCGAACCTTCTGAGGCTCGTCACCGCGTGCGACCGTCGCTTGCTTCAGAGCGCGCGGCGCAGCGGCACTCGCGGACAAGCCGAACATGAGGAGGATGACGGCCAGCAGGCTGAGCTTGTACATTTTTGCGAGAGTGGGTGGTAATACGAAGAGGAAGGTTTAAAGGGAGCGACGCGGGACTGGGTTGACCTCTGATGCAGTGGGTGGAAAAACCGGGCTGCTTTTAAAGGCGAGGGCCGTTACAAGTTTATGAGTATGAGCGATAATAATAGCCCAAACCATATTATTTTCGCAAAGGGAAAAAAGGGGGTTATGACGGCAATGTGGGAGATATGGTGATGGTGATTAAGTGGGATGGTTCGGGAGATCGGATAGCTCGGCGGTAGCATGCGCTTGCGCTTCTAGGCGACGGTATATGAATCTACCCTCCATAGATCAGTTCTCAGGGTTACGAAGGTTCAACTGTACGTCGCAGCACGGAAGAAAAGCCCCGAGAGTGCATGCAGTAAGTTTCATCAGAGCGAGCCCCAGCCGCAGTTTGGTCGTGGCTGCAGTGCAGACCTCATCATTGGTGACATTCCACCAATGGGACTAGTGTACCTATTTCGGATAAAAAACGGACTCAAAGGTTCTACTCCTTGCGGAAGGAGAGCTTGCGGAAGGAGAGCTTGAAGGAAAGAGAGATGAGATGAGCTGACACGGCACGGCATGCATATCGCCGAGGAGGGGATTTCGGAAAAACAGAGCCAAACAGGGACACTCTCACTCGTCACGTCTTTACACGTCGACCATCTCTTGGTCAAATGTCTCGGCCTCAGGATGACAGGAACCAGGAAGCTACTGTGTATCTCGTATGTCCGATTCCATATATCCTCCGCCTATTCGTCACAATCCACCTCATCTCGGCTCTAGGGCAACCTAGATGAACGATGCACGGATGCGCTCATATGGGAACTCATGCTTCAGGCCGGTCCAGTCGGTACGATATCTACTCTACCTTTGTCGCGTCATTGGCATCTCGCTCATCTCGTGGTCATCCCTCTGCAGTCAATGTACACTTACCCAAAGACCGAATTTCCATGGCACACCAAGGGTTTGGCTTTTGCGAGTTTTTAACAGAGGAGGACGCAGAATATGCCTGTAAGATCATGAATCAGATAAAGTTATGGGGGAAACCAATAAGAGTTAACAAGGTGCGCGCTACAGGATCCTTTGACACGGGGCTTGGATCCGCTCAACTTCCATCGTCTCCGCGGAATCATGTAGGCCTCTTCGGACAAGAAGCAACTCGACGTGGGCGCGAATCTCTTCATAGGTTCATTGGACGAAAATGTGGATGAACGGCTGCTTTATGACACATTCAGCGCGTTCGGCATGATGGCGACCACGGCCAAGGTACGTCGGCCATGTTCCCCCCCCTTTCCTTTCACGATACATACCTTATGACTCACAACCCCAACCGATCAGATTGCGCGCGATCCACAGACAGGTCTGTCAAAGGGTTACGGATTCGTGTCCTACACGGACTTCGAATCCGCAGATGCGGCAATTGAGTCCATGAACGGGCAGTTCCTCATGAACAAGCCCATAACGGTCCAATTTGCTTTCAAAAAAGACGGGAAGGGCGAGCGTCACGGCACGGCCGCCGAACGACTCCTAGCTGCCCAGGCCAGGAAGAACAATGCACTCCCACTTGCCCAACGCCCACCGCCGGCTGCATACGGCGCTGTGCCACCCGTGTCTGGCGGCTTCACTGGTCCATACCAGGGTCAATTCGCTGGCGCACTGGCCGCTGCACCTCCCCCGCCACCTGGTTTTACGCCGATGCAGATGCAGACACCTATGCAACCCCAAGGCCCTGTGCCAGGGATGCCAGGGATGGGTATGCCTGCGGGCATGCAACCGCCGGCACCACCACCGGGTGGGGTGCCCATGTTCAACCCGTCACAGGGATATCCACCACCCCCTCCGCCTGGCTTTGCACCTATTCCGGGTGCGCCTATGATGCCTCCGGCTGCACCGCCAACTGCTATGCCTCCATATGTTAGCCAATGATGTGTCATTCATTATCCTTACAAATATATTAGTTTCATGAATACTAAATGATGATATGGAGCTTGTACCACTCTGATTTTCTGTTTCAGTGGGACGGATTTACGCGATAATTCTAACACACGGATAAGCGCCTGTCAAGGTAAGGTCATGTGGCAGTCCGGGTAGGCGCTCAACCGTACTTGTGAGCAGCACATGTCTCCAACCACAACAACAACTTCCCTCGACTATGCGTCTCTCGAACCGTCAAACTCAAAGTAAGCTGGGGTGACCCGCTCAAATCCCCCATTTGGTTCTCACCATTTCTCACCCTTGTTTTCTGGTTGGCGCGGGGGTGCAGGAACAAGCTTCCACCTCCGCCAGGCTTTGCCGATGTGTCAAAGGTAAGCTCAAGTGCGCGATGGGATGCAAAACAACTCCCCTTCCTGGGCCGTGCTATCAGCACGGCATGGGGGGGAGACCATTGTCCCGAAACGCTCGTTACCGACTGAATGAATGCTCACTGACTGTAATGTATCTATCTGTTGTAGGGGAAGGCATCTGGTACTAGCAAGTCCTCGTCCTCCTCGTCCTCCTCCTCCGCGACGACGAGCACGACCGCGGCGGTGAATTCGTATGAAGATTTGAAGACGAGAAAGGCTTGGGATTTTGCTATCTCACCTGTCAAGTCTTTGCCCATGCAGGCCTTCATGCTGTACATGTCCGGCGGGGGCGTACAGATCTTTAGCATGGGCATCGTCGCGATGCTCCTGCTTTCTCCTTTCAAGAATCTGTCTTGTATGAACGAGGGTGCGTTGGCGTTTCGTCTCGTTGCACTACGGGGGGCGTTCCGAGTCGTTGGGTGCCTTGTTACCCACCCCCCGCATCACCCACCCACCCTTTCCATTCGTCGTTTCCTCCCCCCTTTTTTTTCTTCTTTTTTTTTTGCTGACTGAATCTCTATCCCACACACTCTCTCTCAATAAAAAGCCTTTGCGCCTTTCGCGCCTGCCAGCGGTCCGCCGCCGCCGTCGTCCCCCACAGCCAACAAATCCAAATCCCTCTTCGCTCTCCCGCTGCAGAAGCTCGTCTACATAGTCTGCAACGTCCTCACCCTCGCACTCGGTCTTTGGAAATGTCGGTCCATGGGGTTGCTCCCGACGGGCTCTGGCGATTGGCTCGCGTTCGAGAGTCGTGGGTCCGCCCCGGAGATGTCGTTGTTTTAGAGACCGGGGTTTGCGGATCACGGCGGCACGGTTTTATTGGCGACACCAACACAACATTAGACTACTGCAGTATGTGATCGAGTACCGTAACAACCTCGAAATGTTTGGATACGCATGATATCATGGA
Organism: Russula olivacea; assembly: GCA_963926505.1. Classification (NCBI taxonomy): domain Eukaryota; kingdom Fungi; phylum Basidiomycota; class Agaricomycetes; order Russulales; family Russulaceae; genus Russula; species Russula olivacea. Next base: position 1,172,016 of record OZ004884.1, read on the forward strand.
TGTATATATATATATTATGTGTTGACGCTGGAGCACCAGCTAGGCAGGATCACAGAACCAGAGCCGTGGCGTAGAATTCACTATAAGTTCGGTGGACGTGGTCAGGTCAGTGACTTGGTCAAGGTACGTCTCCAGGCCTTGCTGGGTGGAATTTCGCATACATGTTCATTCGGGGCTGGGCTGTTGTCAGATTTCTTGATATATTCGATCTACGCCTACAATCTAGTGGGTAAATCTATACAAGTAAGATAAGTGCACCACGAAGCCAAAATTTACCTTCACCGCACTTCCGGCTATGCCTCACACTGGTGTCCATATCCATGCACCCCAACTCGGAAACCTTCGCCAATATACAGTACCATGCCACCTCACTCACTCAACGTCCTCGACACTAAGCGACTCGGGCTCGGGATTCCGAGTCCGGACTCGGGACTCGGACTCGGACTACATATTATCCCTTCTTCTTGGCCGCGGCTTCCTGCCGCGCACTCGCGATACGTCCCTTGACCCACGTCTTGGCCATACGCTTCACGATGACCCGTCTGCCAAGCCCACGCACGTCCACATACACAAGCACGATATTGCGCGCCGTGCGTCCGGCAAGAGCCGCGTTTTCTCCAGCCGTGGCTCCATATTTGTGCGTGACGGCCGCGGAGACGGCCGCGCCGCCTGCTTCGACGAGGCGTACTGCAGATGCTTCTATCGAGGCGAGGATGAGAGCCGCGGAGAGTACGGCGCTCGTGCGCGTGCGTAGTGGTGCTGGCGCCGTCGGGACTTGCTGTTGTTGTTGTTGTTGTTGTTGTTGTTGTTGTTGGGGCGTAGGAGGTTTGACTGTGTCGGAGGATCTGCCTTTGCCTTTGCCGGCGCTGGAGACAGAGCTGGAGCTGCCGCTTCCGATGGCGCGCTGGATCAAGCTGTCGACGGTGGCCGCAGCTTTGTTGCTTAGTTTTGCGGCGCTGCCGCTGACGGCGTGGATCTGGGTGAGGTTTTTCCGCGTCGTGGGGGATTGCAGGAGGAGAAGCGTGCGTGAGGGTGGTGGTGGTGGTGGTGGTGGTGGCAGTGGGGCAGCATGGCTTTGACCTTGACTTTTGGACGCGCTTGAGGACGAGGACGGTGTGCTTGGTCGTGGCGAAGGTGCTTTGCTACCGGGGGTCGGGGTGGATGGCGTCGAACGCGCGATGTACAAGTTCGAGGCGCCGGTCATTGCACTCGTGAGAAGAGTGGTGGTCCCGGAGATGGCATGGCTGGAATGCGGATGTCAGCGACGAGAGAGCTTCAACGGCAAAGGCGAAAGACGTACCTGACGAAGACGGCCGTTTTCATCATCCAGTCTCGGTCTTCGGGCGCGATGGTGCTCACGAGAACCTCCTCTTCAAGAAGCCCATCGCGCGTATCCGCGCCTTCCGGCACCTCGACGACAAGCGTGTCCTTCTCACGGCCCCTCTCCTCAATCGACGGATCCTCAAACACCCTGACCGAACGATCGAGCGTGCCCACGATCTCCCCATCGTCTTCATTCATGAGCACGAATCGCCCACGGAGGTCCTCATCAGCTCCCGTCACTGGTGGTGCTGCTGCTGCTGCTTCTCCGACCGCCCGTGCAGAAGGAGGTACGGCGGAGGACGCGCGTAGCTGCTGTTCACCATTCACGCGGACATCTGTGACATACCCTACGAGCACACTGTGGAAGAGCTCGATGTCGTCCGCGGCATTGTCGTTGTTTTCGGGGATCTCGACGGTGAACTCGGTATCGTCCCGTGTGGCTTGGAAGATGTAGCGCCGCCGCGCAACGCCGAAGGAGGAAGGGGGCGGCACGGAGGCCACGGAGAGCGCCCGTGCGGGGTCGAGCGGCGCTTCGAACAAGACTGTGTTGTTGTTGTTCCCGGATCGGAGGACGAGAACGAGCAGGACGTTTTGCGTCACTTGGGCGGTCGTGGGTATGTCGTAAGTGACATATTCGAGCACGAGTTGACCGGTGAGTGTCCCGGTTAATGACGAGGTGAGCGTCGCGCTTGGGATCGTGACGAGGATGTAGGCATCGGATGTTGGGGACATTGTCGATTGGAGACGAGTGTTGTATGCTCCAGAGGTCGATGATTTTACCGTCTTTTGAGGGGCCGACAAAGGGCTGCGAGATGGAGCGAGGGCAGTGCGGGCTGTGCCACTGCGGATGGCCGGGCTCTTGGCAGGCCGGGGGAACAAGCACCCGGTGCATCTCAACTCAAGGTTGTCTATACTGTATCCCTATCATAGCAAAAATCATCAGGACAACAGAAACACGAACGTAGCTAGAGAGTCAAGCAAAGCAAATACGTTGGATTACACCTGCGGAACCAAGTTGGCAACTCGCTTTGTATCCGCCCCAGATCGTACATACAAGATAGTTAATGTCGCATGCGCTCGCTTAGAAACACGCGCGCATAAGAAACAACTAGAGATTTAAAAAAATTAACCAGGGTTCCGTCGACGGAGACGCGATGATCTGGTCTCCCTCGGCACGTCTGATAAATTTTTTTACAGTCAGCTCTCATTTCATCTCGCTCTCGTCTGACTCACCACGAGAGCTTGCCGCTGATTGGGCACGTCCCTTTCTCTTGGTCTCGGCAGTGTCACGGTCCTCCTCAGGTGAATCTTCACTCTTCTCTTCCTCCACTTCGCTAGATGCTGGTAACGGCTGCTTGGATGTACCTTGCTGCTTGGCTGCGCTCGCGGCCTTTGCGACTTGCGTGATGAGAGCGGTGTATCCCGGACCGTACGCACGCATGGCGCGGTTGATATTGAGTGTGCACAACACGATTGCGCAGACGGCTCGCGCGGTCTCGTGGTCGATGGCGGTCACCATGTTTGCGGAGCTACCTGACTTCGTAGACGCTTCCGAGAGACGAGCGAGCCCGAAGGGCCAGAAGAACGTGAAAAGGAGAGTATGGATATAGGTGAAGAAAGGTTGCGCGTGGGTCAATGTCGCGTATAGCCCCGTCACGAGCATAGGCGACCAAAAATCTGTCGCGGTCCAACCGTAGGGAAGCAGCTCCGGAGGGGTGGCCACCTCTATCGGCGTCGGACGCACAAGGGAGAATAGATTAGTGAGGAAGGGACCCCCGTTTGCCATGATCTGAATTTTCGATTAGCGAAGGCAGATGAGATATGTTCACACGTACCCATGCGGTCAACAGCAGGGTATATGAGGAGGCTGCTATAGCAGGTGAGGCGTGTCCTGCGACCACTCTCGGGATTACATTGCATAATAGGGTCGTGCGGAAGGATGCATGGACGATGGTCAGCGGAACTTCGGTGTGTAGAGATGGGCTCGGTAACGTTGGCAAGAGGTCGACGAGGGCCTGTGCGCCTAAGAAAGATATGGAGGAGGTGCTCGAAATGAAGAACGCAGGTCGCATGCCAAGCCACGGTGCTACGAGAGAACGCGAGTTAGTTCGTTCACAGGAGAGCGTGCATTGTGACGTACCAACGATGGCCTCGCCACCATGGACAGTCACAAGAGTCGCAACAAAATCACGGACGCGGCTACGCGGCTCTACAGTTTCATCTGCGGCCCCGCGTTGGGCTTTCCCGCTGGCTTTACCCCCGCTCCTACCCTTATGGTTAGTTAGCTTTGTAACGTGCTGTTCGTGGTACAACTCTCGGTGTTGGCGTGAAGCCACGGCCAGGCGGAGTGCACCTGCGACATCGAGGGCAGAGACTGGAAGGCCCAGCCACGTAAACACGGGGAGTGGCTTGAGGCCGTAGTGGTACAAGGCGATCACGGGCGCGAGGACGAGAGACATAAGGGGAAGAGGGAAAGCGTGGCGAGTTCAAGTCGCCAGGAACACGTTTATGTGTTCAGCTTTCCAAATATGGAACTCACCGCTCAACAAACAATGTTACCAGCAGCCCGAGGCCTATCACGATACATGTACAGTATCAACGTTCCGCATCCGAATCTACAATAATTGCGTCGATCTCGCCACCACTTGCCCCCGCAGGTCCCTTCAAGCGCCTATCCGACTCACCTCCTCTATTGCCACCCTCGCCTAGAACCGAATGGGCAGATGATAAGGCAAGCGTTTCCGAACTGCCTTGAGGTGGTTCTGTTAGTTCGCTGTGACGATTGGATTTCGGACGAGCGAGTTGGACAAGTTTGTCAAACTCTGCTTTGTTCGCGCGCTACAATGAATAGCTTGGTTATGCCTAAGCCCACCTAGAAAAAGAAGATAGGTGCGCACTCGATACTCTGTAATATCGGTCTTTAGAGGCTCTTTTCTCGACGCCCGCTTGTCTTCTTCCCAACGTCGCATTTCGGATCGGAGCTCTGTCGCTCGCTTGCGCAGGGCCGGACTATGGTCGAGGTTTGCGTTATACACGTCAACCCATCTAGGTCGCATTATGGTCTTATTCCATATATTCAAAAGGGACTGTGACACTGACCGCTCGTGACGCGCGATAAGTTGGGGCCGGTCGCCAGAGGTGGGGAGGTCATGAGCGGCAAGGAGATCACGGATTTGCCTGTCCTTCAAGACGGTATAAGAAGCCTTGGGAATTGGGGTATCAAGTTTAGGATCAGCCTTTTCCCTGTGATGCGAAACTGGACATCAGCACCACCGACGAGATGAGAGGGGTAGAATATCAACACTCACTTCTCTTTTCCACTCTTCTTACCATCAAGTAGCTTCGACCATGCATCCTTCTGCTCGGACTTACTTGAAGATGCAGTCCTACCAGACAACAAGTAGGGTTTACAACCGCTGTCTAGGTGGTCGTTTATTCTTGTCATGGGAACGCTCTTTGTGCAGATAGGGCATTCGATGTTCGAGTTTTCTTGTAAGACAATCGTACCGAATAAGTCTGCCGCACCTGGTGGACTGAGGAGTGGCCTTACTCGTCAATGATTCAGAACCGGATATTTCCTCTTGATTTGTGTCGTCATCTGAACTACCGACGTCGTGGTTAGGGTGTCCTTTGGGATTGGAAGGAGTATTTGATCGAGCAGATTTTCTCTGAGGCGAAGCGAGACTCGAGAGGACATCCGCAGAGTGACGATTGGATTTACGTCTCTTAGATGGTCGCGGCGATTCTGACGCCGTGGTTTGTGCCTTCAGGGACTCCTTGACCAGGCGAAGCACGTAGCGTCTGCAAACAACCTCACGCATCAAACGACCCGTCCATGGTCATCACACAGTGCCTGAGGACGTGCCTTGCCTCTTTCCATGCTGTCACTGCATCTTCCATCGCCGGATTTAACCTGAAGCTGCTGATGGTGGTTTCTTTCCAGCATGTTGGACATGTTGGCTTCTCACCGAGTTGGGTGCGTGCACACTGCAAGAAGGGGACTTTGTGATAAGGTGGAAAGTCAAAACGGGAACCATCACGCGTACTAGTGAGCAGAAACAATGCCCGCATGTGAGCACGACAGGAGCTTCGTAGAGCTCCTGGCAGATGTTACAACGGAGTGTGCTGTCGAGGGCTCTGAGCCCTGGAGCTGTTGATGCTGGCGGGAAATCTGTGGGATCTTGCACGTCTGTGCTGTCAAGCAGTTCTTTTGCGTCTGATTTCCACATGGAGTTTCGCAGTGTTCAAGTTCAAGTTCAAGTTCAGGTTCAAGTTATGACTGGGACTGGGAAGAACGCGTCGCGTAATTGTACAGTCACGTGACTCATCGCTAGCGCTACCGAGCCGACACGAGGAGCGACTCCTTGCTGCAGCCCCACATCTGTCATGTCCGCTACGGCCCCCATAGTCGCTTTCTATGATTACGCCCTTCAGCCGATCCCCGCTCTCGCCTGGGTAGGCGCTCCCATATCCGCTCTGGATATCGCCGGTGGCCTCCGTCTCGCACTGATTCTCCGTCAGATGCGCGAGCAGTTTCACAAGGAACACACGGCCAAGACATCGTTGTCCAACACGAACGTCCGGGTGAAGAATGGGCAATTGGAAAAGGTCTCTAATTCGGTGGTGCCCGCGGAGCGGCGCAGTTGTGTTCGCAACTTTGCCGCGAGTCTCGTGATGGTCTTCGGTGGGGAGGCAATTATTGGTGCTTCTCCTACGCCACCTTGGTCTGAGTAGTATCTGATTCTCACTTTTTTTTTTCCCTCTGGTTTCAATCCCATGCCTCCACAGCACCGTGGCTCGGCTTACAGCCCACTTTCTTACTCTCCAGCAGTGCTCCCTTGGTGTATTTGGGTGCCAGTGCGCTGGTTGATTTGCTGCCCGCTGTTCCAGAGTTGTCTCTGTTCACCGAGCTGCCCTTGTCGTTACTCGACGGGCTGACTCGTGCTCTACTTTTATGCGACTTCGTCCCGCCAATGATTACGAATCACGCTTCCCGCGCGGTGTCAACTTCTCCGTATACGATGCTGTTAACCGCCTTCGTACGCCCTAACCTGTACATCAGGTTCCCGAGTTGCTGACCGGAGATAGATCGCCGCTAATGCTGGTCCATTCTTCGTCAACATGTTCTCTCTTCTTCAACCCACCCCAATGGCCACCAAAACTCCCCCGGAGTTACTGCCTTATGGTTGGACCGCGACGGATTTGTGGATCGCGCCCCTTGTGACTGCTCTATATGCCACCCTAACCCATGCTCAGCCATTCTTCGCCCATCTCCACGCTCTTCTCTTCTCGTTCTTCTCCCCATTCGGGCTTGCACCGCTCTCATTTCAATACGTGACCCCCGGCAGCCCTGACCCAGAGGGTGTGGTCATTCCTCTCGAAGCTGCCGACGCTCGCGCAGTGTGCGTTCTGGTGCTGTCTGCGATGTTCGGTCTGCGTGCTGTGCGCACGTTTGGCTCCGGAATAGCGAAACCTGGGCCACCTCTCACGGGACTTGGGACGAATGTGCCTATGCCGGTACTCAGCGCTAGCGAAGGGGAAGTGCTTGAGAAGGAACTAGCTGCACGGGTAGCTGGCGCCGGGAAAGGATATGCTAGAGCAACCCCCTCCCCGAGCCGTGAGTTATCGGTTTACTCTGCTTTAGTCTGTAGAGAGCTGAATATTCCCTAAGAGGGGAGGAAGATTTTGAAGTAGACTCGTGAATCCAGGCCCACGTTTACATCATCTCGCAGGCATACCACAGTATACCAACGTGGCGAGAAATTTCAGGTACTTCTCATCGTTTCTTACCCCCGACGATCTCTCGGGTTACTACTACCATCACTTCTTGTCAACTTAGACATTTTAGAAACAAATATCTAGATGAGGCAGAGGTCCTGCCTGTGTACATTTGGAATGTGGCTACGCGTTCTCGCGAACTCATGGGAGGCCTGTTGTCTCTCGACGTCCGAATCATGAAACAACCGCAGTCTCAGGACACTGGTTTTTGTCTAAATAATAGCCCTGTGGTGGCACGAGGCCTGAGATCCTATGGGCACGTGGCACGTGGCCACATTGTGTGGCAACATGTGTCCTTTGATAGGACACTCGGTTCAATGTGGCTCGCTAGAAGCCCTTTGTTACCTGTGCATCGCCACTTGTGGCCTTACTGACCACTCTCGAACGGCGATGAACAGTATAAAAACCCACAACGTCCTCCTCTTCTCACACTACAAACCTTCCCTTCCCTTCCCTATCTATTCGTAACAAATCAAATACTTCACTTTCGACATGTCGAGCGGCAACACAGTGCGTTCATCGTCGTTCATATTTGATCTTCCTCTCATCTCATAACCTACACCTCTTCTCAGATCCCTCGTGTAAAAATTGCCCCCGTTGGCAGCGCCAACGCGCGTGAATCGGACAATTCTCACAATAATAATCATAATAGCCAGCTCCGCTCTTCTGTCGCTACAAATAAAATGCCGAATCGTTTATCGATGTTTAGTCGAATCCACGCTCGAATGAGCTGGGCATCATTGAACGTCGGAGCTCCTCGGAGTGTTTTCCAGGCCGAGACGGTGTACCCTCCCGGACACGCAGAAGGGCGCACAGGCGTCGATATGAAGGTTTGGAGCCATGGTCCCTACAAATGTGCCGTGATTGTGCGTATACAGAATCCCCTCCATCTATCCAGGTTTTTGCTTTTCGTTGCTAACTTTTTTTCCCCTTTCCTTTCCTTACGTGCGCACAGCGCCGTTCTGACGCGAACAATGATATCTTGCGGGCCAAGATGTACGAATCCTTCGCTCAAGTCACCATCTTCATCCCTCACGACTTCCACGGCGTCGTCGGACGCGTGGGGCATTCGGGCAGGAGTATCTCGTGCTCGCCGGCCGCGCTGTTCCTCAAGGAGACCAACAACTTGCGATTCCACGACGTGCCCGACGTGACCGAAGATCTGGTTCTGGTACGCACCGAGAAGGTATTGCACGTTTGCGTTGCCGGTCAGGATCCCCCTCTTCCCCGCACTGGGCGTGTGCGGCGTCCCCACACGTCTAAGAGCCGTGGAATGCCGCGGACGGGACTGTAACTGCTACTTTCGCGGCGCTGGCTCAGGCTTACTCAGGCTGTATAGTAGTCTTTCTCTTTCCTTTGGATGGGTGTTCGCTTTATGGACACCAATACAGCAATGATGGCCTAGATGTTTGTTTATGTATGTATGTTAAAACGTTAAATGGCACTCGGTTACCCTATCATTCGGATCTCTCTACTTGCGTACAACGGCGACTTGCCCAGTCGTACCTGATTTTTCCTTTTGTGTGTGGTTATTTGTACTTCCGGTTCTCGACGACCATGTGCATGTGCCATGTGGCACCCTGAGCAACTGCAACTGCAACTGAACCCCCAACTGCTGCGGGTAACTCTCAAAGGTTGAACAAAAGACCTACCTGTACAGTAGCCCTTCAAAGTTCCCTTTGGGTGTTTTGAAGGTTGCCGCCCTTCCCACGCCGGGTTTCATTACGGACGTCGAGATCCCAAGATTCGGCTGACACATGGTCGGTGTCACTTTAACATATCGTTATCGTCCTAGACGCCCAACTGGCGCGCAACGGTGGCGTCGTTCCAATCCCGCGGGACTTTGGGGTACTCGCCTCGCTCACTGATCATCCGGTCATTCGCAGTGTATACCGTAGTATCCTGATGCTAACCGGAACTAAACCTCTTTAGTCCACGATCCCTCTGATTCCGTCGTTCTACTGTATGGCCCTATTCCGAGTCGGGTATTGACCGTGTAGCAACTATAGCAACCCGCCTAAACCAAGCAGAACTTGGACGAACCCATGACCCCCTACTGTCGACATGATCTTCCTGTGCGATTTCCGTTCTCACTCAGCAGCAGCAGCAGCAGCTACCGTTTCGACGTGACAGGACTTCTGGGCTAGCAAACGATGTGTGTGTTGTGGGTTTTGTTTCCGTCCTCAGTTCCCTTGAGCCATGGTTACCTTACTCTAGTAGGCTAGGTTTCTTTGAACTCGAACTTCTGGAACAGGCCGACTGTCGGTCGGAACCATATTGGAGTGCCTTTCTGAAACTTGAAGGCACACCTGCCTGCATAGCGGCAGAACTCGCGTCGTACACTACTCGGAAGTATGATTACGAGGCGGACAGAACCTGGTGAAATTTTCCTGAAGAACCTTTTTTTGTGTGTGTTTTGTGCATATGGGGGTAAAAACTTACGGATGCTGCAAAATGTCCCGGCATGGGGTACTGTACTGTCGCGGCGCTACAGTGTTGGTTGGGGGACGTCCGTGCATCGGGAACGTTGGGGACGCCCAGGACCTCAGTCATGCAGTGAGCAATCCCGGAGGTTTTAAATTTCCCGGGAAAAAAATGCAAACGGACTTTTTTTTTTCGAGGTACGGCAGTGGCGCAGCATATGTAACTGCGCGGCAAGTCTTGAGTCTTGGGGGCGAGGCGGAGGGGGGGTTTTACATGATATCAGGAATGTTCTTCGCCACTCTTCCCCGGGCCCGAGTCCATACTCAGGATCGATATCATTGCGGTGGCGGTTGTAAGTGTTTGGATTGACACGAGGCCTTTCCAAAGACAGCGGCGTAGTAGACGGAATTGTAGGTGTCGACCTTGTGATATGTGTACCATACAGCGCGGGGGGCCCCGGAGACTTGAGCTTCTTCCGAGACGTCTTCGTTGGCATGGGCGGCGTAGCCTAGCCATGGGGATTAATGGTGTTAGGGGAGACTCGGACTCGGAGCCATTGAGGATCTTGGGATCAGCGGATGCTCATCGCCTCATGGCATTTGCGCCTGATCATCGTCAATCTAATCTGAGATATGTGTGCCATGTGCATGTGCGGAGACTCCACTCTTCGCTCTTCCAAGACTTGGAATCGGAGTGGAGACATGCCTTCCTTCCTTCTCACTGAAAGGATTCGTTATCCACCTTGGTTCCGAGTGGGGTGTCGAAGGATTCTCCATGACTCCGGGTCTCTCCGCTGCTTTTCCGAGGCGCTGTATGCACGTTATCCGTGTGTGATAACACAGACTGCGCGCCCGAGTCATATGGCCATACGAAGCCGTCCTGGTGAAATGAATTGAGTCTGGTTGTCAGTTGCACCGCCATCCATTGCGCCCCTTTCGCCTCCCACCCCAAGTCCTCTCCCCAATGTCGACTCAAATCTATCGAAACCCAATTATCCCTTACAACACTTATTAGTAAATCCTGTCAACAGAGTGTAAAAAAATTTGTACGTGTTTGTCGTCCGCTCGCGCGAGTCGCCATGCGGAGATGCATGCAAGCGCCCAGTATGTGGAATTACATAGCTGATACGGCGGTGATGAACATGCTGAACCGTGCTTATCGTCGGTCAGGGCATTTCATTGGAGCGGCCTACTTCTGAAGCCGACTACGGTACTCACTCTAGCAGGGGACAGTGCATGATGCATGATGGGCGATACGTCTAGTCAACCGATCGGATACGGTAGTTGCTGAACTTGGCACGAATCGCCGCGTCAGGGATACTAGGATTCGCACCGAAATAGTGCCTTGTTATCCCCACCTATGGCTCACGAAGCATAAGGGGGCGGGGGCGCCGCCTTCCACCGAATTGCGTGCTCCACATAGAACAACTACTAGAACACTCAACCCCAGGTTGGGACTCGGAAATGACGCATTAACGACGCGCCAACATCTGCGCCCGGAGAAAACCACTTTCAATTTCAAAGAGTGGCTACGGTCGATTTCAAGGGGGCTATGCTTCAGGTTAGTCTCGAAGCACAGAAGCTGTAGTTGTCTGGGTGCTTGGGATCGTTTAGGGCCATTGTGTTGTGTTGTCCGGACACCGCAAGCCCCAGAAAAGAGGGTGCATGCGGCCTACTACTCCAAGAGGAACCTAGAACCCACCAAATGAAATGTCACAGAAGAACGCGAAGTTCTTCACAGAATCACCCCCAAATGGAGTATCGGGACATCAAGCACTAGCCAGAGTCGATTCGACACCAATAGCCTCAGCCGCGCCTCCTTTCCTAGCAATGGTTGGAACGGCTCGTCGGTACTCATGTTGCCTAACGCTCGTGTGATGGGGAACAGAAAGCTCTAGCTTGGGGATAGGATCCTGTGCAGGCCTAGTGGACCAACTGATGGTAGACACAATACTCACCCCTTTGAGAACAAGGTGTTAGCTCCCGCTGTCGAAGCTTGATGCGGCACAATCCAGCTGGGTGGCTATAACGAGACCTAAACGCTGCTCCCATGACGCCCAAAGGTTAGTGAGATTCTGAAGTGGGGTGCACGCTGAACCAGTCGTCTTGGCACACGTGTTGTGTTGTCTGAGTCCAGAAATAATTCGTTTGTCTACTAATGTATTGTTCTTCCAGTCTTCCACTCCAATCAAGCAACAAGCAACGCCGAAAATGCAGAATGTGGTCCAGCACCCATACTTGGCCATACTTGTACAAAGAATGGGCCAGAAAACGAGGAGGTTGCAGGATACGAAGGCTGGCCCGTGTTCGGCGCTCTTTCGCACCGGGTCCCGGAGAAGGGAGAAGCGGGCCCGCCCGGCGGCCGCGGTGACCGGCTATAGAATGAATTGAATAGAGTGAAACGGGCCGATTACGATACGTACGTCGAGCGTACATCCGCGGGACAAGTTTGTAGTACGTTAAGGATATGATGTGAACTACGAAGAGGATGCAAGTCGTCAGGCGAGTTGATTGGATATACAGTATATGCACAGGCTTTGGATACGAAAGGCGGTCGGGCGGGGTGTTGCACAACGGAATACAGAAATACGGAGGGCAGGGAAGTAGGGTGTGTATGGTAACATATCAAAAAACAAGATGAGCATACTGTCTGTCGACGTCCTGTAGACGAGTACGGCACAAACAACCCCGACAGTCCAAACGCCCGGGTCGCGTTTTGTTGAGAAAAAGATACCATATTAGGAAAAGGGGTCACCAAATAGCACTTTTTGTTCTTTGGAGTACAAGGACCTCCTTAACGGGTGCCGGCCCTTTATATAGCAGGTCCCTCGACCCCCATCTTATGCTCTGTACCTCGCTTTCTCCCCCTTACTCTTACCTTGAAGCTCTTTTTTTCAAAGCTCCCTGTTATGTTTCGTTCAACGCCCAGCCCTTCGGTAAGTAATGCACTCCTGTCTCTTCCCAGTCACTTCACACCCACTAATCCCGCGAACAGTCGTCTTCGCACTCCTCTACTGAGGACCTTCCAAAGCATGTGTGTGGGACTCCTATTTCCACGCCGTATTGCGTTCACCACCTCCTTCAGTTCGGCAGCCTCTGCACCGGCACCCACAAAGTCCATTACCAGCCTCAGCAGCAATGGGACTTTTTTGCGGATGCAGACGAACATCCTGTAGACCTTTCGCTTGTTTTGCCCCACTACCGTGCACGCAACCAGCCTGCGGGGCATCGGATGAGCATGTTCGTTCATAGCAGAGGCGAGATCAAGTCGACGGTTGTGAGTGACGTCTACGAACCCCATAACATCGGCACTAATTTCTTCGCGCAGTGCCGCCAGTCGCCTCGCACTCCTTTTCACCTATCTGTGCACTCGTCCAGCAGCGCTCCCATAACGCTCTGTCTTCCATCAGATTTCTGTGGGAAGATCCGTCTCTCGTCCTCCCAGTCTAAAGTCTCCTTATCACCGGGCTTCACGAATAATGTCATTTCACGCGTTCGCTTCGCGCGCCACCCCAGCCCCGAGGAGAAGAAAATGAATCGATTTAGTAAAGACGGTTCTGATGAAGTCGAGATCCATGCCGCCGGTCATATCACGCTTCGTATTTGGGACGTTGTGGAAGGTGCACCAGAGCGTGTTGCGCGTGAAGCATGGCGCAAGATGTGCCGTCGCGCCATCAGCTCCAAAAACTTACGAGCGGAACAGCGTGCCCGGCAAGCCATGGACTGGGATTTTCTCCTTGAAGATTGATCATATTATTTTCTTCTACCTTTTCTCGCTCCCATCACTGCCTAATGCCCCCTCACGGCCCTGCATAAGATGGACCTTTTGTCGCACTCTCTTCGCTCCAGCATTTTAATAGTGCTCATTCACGGTCTTCATATGTAGCACTTCCCACACACTGTATCATCACTTCATATCCGCCCGACCATGTATCTCCTAACCCCTATTACCTCCCCTTCGACACCCTTCGACGTCATGACCCCCTGTCGCTACGTACAGTACATAACACCATCGTCTCTGGTCAGACAGTCGCATAAAATACGATACCCTTTAATTTAAAGCTACACAGCATGAATTGTGTATTTAATGTCACATATTTGTCTATGCACTGTCATATTTCAGAAAGTCGAAATCATACGTATCACAATAAATGTGCTACAGTCCACTTCCTGCGCCCTGCAGACATGTCTCTAGCACTTCCACAAGAGATGGGTTCTCGAGTGCTGCAGCCACGCGCTCTTTGTCATTTAATTGCTTGTTGACTATGGAGTGTTATTAGGACAACCACCTAGACATAGCGAAACCACATTAACCTGCGTGCTCACTCTGGTGCGAACCGGGTTTGACACGGATATCGACCTTGAAGCGGGTGGGCAATGCGCGAAGCAGGCGGACGCGAATAGTCAATCCGATAAGGGTAGACATGCCACAATGGGGTACAGTCGGGGTAAACTCAATAATTACGCGACTGGGAGCCACCGTGATCTGCGGGGCGGAAACGACGGCCAGTTGTTCTAATGACATCGAGCGATGCTCCGGGTCACTTATGAAACGAATAAGATCTGGACCAAACTCAGCTCAGCTTTAGGCAGCAACAGACAAAGAGCAAGGAACAGACCGAATATCTCGTCTGCATCGATCGGCTCCGGCTTATCGTCCTCCGCCGAGTCGTATACGTATGTGTCAGAGTCTTCATCGTCTGAGAGCCACAAGGAATGATGCGCGTGAGAGGCTCTCCTCCTGGCCGTTGGCGCGGCAGTGGCGATGATCGTCGGGTTTGGATTGAAAACTTCAGACGTCATTGGATTGGCACAATAGATTTGCACCGGGCAAAGTGGTCGACACTCGGATGACTCGGATACCCGCACCGGATATATGCGGGCCGGGAGAGCCGACACCGCCTGGAGGGCGCCGGGCCCCTCGCTCGCCCCTCTCTTTACCCCTTTGAGAGCACTCTCAACGGGCAGCACGAAGACTACGCATTGTCTCGCTTTTCCACCATACTCGAATTTATTACCTGCCGTCTCATACGCTACAAGAGCGCTGAGATGCCACCGAAGGTGCCTTTACACTTTTTTTCCTTGTTCGACAGTGACCGACCTTGTCGTTTGACACGACTTGCTTGGACGCGGACGCGGATGCGCTCCCTCATCATTGATGCCTATAGAGGAAACGGGGCCAGGTCGACGCTGAGCAGCCCGCGACAAGAACAACGCGCAGCTCTGCGCGTGCTGGGGCAAAGAAGGGTGGGCAGGGAAGTGAGTACATATGTGGATGTAACCCCTGCAGAAATAGGGTGACTCACTCGAGCAGCGAACGCCTCACGGAATAACTCGTCGAGGTGAGATACTACCTCACGATTGCTAGAATCTTTTTTTTTTCAGAGTAGGCTCACCAGGCGGTACTTCCAGCAGACAGGATACACACGGAGACGACGACGATGTACATATATGCTACCTTTACCTTCTACTGTCCGACGACCGGTCAGCTGATACACTTTCAGATTCTGGAAATCCCGATGCCTCCGAACAAGGCATCGAAGTCAGGTGATGCTTCCAAGGCCAAGGGTACAAAGTGGGTCCTATTTCATCATAAAAAAACTTAATCGTCACAGATCGCAAGCTGCTGTAAGCTTCCTTTCCTGATCCACATCTTTCCCTACTAACATGTGGGTGGTTCAGAACTCTGAATGTGTCTCGACAGAAAAACTCGGGGACGAAGGTCTCAAGGGAATGAGTACGTCTCTTTATCTGCCCATCGTCGTTTATTGACCTCGAGCTTTGACGGTATGGTAGGGTTGATGGTGTAAGCGCAGCTATCCCTGTTTTTTTCGATGCTGTCTGACGGGCCCGGACTTCCGAGGTCAGGAACCCGCCCGTCCTAAAAGGTATAACGCTTCGCGCGGGTCCTCGCGTGCAGCCTTCTCTTCTTTCTATTTCCTGCCGCCCACATACCTATCTCTTGCTTTCTTCCCACCATCTCCGTCCTGGCACCTCACCTTGACCATACCCGTCGTTTCGTGACGTTTCTCTTGGACGACAAGTCGTCAAATGCATATCCGCTCTCTATTATGCTGTGGAAACGGAAATAAGTTTGCTGATGTCGTTGCCCCGAGCAGTGATGCGAAGAAAGGCGTGTCGGACGCCGTGGTTCGTTGACCTCTCAGTGGCTGTGGCCACGTTGCTAATGCTAGCGCTCGCTAGAAATTCGATGTGTACTCCGAACAACGAGCAGAAGCTTTGTTCTCTCAATTCGCCAACGAGGATAATCCAGACGTTATTGGCGCCGAGGGATTTGAGCGGTTGTGTAAAGAAGCACAAGTTCCGCTCGATGGCGCCTTGCCATTACTGCTTTCATGGCAGTTCGGCTCGCATGAGATCGCTAAGATCTCAAAACAAGAGTGGATGGAGGGTTCCGCCGCCCTACGGTGCGCGGTTTCATCCTTCAAGATGGCCCATCTCTCATAGGCTCGGATTCAGGGTTTCATCGTTGGCATTATTTGCAGTAGTCCTGAACGACTTGAATGACCTCATCGTATTGGGGAGACCCGCTGTCGCCATATCGCGTGTGAAGTCGCAAAGGGGCGCAGCATACGACACGACGCGTTACGGTAGTTACGCCGGGGATACACACAAGGCTTTTTCGTCCTTCTATAGCTTCTGCTTCGCCCTTGCTAAGCCGGAGTACGTGAGATACTTTCTCCTTTTGAATGCAGATGCTCATGTGACCATTCAAGGAGTTCAAGGAACATTGACATGGAAACTGCATGCGCCTTCTGGTCAGTTTTGCTACCGCCCCAGTTCCCGCTTATAGCAGATGTCACCGAGTTTATCAACGTAGGTAGCAAGGTATGGGTATTGATAACCCTGTGTTGACATGCTTTACAGACTACGGGAAGCTACAAAGGGGTTAACAAGGACCTGTGGAGCATGGTGCGTAATGGGCTTAGCACTGCAGCATGAGGCGCATTCATATTGTATACTTGCAATACCACATACAGATGCTCGAGTTCTGCAGGGACACGCGGCAAGATCTGTCAAACTTTGAAGCCGATGGGGTCAGTCGAATTCATTACACCGAGATTGCCGTCGCTGATGTTCTCACACATTCAAGGCGTGGCCAACCGTCATAGACGATTTTGTGCGATGGAAAACAGCGCAGGTTGACGCCCAGCCAGCAGATTCTTCTGTCAGAGATGCTTAGAGGTTGCTCCTTTTCTTTGACACTCTTGCATAATAACTCGGCTTCGTTTCACCATTCATGCCACGCATCCTTCGATCATTCCCGATTCATGACAATTTACGCGGTTTCATATCTACCCTACATTTATCGTCCCGTCTGCATCGACGTGTAAGGCGTAGTGTTGTGCACCTCAGAGACGTAGTGTACACGAGTCTGCCACGCGTTCTCATGACATCTGGCCCTTGATAGGCGACGGAAGCTAGTCCTGATGCGTACAATCATCTCGAGGCCTTCTAGCTTTCCACATGGAGACCACCAAAACCTTGGCGCTGTCTGACGCGCGTACCGTTCGTCAGAATTCAGCGACATCGTACAACGCCTACTGTAAGAGAGAGCCAATGTCTACTCAATCAAATCACAACAAGAATCAGTTCTATCGCGGCCTGTCGTGCTATGACCGGCTACTGTACGAGTATTGTGACGGGTCAGTGCGGAGAATGAACGATACCAAATTCCATCCAACCCTGCATGCCGCATGCCCGTGAATCACAGAAGTAGGCGCCGTGATGGGGCTATGCAAGAAAGATTGGGGCCCCGACCAATACAGTATTGTAGTGTTACTCGCTGCAAGTTGGACAAGAGTGTCATGTCGAAACCTTGATTGACACGGACACGTAGGAGAGACGTCCATCTGAGACGCTCATGATCGCCCGGAGCCTGAGTGAGGTACTTGATCAAGCTGTGGCTGTGACTTGGCACGTATCGTTTTTGTCACTACGGTCGATGTTTGCCCCCCATTTTTGGCCTCGTTGGGCCTGTGCGTATTGTACTGTGCATGAATGAATGAATTCGTCGTCGTTCGTGCCACCGACGAGGCTGGCTGATGGTGCCTGGCGGCTACTGGGGCTGTATTGAATGAAGACTCGTCATTCACCTCCGTATCGGGGCCTGATCTGACTCGGAGATCCTCAGCAGTCTGACCCGGCGAGAGGAATGTATCGTGATGCATGCATTGGAAAGTCATGCTTTATTACTGTAATAGTAAAAAAAAGTGCATTTCAAAGTGCAGTAGATAGGAGCGACGCGTCGACAGGAGTTATATATGATCAAAATATCCCCGTGTCCTCAGCTGGTATTTGTCTTTGTCGACTCGACTCTACGAACGAACGGAATTTCAACGTCGTCGTCGTCGCCACTCGCCAGCAGCAGCAGCAGCAGCAGCCCTAGTACAACACCACCTGAAACGAGTATAGGGCGGAGAAGGCCGCCTTGATTGTGAAACACGGCCAGCCAAAACAGCACCGTAGTCTTGAAGACAAGCTTGTTGTAGTACGTACGTCACGGTACGGTACGGCCAGCTCAGGCTCGTACGGTGGTGGAATGTGGTGGAATGGAACAGGTAAAGGGAGGGCGGTGCGAGAATGCGGCTAACGCGCTTGATCAGCATCTCGTACACGCCCTGGTGTAGGACTTCCTTGAAGTTCCTTCTTGAGGAGAACAGGTCCGTCGTCCGGCAGCAACCATGGGATCCGCTCGTGGCTCGGTCAGGATCGGTCGCGGCGCGTTCAAGTCATAGGCATAACGCCCCTGGACTTCCGGTCGATAATATTGACGTCTGAGCAACGCACGACAATGGTATTAATTGAGATGAGCGAGAGCGAGCGAGGGCTTGCCTGTTAACCATGGGTGGATGCATGCTGTGCGGATGTCGTCGCTCTCCGCCAAGGGATCTAGAGAATGCATGAGACCTAGTACGCTGTGCTGTACAGTACGCTGCTGAGCGGTGAATAGGCCGAACCGAGGTTGTTGGCAGAGAAAGCGGTAAATCCTTTTGGTTGTGTTGTAAGGAGGAGGGAGGGAAAAGGAACCCCTTCCTTCCATGTATGGTGAGCCGAATCAAGTGAAGGAAAAGGTTTCCATACTAATAGTACGACCCACTGTAGAACACGCCGATTAAGTTCACCTTGAGCGTACTATATACTACTAGGCTATAGTACTTGACGGCCATCGCAAGTTGGAACAACGTAACTTGCTCGTCCCATTGTGTGACGGCGATGGCCCATTTCATTGGTCCGACAAGAGCCGCCTTCTTTCCGGCACGTCTCCAATCACAACTTTAGTGATCTTCACACTCTCCCATCCTACCCAAATATCAGTTTGGGTAATCACATTTAGTAATCACCTTGAATAGATCCGCCATGGACGCGTCGACATTGGCTCTTCCTGTCCAATGTAACCGGTTTGTCCTTCATTTATCATCCATAAATGACGTTACTTTTTTAAATATTAATACTACAGTATTTTCTACATAAAATTATCAAAACAATAAAATATAAATTGTCCATTCGACGGTCATCTCGCCAACTTTCCCTCGTCAAGATGTCTACTCTCGCAACCATGGGACTACTAGTCGAGGAGATCGGTGTTCTCTCCAACTCCTTGTCAGGTGCTGTGCCAAAGGGATCCAAAGACGACAAAATTTGGTCCGTCATGAACACCGAGGAATGCGATACTCCACCTGAAACCTTCAATCGACGATTCGACGCGTTGTTCGCGGAGGAGTGTCGCGATTCTGATGGCCGCCTGCACCATGTCCGCCGGGGCAAACTCGGCATGGACCTTGTGGTGCTATACCTCTCGAAAATCAACTGGACTAGTTTTCCATTGTATCTCGTGGAGCTCAAGCTGCAGTGTCTCATCACAGAGCTGAAACATCTCCAGTATGCATCAGATTTAGTTGTTTGCCATCCATATTGATAGTTATCAGGCGAGTGGATGTTCCCCGACCAGCGCGCTCGGACTCTGTCAACCTTGCTGCAAAGTGTAAGGACACAGCCAACATTTCCGAACCTCAACTCTCCTTCAAGTCTCAGCGCAAAGCCGTCCGTGATGCTCGCCTGCATTCATCCCCGTCAGCTGGTACAGCGTCGATTCCACGAAACAAGCGTGACACCTCTTCTATCAGTACCATCACCGACGATGACAGTGATACTGGGGATGATCAGCCTGAGCGACGTATGTCTTCTTCAAGTCCAAACTTTCCTATCTCACTCCTACCATTTTTACAGCCAAAAAGAGGCATGCTACGGCGTCATCACCGCATTTAATTATCCAGGATTTCGAGGACAACGGTATGGTTTTTTCGATATTCATAAATGCATACTGATCACCATTCCGATGTCGTTTCAGGGAAAACGAAATGCGCTACCTTGGTAATCCAGCAGCGATTGACGCATTTAGCCTGCTCACGGACGTCCAGTTGGTTGACGACAACCCATCTACGCGTGAAGCTAAATCCCAAGATGTTGATCACTTTTTTCGTCCCGCTGTTGTCAAAGATGTGAACGGAAAATCAAAGAAGTATCGGGCCTGTAAATCATGCCCGTGAGTTCTGGCCTGGATATTTGGTCGTCACTCATCTTCATTGATGTTGGATTTCTAGGAACAATAAGAGTATTGTCAACGAAGTGACAACCTTGCGTCGCCACCTTGAGGCGAATCATTCGGTATGTGATATGTCCGCCATTTTATCCCGTGCTTTAGCCCTTCCTTTGTTAGGGGAGGTATCGCAACTGGGCCAAGAGCGTCAACTTCTTGTCAAAGCTACCGGGAGACGTTAAGAGGCGCAAGGAGGCTGCAGAGGTGGTAACCCGTACCCTGGACCGCGACCTTCCGGAAAAGAGGATCTCTGAGCAGGTCGCCCCTTACTCAGATAAGCTCTTCCATCGAGCGGCAATAGAGTGGCTTGCGGCCACGGACCAGGTAAGACGCTTCAATCCTGCAAACCAATCTCCTTATTCATTATCAAATTGTCGTTCACAACAGCCCCTCCAAGCCCTCGAACATCCCAAGTTCAAGGAGATGATTGATGTTGCCTCTCGTGCGACAGACCGTGTTGAGATTCCAGGTCGGAAGGCAATTCGGGAAGAGATAAAACGCCAGCCCCAATACCACTCGCCGCGCCTAGGTACTCGTAGAGTGCGTGCGACGTGTTACCTAGATTTAGAGATGCACCAGTGATGGCGACCACTTTGCCCTTGGCCACGCTTAGTATAGATGAAGAGCTGACCATCCGTGTGGATATGTTCAACTTGAAAGTGAGGGTCAAACGTTGCCCCGTCTACTACAATGTCTTCCACTTTATGTACCGTTACCGTTCGGATGTGTTGGCTCTGATCAGGTGGCCGATGCGTCATTGGAGATCGGGGCACGACGGTGCACTAAGAATACCGGGCTTAGTCGGTACAGTGACACGCCGGTCCCTGAACCACAACTTTAGCGAGGTTTGCCTTACTGAGCATAATCTCCGGTAAAAAAGACTGGGGAGTGACGGAGCACGACCCGGAGCGCAACGGCAAAACTCCGCGCGCCAACAAGTTTACCATTCCTTCTGCGTATTCGCCTTATTTTTCCACGTTTCAATCGCGCCGAGTACCACCGGGACTAGACAACGCTCGCACGGACTTGGGAGTTCCGACCGCAGTTCCTATCCTTTGCCCATTTATCCTTTATCCTTACGGTAAGACTAGTTGAGCTGTGCAGTGGTCCTGCCATGATCAAAGTTATTTGCTGCCGGCCGTTGGAGCAAGCCTTTGCGGCTGCGCTCGGGTACGGATGAGTTATCCCTATTACGTGCACCGCGAACCAAGGGAATGCATGTTCCAAGGAAAGTGTGATAGGCTACAATTGGTATTCCGAGGAAAACAAGCTTTAAAACTTCGGCTCAATACCCTCCACTGGCCGGCAATCCGGCAGCGTCCCATGATCTCATGATCTCACGCACCTCTGTCTCCGCAAAAACTGCAGCCTCCTTGGCAACGATGAGCTTTTTCTCGAGTTCATCAGCTGTCATGGGGCGCAGTTCGCCCCCTTCGGTCTGTACTATACCCAGTGCGTCGAACTTTTCCAAAGTTCCACCTGAACGCGGTGCGAAGCCGTGTAGATCCCAGCCCGAGTCATTGAAAGCGAGCACAGCGCGAACAGCAGCGGTGTTAATATCGCGGTGGAGCTCCTCAAGCTTGGAAAGCTGCACCTCCATCCAGCGTGCACGGCGTTCGAGTGCGAGTGTGAGTGCAGCAACTTCATCCTTGCCTGCACCAGTATGCGATTTATCTTCGCTGCCGTCATCGAAAAGATCGTCGCCCTTCAGCATATCGCGCAAAACACCGTCGAAAGACGAGCTATCATCCCACGTCGTACGTGGCAACAGGCGAAGCAAGTCAGATATAGTTTGCGTGAGTGTCTCGAGGAGTTGTTGGAACGATGAGACCGCGTTATCGACCGAGCCGGAAGGCATGTTGTTCGCGAACGAACCGCCACCAACGGAAAGCGCTGACAGCGCATGCGCCAGTGGACCGTACTCAAGCGTCATCTTGGATGCTGGATTGAGCTTCTGCATGTCGAAGAAGGGATGGTGGGCGATGTCCATCATCGGGTATTGGTGCTCGATCTCCGCCAATAGCTCCCCGATTGATGTGGGGTCATTGGTTGTCCTTTCTATGGATTGTCCACGGGAACTCGTAGAACTGGTATCCCGTACGCTGCCGCCAATCTTCTCAAGAGGAAGCTGCGGTGCTTCTGAAGTGGCGGCACATGTCAAGACCGATGGAGCCTCGGTCGGTTGCTCATCCTCCTTGGTGATTCGGATAGATTTTGCAACCGGACGGTTCTTCTTAGGCAATTTTGACAGGAGGGGGACTTGGCTGGGCGGGGAAGGTGAAGGGATGGATTGAGGTAGAGGCGTAGGACTTGATGTTGCCTTGAGAGCCGTGGCAGATTTAGCATTCGACTTTCGTTTCGCCACAGACGGGGCCACTTCTGCTTTCTGAACCTTGGTGGACGGTGTCGCCTTCTTCTGAGCCTCTGCCTTGGCCGTCGTCTCCAATTCTTTCGCTTTCTCGCGTTCCCGCTGCTCTCTCACCGCCATTTCCTTTTCCAACCTCTCCTGCTCTCGCTCTCTTTCCAACCTTTCCTTCCCCTTCCGTTCTCGCTCCAGCCTATCTTTCTCGGCTTTTCTCTCTACCCTCTCACGCTCCTTCTCTGCACGCCGCTTGGCGCGCTCTGCCGCACGCTCAGCGGCGGCCGCTTCCTTTTCCGCACGTCGTGCCGCCTTTTCATCCGGCTCGGTGCTCCCGGCGTCTACTGGGGTCTCAGCGGGAGGCTCGGAAGAAGCGCTGGGAGGCTGTGGGGGCTGCGCCGTCAGCGCGGGAAAATCGGAGGACGAGAGCAGCGGCGAGGGTGAACGCGTGGGCGGCACTGTACATAGGAATACGGACAGTCCGGGATGAGAAAAGAACAAGGGAGTGCGGGTCAGCGTCCGGCCAACAGGCAAGCATACCAGAACGGGCGAAGAAGGGTGAAAAAAAGGATACGTGTCGAGGGCAACGATGGAGGGAACCAAAAGATGGAGGAAACAGGTATTTCATAGGCGACACGGGTGTCAAGGGTAGTCAAAGAGGTCCTGCCCTAGGAGGGCACGACACTCGGTATGCCGAACCTAGGCCACCCTCTCGACAGCAGAAGAAAAGAATGCTTACCGTCGTTGACCACATTATTTTGTAGACCTGTTGAATACGCAAGACCAGGTGGGCCAAATGCCTGCTCTGTGTGTCCAAACGCATCTTGGGGTGACGTGAGCGGCACACCAAAGCTTGCTGACATGATTGCTGGGTCATGAAGCCGAGACTGCTGCTGCTGCTGCGGAGCAAAACGGTACTGTTGTTGCTGCTGGTCGTGTTGCTGTTCTTGGTCTGCGACAAAATCGAAGAAGTCATGTTTGCGTATGGTAACAGAGTACATGGAACGGGCCAAGGCAAAGTCCAATAGTCAACGGCTGTATAGTATTAAGCGAGAAGTGGCCTCCTACCAACTAGCGCAGCATTCCTTGCAGCATTCGCGCGCTGCTGCTGCTGCTCCCGGCTGTTCTGAATGAACTCACGAAGGGCGGCCTCGCTAACGCCTGTACCCTGATCGAACATTTGAAACCTACTTGTCGAAGGTAGGTGTTGGTACATGGAGCCCTGAATCTGAGCCTGGGCTTGAGGGACCAAAGGAGAGCTCGCAGCTGATACATTATGCGAGTGGATGGTGTGTGCATGATGCTGGTAAGACGGCCACTGTGAAGGAGAGCCAAGCTCGCCAGAACCCGCACCAAGAAGGTGCTGCTGTCCGAGGCCAACACTTTCACTCGGGCTCAGTAGGGTCGGTGAAATCAAAGGGCTTGAGGTTGAGCTAAGGTTGCCATTTTGCCGCGCATTCCTTGCAAAACCAAACCTTGACATCTTCCGCGAGTCGTCACCAAGTGCCGGCCGTCTCGTAGCTGCCGCAGAATCCGACTCACTGGCCTCTGCAAATGGGTTAAATGAGCCGGTATAAGAGGGTGCGGGAGACGCCTGGCTAGGCACTGGTGAATTATGTGGGTCATATATAGGACGTTGGGGATGTGGGAAGTTAAGTCCTGGAGTGTGGGACGATGCTCGTAGAGCAGGAAATGCGTCCATGAACGAGCCATGGAATGGCGAAGTAGCCTCAGGGAACTGCGGTGCGTCGTTTTCCACCTCTGATTCGGCAAGCTTGGGGTCAAGATTGAAGCTGAAGCCACCAAACTTGCCGTCCACCTCCGTTAGGTTTTGCAATGTACGATCAAAGTCAGGAAAAGGGCTCGCGCCAATGGAAGGAAGCGTTGATTCGCGGCGCGCTTTGACGTCGTTAAGAAGAGCCTGGACTTGACTTGACATCTGATAGGAAGTGGCACCTGGAGGACCGCGACCACCGGGATGAGGAAGGCCAGGAGGGGCGGCAAGTCCTGGAGGAACAGCAGGCAGTCCGGGTGGCATCGCTGGTGTAGAAGGAGCAGGCGAGATGGATGGTGCGCCTTGGGATCCAGAGCCAGGGTCGGATTCCACTGTGACCGAAGAAGTCGGAGATCTTGGCGGGACAGGAACGGACGGCGACGCTTGTTTCTGCCTTGTAGGTTTGCTGTTTGCAGGGGTTGATGGACGAGAGGAGGACGCAACTGAAGATGCCTTCGCGGAGACACCCTTAGCGTCTCTAGTCTTCCAGAATGTTGGCAGCGCCTCCGGAATCTCAGGGGTTGATGGAGTAACAGGGCGGGGACGAGTGCCTTTGTCCCCTCGTCGTGTAGACCGAACCGCAGAGGCCCCGATCGCTCCCGGTGCAGTGCTAGGATTATTATTCGAGGACGTTGTCATAGGAGAGCGATCGTGGGATGATTTAGCCCACGAGGCAGAGCGAGGCAGCCGAGCTACGCGGGTTGTGAATAAGACATTGCTCCTATAATACAAAGGCAATGGGCGCACCTGACGAGTCGTCCGCCTTCTTTCCCAGGACAATCTGCTTCCTCGGTACCTCTGTATCTTTGATCGTATGTTGCCTGTCATACGGGTGTCAGCTAGTAGCAAAAAAAAGATACTGCCAAGACATGTACAATGTGGTGAGGTCTTCCTTAGTGAAGCAATCCTTCTCGTCTCCCCATTCATGTAGGTTCATGCAGTTGTGATCGGGACAATTGACGCCACGCAAAATGGACATGCAATACTTGGTTGTACCGTAGCTCGCACGCATGATCTCGCTCCCACCACCAGGAGACGCAGATCCATCGACCGCGGCAATACAGCGGGCAGCATCTTCTCGACGGTGGTACGTGATATACAGCCCTACGACCGGCGCATGCGAGCCTGGTGGAGTGCGCTTGACCAAAATAATCTTAGAAATGCGGCCATACTGGCCGAAATAATCGTTCGAGCGCAGGGTAGATATCAGCTAGGGAACAAAGGTGAGATGGAGATCGGAAATAATAATAAATGGCATACCTCTTCCTTGGCGAAGCGCGGGCCGATACCCACGACGTATACCACGTTGCGTTGTACTACCCTAACATTGGCCAGGTGACGACGGCCGAGTGCGTCAAGGTCCTTCCGTTCACGTTCACGCTGCTTTTTCTGCTGGGCCAAACGTCGTTGGCTATAGATAAAAGGTTGATAGCTGAGATCGGGCGGATCAATGAATGGGACAAATGCACAGACTTCTGCTTATTGATAGGCTTGAATTGGCCAACTTCGTCGGAGTAATCCCTCCGGCACGCAGGACATTTATTGTTGAGGTTCCTCCTGATGTGATTCCAGCAGAATCTGCAAATCTACGGCGTGACACGGCATTCATATGATTAGAAAATGGATGAAAGGAGGGAAAATGAACTAGGAAACTGTGTTTTCGGGACTCACCTGGTACTCGCATTGGCACGGCTTGAAGTTGAGATCAGAAATATCCATCTCCTCAAGGCAGAGAGGACACTCCTTCGCTTCCTACACAAAACAAAGGATAAAGATATGTAATTAAATGAGTGTGGATGTATGGACGTGTTTTTAGACCGAACCTCTTCATCGCTCCAGTACGCGTCCTGTACGCCAGTAAGGACGGAGGACTTTGCTTGAAGTGATGCTCCCGCATGAGCTACGGATGTAGGAAGAGATGAATGAAGCCTGACAGAGGACATGGTGGACGCGGCGGAAGTGACGGCAGAGATTGTAAAAGTAAAAGGGAGAGAAAGGCAAGAAACAACGACAACGAGGTGTGCCCTTTTCTTCCCACGCTCTAATCTCATGGCCGCCAGCTCGGTCCCCCGGTCACCCCCAACCACAACACAAACCCATGGCTGATCCTGAACTCGCTGCCCTTCGTGCCGCACGTCTGACCCAGTTGCAGCAATCCCAGTCTGGCACAGATGGAACTGGCCAGAGCGGAGCCAGTAGCGAAGAGGCCGAGAAGAGGCGAGCGGAGGAGCAGATGAGACGGGACCTCCTAGCCACAGCTCTCGAACCTGCTGCTCGTGAACGTCGTATGTCCAATTGTCTTATCACGGATCTTATGCGGGGAATGATCAACGCATCTACAGTGTCCCGTATTGCGCTCGTATCTCCCACGAGGTCGAATCAGATCGAGTCTATCCTCCTTCGGATGGTACAAGGTGGCCAGCTCCGAGGACGTGTCAACGAGCAACAACTCATCGATCTGCTTGAGCAGGTACTGTTGTTCCCCCTTGGAAGTTATATTAATGTGTTTGTAAATTATGAATCCAGGCAGACGAAGCACAGAAAAAGGCCTCCGGTCAGGGTACCATCGTCGTATGTCCTAATTGCAGATAATTCACGTCGACCACTGACCCTCTGTACTCAGTTTCAACGGCGAGTGGACTTGGATGACGACGATTTTGATATCTGAAGGTCGCCGATATGTATTATATGCCCTACTCCATTACTTCCATGCTTTAAACCACTCCCCATTGCATTACAATCACTGGCAGTCAATGAGAAGTTACTTTTGCTTGTGTTTGCTCGTCCATCTCCTCTTCGCCGCTTTCACCTCTTTCTCGAACCGACCCTTCTTTTTCTGCCGCTGCCCCTCGAACAGATCACCAGTGTCTTCCCGCAACCGAACTCGGGACCGCGCAAATGCACTTTCCTTGCGTCCCTTCATCCTCAATTCCTCGTAGCCGTCGCCAGTAAGCGTCTTGCCTCGGCGTCCCTCCCTGAGGATATCCGCAAATTCATCCTCCAACCCCCCACCTTTCCTCTTGCCTGTAATGCCTCCAGTACCTCCCAGCGCAATATCCTCTTCATCCTTCTTGCGTCGCCGCTCGTCCTTCTTCTTGAGCACCAGCCGGGTCATATTCTCCTCCTCAAACTCTTCCATCCGCCGTAATTGTCGCGCACGTGCACTCTGCATGGAGGGAACGATGCCCAACCCCGTAGCAGACTCCACAAATGGCCGCGAAGGATCAAGGTAGGCGAGGGAGGCGAGCGCATGGGGCGCATGGGGCGGACGGCGTGCACGAGCTTCCTTTGAGGTGGGCTCAACATAGGGCATCGGTGCCAGTTTCGGAGGGCGGTAAATGCCGTCCTGGGATGCTACATCTGCGCCTTTGTCGTCGTCCTCATTGGGGACTCCACCTATGAGGGCTTCTGGATTTGGGCGAAACGCAAGCGGGTCTACAGTACTCGAGGATCAGCACCCATGAACTACGAGACGGAGCGCGATGGCACGCGCGAATGATGGCTGACCGTTAATGACTTTTTCATCGGAGGGACCCACCGCGGCGAGCTGGATAAGCTTTTCAATTTGATACCGCATCTTGCTCTCTAGTAATTTGATTTTCTCGAGCACGACGCGGCCCTCAATCATTGAGTCCACCAAGTCACCCGCATCTGCACCCCTTCTACCGCGTTCACGGGAATTGAAAGGTTCCGGGGGCGGTGAGTGGATTGTGAGCGAGTGCCCGAGCACGCGGTGCGAATGGAGGAGTGCCAGGGATTGCATATATGAGAGGAGCAGATGATGCTTCAAGGAAAGGAGAGAGATGCCATCCTCGAAGTCGAGATCAGATGTCTTTTCTTGTCTGCACCAATAGGTTGTAAGTGTTTCAACCAAATCATACAGCAAGTGCACATAGTCCATACTTTTCTCGCAAGGTTTGGATTAGCTCGCGTGTAGAGGCCATGCTTTTCGTCATTTCTTCTGCGACATCGCAAAACTGCTGTTGGCTTGCATCGAGGACCTCCTCTGACATCGTGTTGACTAAAGCTCTGCTCTGTTAAAGAAGAAATATGTCAATGTACAATTTTGTGATGGTCGGTGTGGATGGAAAACGAAGAGGTCAGTTAACGGTTTTCTAGGCCGCCGCCTCGGGAGGCGTAGTGCATGACAGCAGAGCTTTCTCAGAGCCCAGTGCGTTTCATCATTCTCGACAGAGAAAAGGCCAAGATACGCACCGATGTTTTTCTGGTTCTCCGACAACACGCAGGCGCTGCTCTGAGCACGCCCTCTCCAGGCGACTGTACTAAGGGCACGTCGAAGGACTAGCCGAATGTGGCCGTGGCACGAGTTACGTCACGGGATAGCGTGAGTAGCGAGAGTATTGTACTGCTCACTGGTCAATGTAGGCTGCTGTGCAAGCGCGAGTCATTCGCCTTTGTTGCCGTGTCGTTATCAGTGCCTCGCGGACAATAATAAGAAGAATCAGGCAATGACTCGGCCTTTTTTTCCTTTCGGGCGGTGTTCTCGGCCTCGAGGCGATGATATTCTCTCAAGCGTGGTTCTCGCAATGATGATGCCGCACACAAACAGCAAGTCACCTTCACCTTTCACCTCCCTTTCCCTCAAGGCGCTCGTCGTCCAATCGTTTAATGCCACTTGATTTCTCTTAAGAGTAGATATCCCGGAGAAGAGAAGTCACTCATCGTCATGACAAACAGGAAGGACAAAACGAACGAGAAACGTGCGCAGAACTTCGTAGACTCTTTCGAGGCTCTTTCGCTCGCGGGCGAGAAGCCATCGCGTGCCACCCGCACTCCCGACCGCATCGCGTCCTCGCCCCACTTCCCGGTGCCTTCTTCTCAATGGCCGCCTCACTACAGCGACCCAGCTGGTATACCCCCGCCCCCGATCTTTTATTCGAAGGATGGGACACCCTTGCAAACATCTATGACCATGCAGTACGCGACTGCTGAGTCTTTGACCCCCCCGCGTATCCCTGTACCTGTGCACCACCCCATTCCAGGTCCCTCGTACATACCTGGAGGGTTCTACGCTGAGACTCCGGTTCCGCGCCCGGTCTCTGATCCTTTGAAGCTGCCGCCGTCGCCACCATCGCTACCACCATCCCGCGGCGATCACGCTTCATGTAGTTTGACACCGCAGCCCCTGAGGCTACAGGCCCCAAAAGTCCACCGTCGCGCACAATCGGAACCTCTCTCCCCAATTTCTGATGGTTCCACTGCTGCTGGGGGATCAAGACAATGCAACGGGGTTACGGCGGCGGGGAAGCAGTGCCGCAATCAGGTGAAGGTTTCTGATGCGCAAGCGCTCGCGGGCGGCGACGTATTCTGCCGAGTGCATGGAAATAAGGTGGCCGATGTGAGTGGGTTTTACGATCGCAAGACCGGACAGACGTTCGTCAAGTTTGAGGGTAAGTGCACAATTCAACTATATATGTACTCTCGCTTCTCCCCCATGGGTCTGTACGTGATATGTGGTTTCTCATGAAAGATGACTACGGGCAGACTGGATTCCCGAGTATTTACAACCGGCAACGAAGAACTCGCTTCGAGTGGAGATGCAGAAGGCCCGCGCAGCAAGCGATGTTGAAGGCTACATCTATACCTTTGAGATCCTCGGTATGGGCCCTTTCATTACCTTTATCGCGGAGCTGCCCCATCCCGCTTGCTCATCGAGCCTGTGTTTCCTGGCGTGTAGATCCCACTGACAAGAAGATCATACACTTGAAGGTTGGGCGCGCAACAAACCTGAACCGGCGTATGGACCAGTGGGGAAAGCAGTGCGGATCGAAGGAGCAGATCCTCCGCGGGTTCTGGCCGGGCGGTATGGACAAGAGTGGTGTGCCGATGAAAGGGCTTGTGCAGGCTGGACCTAAAGGCCCGTGGTGCCATCGCGTCGAAAGACTGGTGCATATTGAGTTGGCGGACCTAGTTGAACATGCACCGTATCTCGAACGCGGATACCCGAACGTGAGTGCGAACAAGGAGGTTAAGAAGGGCGGTAAGAGAGATGTTAAGCGATGTCCCGATTGTATGTGTTGTGTCTGGTACTGCGGCTAATGATCGGCTCACACAGTATATTTCTCTAGGTAACACGAAACACCAAGAGATTTTCTCGTTTGAGCGGGTGATGGAAGGTCGATATAAGGGTAAGGAGTGGGAGGAGATAGTGAAGCCAGTAATTGAGAAGTGGGGAGGATTTGTCGAGGCATACCTATAGCGTGACTCGCGTTGTTTCCATAAACGGAGCCAACTCCTCGGCCTCGGAGCGGATAACCTTATTGTCTCCTCATTGTCCATTGTCCTTGTGTCGTGTCTTATCTATTGTCCTACCACTCAGCCTGCGGTTATAAAGACCATCAGAACTGCGATGCTTCTCTCAAGTCTCTCCTTTGACCTGGTTGTCATTCTTCTTCCCCCTTCTCTCTCTTTTCCTGAACCTAGCTGCGCTCGTTCATAATTTCCTGTACACTGATGGTGTCATCTAAGCTCTTCGCGGTCTCTGCCTTGCTCGGCCTCATGGCCACTCTACCAGTGAAATCTGCACAGATCCAAGTAACAGTCGGCGGCCCTGGCGGCATCACTCAGTTCAGCCCTTCCTCAGCAGTAGGTTTCCTATATCATGTCCCGTCTTCACCTCTAGATGACCGTTCATGACTAGAATGCCAGTGTCGGAGACACCGTCACCTTCGTCTTCATGCAGAAAAATCACACGGCGACACAGTCCACCTTCGCGAATCCCTGTTCTCCTGCTCCCGGTGGCTTCGACTCTGGCTTGTACGTCGCTTTCCCTCTCTTGACCCCCTCCTCGAGTCTGATTCCTTCTTTCAGCGTCCCCGTATCAGACAACAATACCAATGGACCTTTCCAGCAGGCGCAGTTCCAGGTGACCGATACCAACCCGGTCTGGGTATACTGTCGCCAGACTGGCCACTGTCAAAAGGGCATGGTTTTCGCCATCAATCCTGGAAGCAAGCTCGCCGCGTTCCAGGCTGCTGCCATGGGGAATACCACCGCAAATTCTTCTTCTACTGCGTCTCCGGCGGCGTCAAGCACACCTCCCACTACCACTGCATCGTCGACTTCTCCCTCCTCCACGTCTCAGGATCACAGAGTCATCGTTGGTGGCACCGCTCTGACCTTCGAGCCCTCAAATATCACCGCGCAGCCGGGCGACACCATTACCTTTGAGTTCCACCAGAAGAACCACACAGTCACGCAATCCAACTTCGCCAATCCTTGCCAAATGCTCTCCTCCGGTTCTACAAGCGGCCAAGCCGGCTTTGACTCGGGGTTGTACGTCCTCTTCCTGTCTTCTTTCGTGTAGCCTACGTGTCGCTCACGCCGTACAATTCGGTTAGCATGCCTGCCAGTGCGAACGCCACCACGTTCCCTACGTACACCGTCCAGGTGAACGATACCTCTCCGATCTGGGCGTACTGCCGCCAGACCGGCCACTGTAGCGGGGGCATGGTCTTTGCGGCGAATGCGAACGAGTCTAGTGCGAACACCTTTGAGGCTTTCGAGGCACGGGCGAAGCAGAGCGCGTCAAACTCATCGGGCACTTCAGCCACCGGGAAAAACGGCGCTGGCGCCGTGCGTCTCGGTGGTACGGGCATGATCGCTGGAGGCTTGGGAGCACTGCTCCTGGGTCTGACGTTGTGAAATCCGAGAATTCCCTTGATGTCTATGACCGCGACGCGGCTTCGTTCTGGCTTGTATAAAGGACTTACAGTTAGTGTAGCTTGAATTGTAATAGGCATGATACGCCATAATTTGTAGAGTAACGTATTATGACGAGTCACGTTCTTATCTCCTCTCCTTCAGTTGCAGTGAAATATATTGTTGATGATTTGGCTCGAATTGCACTCGTCGGGCCGTTTGTGCGCGGTTGTCTCGGGCCCCACCTCAGTTACTGCACTCGGGTTTGTTCCTACATTGATGAACAACTCCGCCGTTTCAAATATTGCCCATGCACAACCATTCCCGCTGCAGGATCTAGCTGCCTCGGTGAGTCGAGACAATTGACTGCGTCTCATGTGGGGAAGGTGAGATTCATACTGGCACCACACCCCCTCTCCGAAAACTCCCTTCCCAGTTCGCAGCGTTGCAGCAGAGCGTGGAAGAGCTGTCGCAGAGTATGCAGGCCTTGTTGCAAAGCACACAGGACATGCTGCAGAATATACAAGCGTTGTTGGAGACGTCACGAGTGGCGGTACAGGGTGCAGCAACTGCGGCACATTCAGATTCAGACGCCGGCGGGCTCAAGCAGCGCAGAAGAAGACGAAGAATAACAACTCGCGGAGGAGGTTAGGGAGTGGTCTACGCAGATTATAGTCACCGTAGCGAGGTCATATTGGGGATCTGAAGGAAGTGAGGCACACAGTGCGTTTTTTTTCTCTCTCATATCTATATCTCTAACTTTACACTGACTTGCCTGATGCCAAAAAATAAAACCAAAAACACAGGACAGAAATATGTACAGTAATTTACGATTTACAATGTCTTCCGTGCAGCGGTGTGGAATGCAAGGCATCATGGCATAGCATGACTGAGGAACTCAGAGTCTTTTGTTCCTGCAGCCAATTGGGCCATCCACGCCCAGTCCAAGCCTGGTCCCAAATAAACGCCGCCTTGGGCCGTGCTCGGTCTCCGCGGAGAGCCACCACCTCATTGTCAATTGAACGGCTGCTCTTGCATCTTGCATAGCCTCACCCTCTTCCGCAGCCTTCATGGCTCTTGTGTATTCTTCTTTGAATGTCATACTCAAATGAGACTGGGCACCATACTAAATTTTCCCTTTGTTTGTCAATCTCTGATGGACTGTCGCCTGAATTGTAAAGTTTAGCTGTCCTAGCCGCCAGTGCATACAACGTCGAGTCACGAATCCGATAAAGTAAGCTGACTCGGAGCTGACTCCACGACATTTTATGACCCTGCTTACAGTAACACAAAAAAAATGCGTTCACAAAGCGGCGACCCCAGCCTGTTCCTTCTTTCATTCACGAGGCGGTGCAGCGGCTATGTACATTATTATTTTGGGGAATGGCAACAAAGTACGGCGAGTTCCCAGCTTTCCCCGATTCGATTTCATCAGAGCTCCGAGCTTCAAGATCCATACAGTACCCAGCAAACAATTGACCAGAAAGAAAAGAACGACAATAGTCTTTTGTACCCCCCTCCCGACCTTCCCGGGAAAAGTATGGTAGTCTGGATAATGACTTGGTCGGAAGCTGGCCTATAAATGCACCCTTCATTGACCGATTGGACCCAAGAACCCATTAAATCACCCACCCTCAGCCTCAGCCATCTCACTATGGATACTTTCGACTCTCTGGACTTCACCTCAGGTCAACTCGAGGTACATGACGTTTCTACCCCACCCAATGATATACCCGTCGATGTCCAAAGAGAAATTCAGGCTTGTAACCCGTGTATTATCGCATGATTGTCCCGTCGACAAGGGTGTGTTCTTCATCACATTACTTTTGAAAAAAAATTCAGGCTGTTTAGTTAGCTACCTACTACGCATGGACCTTGCTCGAATACAGAATTGAACAGGAAATACAAAACAAGGCACTTTTCCCCAGACATACAAATACGTGAACAACAACTTCCGATACAAAATGAAAGCAAAACAAGCGGGATTGCTCATCCGGAGCGCCAGTGACTGCGACTCGATGAACGACTTTGCTGAAATCCCGCAAAGGCACCACCCTGGAAACCGGTTGGGACAAAAGGGGTGGGTGTCATGCTACTACGCATGATCGGAAGGACATTCGGTTGTGATGCAGCTTGAGAAGGGGGAGGCACAGTGGGTGATGTGGACTCTGTCTTAACTGGGGCTGGCGGTTTCCAGTTCTGCTGGGTGTGAGTAATACGAACACGACCTGTGGGAGTGAGAACCTACCTGCTTGCGCCCTTCTCTGTAAAGCTCGTCCAGTTTTTCGTCCAAAATACCCTGATCCTCGAAGTCCTGGTAGGCCGTGTAGAGCATTAGAGCGGAGCGTGCGTCCTCAATCGAGTCGTGGGTATCCGTCTGGATGTTCTGGTGGAGCACAAACCATGAAAGAAAACGGAGCGAAAGGCGACGTTGGCGCTCTCTCAGGAAGTAAAGGTCCACCGTGTCTATCACTCGCTCTGGGGGAACGTAGATATCTACGAGCAGCCGATTGTCGGCAAGAGAACGCCACGAGGTGGCAAAAGCTCACTGATGATTCTGAAATCTTTGGAGAGGCCATGCCCAATAAAGGTGCAACCCGAATCCACTAGTAGTCGTAGCTTCTTGTATACAACTTTCAGTGGTGTCAATGTGTACGGCGACGTGTGCGGCTCAAGGTCGCCATCTTCGTGGGCTCGTGAGCAAGTGTCAGATCCTAGGAAAAAGTAGGCTCACATCTGATCCCCGAGAACTCCGTTAAATAATCCACAATGATTTCGCTTGTGTGTATATGATCATCGATGAAGGGGACACCTTTCTTTCTGCCATCGCCCCGCAGGACGGAGACACGAGCAAGGCTTAGTCGAGCGGGTCGAAGAACTTTCTTGGTTCCATCTGATCGATACTCCGTCTCTTCTTGCTGCATCAGGACGAATTCTGCGTCAATTGAGACGAGACTCTCAGGACATGGCAGCTCTTGGGGACCCAGTGGCTCATGTTTGATCAGACTAGCGTCTCTGTGCCTGAAAATTGTAATTGTACAAAATGTATTACTTGAAGAATTGGCAATGGTACGAACACTGAAATTGAGGTGTCTTGACTGAGAATTGAAGGATCAATAGTATCAGACAGCCCAGAATAGTCAAATTGTCCCTGACAGTCGGCTCGCTCTATATACACGATGGCAGGTACCTATGGCATATAATTAAAAGCGAGCGTTTTCAGGATGTGGATTCGCCGCACCTTCCATTTACCGGGGAAGCTTAAAGCCTCCTCCTCGGAAATATTCTGTACCGAGAAGTCGTTGAAGACGAACCACGGGCTTAGTAAGTCATCTCGATGTTCTGCTTCCGGGACTGTAACAGGTTCAGGTAGTCATTCGATGGACATTATGGAGTGTTTACCTTTTACAATGGCCACAAGGTGAGAACGCCTGTCCTTATTGAGTACTTGGATTATCATAGCCTTGAAAAATCACCGTCAAGCCAGCCCATCAAAAAAAAATAGTACTAACTCTCAAGTTGTATGTCACGAATGACGGCTCTTCGCCTTCACCGGCTTCGACATATAGGTCAACAGATGGCATCAAGAACCTCTGCTTGCGGGTATCCAGCCAGTATTCAAACATTTCTTCGCCATGTACATTCGCATTCACGGCCAATATCGGTGGCAAATCTGCGGTTGCGACAAAGCGGCTGGAATCGAACATCCTTACTAGCTTGCAGTTGGAACACGTCGCCTTATGGCTCATTTTTCTGAAAACTGACGCTTGTAGTACTGATGCGAAGTCACTCTCGTGACCACCCAAACCCTAGAAGGATTCATGAGCGAAAGAAGAGTCGATGTGGTTCTAGAACAACCTTTCGAGGGTAAATGAGGTCGACAACGAAGGTAACCTGCTCCTTCTCTCTTGTGATATTGCAATATGTGCACATAGAAGCGTTCCGGCTGTACATGCCAAGAAGCTGGGTAATTGGTGGTGAGGTTGCCGTGCGTTGTGGGAAAGACGGGTCAGGGGGTAACAGAGAAA
The DNA here is from genome assembly GCA_963926505.1 of Russula olivacea. Classification (NCBI taxonomy): domain Eukaryota; kingdom Fungi; phylum Basidiomycota; class Agaricomycetes; order Russulales; family Russulaceae; genus Russula; species Russula olivacea. The sequence goes on from OZ004884.1 coordinate 1,207,984, forward strand.
GGTTGTTAGGATAAGACTCCTCCTCGACAGCCAAATGGTCTAAGAGGAACCGATGGAATATTTGTATCGTCCGTGCATAATTCGTTTCAGCCAAGTCCACACCGTAATCGATGAGCTCAATGGCGTTGACAGCTACCAGATAAAAGTTTCAGAAAATGCACGATTTGGCCAAGGCAGGAACATACACTGAGCGAGAACTCCAACGGTCTTACAGAAATTACTTGACTGGCAGTTTGTCCCCTCCGCGTCCTCCAACATGCGACTGACGAATCCAAGCTCACAAAGTAGACAATGCTCGCTCGGACAGCTCGTGGTGATGTGTGATTTCGCGACATTTCTTATCGGGTGACAATAATGTAAAACCTGCACCAGGGAATTTGTGTATGAATTCAATATATGCGTCTCAAGGCCGCTAAATTCAGTTTTGTTGAAGAAGCTGGAGAATCGGAACAAGTCAAAAATGTCGGGGTAACACGAAGAGAAACCGTCTTACGCGAAGTCGAAGTCTTCCACACCGAACTTTGAATATTCGATTTCTACCTTGCGATATCGAGGCGGAGGTTCGTCTGGACTATCGTTGACTCCAACAAATTCGACCCGCTGCTGTAATAAATGCTGTCAGAACCGTGAAGAATCGTGGATAGTACACCACCCACATTGTTCACGTCACTCCTCTGTTTTTCACTCCTAAAGCGACCTTGATCCTTTGGTGCTGCAACGGTGATCATATTTCTACGTCCCTTGAGCTCACGCGGAAGAGGAGCATATGCTATGCCGTCGTTCATCTTCATGGTAGATAGCACTGAGAGCGGAATTTTCATGGGCGCCGTAGAAACCTTTACCGACTCGAGCTGCGGAGCCCAAGACGAAAGGAGCATAGTATTGTAGTGAGGAACACCAATGCTGTTCAGCGGCCTAGGACCTGGTGAGACTTATAGCACTGGCACAGATTTCAGGTGAAGCTTACGCGCTATCCGTCCATTCAATGTCTGGTAGCGGTTCGGGAGAGTCTGCCCACTCAACGGGCTGACCTTCATACCCGTTAAAGGGCATGCCCTCATTAGCTGCAGTCAATAAATGAATTACTCCATCCGAGTCTCCGAATGCCATATATGCCCCAGTGGGGGAAACGGCCGCGGAAGCGACGAAGGCGGGCGTGTCCAGCTGGGATACTGCGGATAAGAAGTGTACGATATGAAAAGATATCGCTAATACCTGATAGAATTCATTTGCACTGGTAGGGTTGGACGTGTCTACGATATTGACGAGACCCTCATTAGACGTGACTACCAGACTCGAAGAACGCATTGGCAATAGATTGATAAAAGCAGGTCCTGAGGGAAATGGGAGGGGAGACAGTGGCTTCATGGACCGAAGATCATATATCTTGACCAAGGGATCAGGGACTGGTTGCGACTGCCTAGAGTCTGTTGGTGACACTAGACCAAAAGGGAAGATCCTTGCTCACCTTAGCCCCCACCCTATGGTATAGACATAATTACCGCTAGACTGCATGCCTCGCATTTCGCTAGCATGGGCCCTGACGGTGTTTTCTGCGCCGCCTTCTCTTCTCAATCCCGTCCTGTGGTCATGACAACGCAAAAATCCATCTGTGTCACCGGAGAGGAGGTAGGAATGGGTGAAGTGAAGGTGTCGGATGACGGATGACACTGCTGCTTGTCTTATCACGCTTCCGGTAATGGAATTTAGCAGCGCGATCTCTAGAGCTGAAGTTGACACCGCCACTGTCTTCGAGGAGCTTAATGTGCTGGAAAAGGTCGTTACAGACGCAGAGGGGCTACAAGGTGTTATTCACAGGTTCTGATAACACGAAAAGCCATCTGCGCACCGGTAATACCACTTATTAACACCTCCCTTGCTCCATGCACCTACTCCTTCTCCTGCTACACTCTGAGCCCGGACTTGGGTCTCATCTGCGATAACCTTGTTTACTGCTAAGCCTCCTCCGACCGGAAAAGACACTCCTCGGATACCCTGAGGGGTGTAGTATGCCGTGACATTCCCGTTAGCCCCCGACCAAAGTGTATCGGATGTGGGGTCAAACGAAAGCGCAGTGATAGCTTGAAGAACTGCGTCATGTTGGGCAATAGGCACCAGGGTACGGTACGTTTGCGCAGACATGTGCACACATACGGGCTCTTCAGTACGTTAGCCGCGATATCGAGTGCGAGTGCTCATGTGACTCTCATCGGCCACCAAACACCACTCAAACAAAACAGGTGGCAATACAAGTGTCAGTACAGATTTTACTTTGCATACACTACTCTGCGATTAAGAATAGGCGTAGAAATACAAAAGTCGGTAGTATCTAATGTCAGCCAATGTTCGTGTAGAAAATGGAACCGAATAAACATCATTAATGACAAACGTACACGAAGCGTTAACCGTGTCAACGACCGATCGAGCCCATATAGGAAGAAAGGTCTAAATCCTGGTACTCCTCTTCCGTGGGCAAGTCCTCCAAGCCGCTGAGAATGTTTTTGTGAGGACCAGCTGTACCTTGCTGGTCACCGTCCTTCTTGGTGTTGGTCACCTCTTCCTCTGTGGTCGTATGCCTGAACAGGTCCAAAACCAAGTCTGTATCCATCGACGCCAGACCAGAGTTTTGTTGTGTAACGACAGAGTTTGCGATATTAAGTTTGAAGCGCTGTAGACTGGAGCAAAATGAGTCCCGCGCATCGACATAAGACATTATGTGGCATACCCCATGATCCTCTCCTCCAAGGTCCCTTTCGTAATTAATCGATACACATTGACCACCTTCTTCTGTCCTATGCGATGAGCACGGTCCATGGCTTGCAGATCCTTCATTGGATTCCAGTCGTGTTCCACGAAGATAACCGTATCGGCGCCCGTGAGTGTCAACCCAAGCCCTCCAACGTGGGTCGTGAGGAGAAGGCAGTCGATGCTAGGGTCAGAGTTGAACGTTTGGACAACGGCATGGCGCTTGTTCGCATCCGTGCTCCCATCCAGACGCATGTAAGTAACGGAAGGCATGTGCTTCTTAAAAAGCACATTCTCAACAATATCCAGCATTTGTTTCATCTGACAGAATATCAGGACTCGGTGTTGTGAGAATGCCCCCGGGGCCGATGATGTCGGTTCCGCATCGGCAAGTTCACTCTTCCCAAGGTCACTTGTATTGGCAAGTGTCGGTGTTCCACCTATGCCGCAGTCGACGAGAAGCTGTCTGTAGGAATTTTTATTTTAAATAAAAAGGCGTAACATAATTGGTGATATTATGCACCTCAGGGCGAGCAACTTGGGAGCATGATTGATGTCAAACAGGTTTAGTTTCTCCGGTTTCTGTCCAACTCTTTGCAATGCGGCGTTGATGTCGTCATCGGTCTTGAGAACCATGGCAGGATGATTACATAATTTCCGCAAATACTGCAACGATTGGAAGATGTGCTGCTGTTCACCAGGTTTTGCGCTCCGAATGGCATCCTCTGCCGTCAATTTTGCTTGTGACTTGGAAAAGTCATCGTAAAGGGACTTTTGCATCTCAGACAGCTCGCAAAAGTAATCCTGGATGATCTTGGGAGGAAGATCGTTTAGGACGTCTTCTTTCAACCGTCGTAGGAGGAAAGGTAAGACTTGTTTATGTAGCGCCTCCAATGCCAATGCAGCTAGAGGCCGATGTTCTAAACGCAGGTATAACAGACGTAGATTAAACGGGCACATACCAGCTTCATTATTCTTTGACTTGCCGTCTCTATTGGACAGAATAGGCTTACCAAACCGCTCGCTAAACGAGGATTCGGAGCCCAGGAAGCCCGGCATTAGGAAGTCAAATAAACTCCAGAGTTCCAAGACATTGTTTTGGATCGGTGTACCCGAGAGTATGAGGCGATGATTCGCGCGAACGCACTTAACGGCCTTGGTGAGTTTGGTCTTCGCGTTCTTGATGATATGACCCTCGTCAAGGATGCAATAGTGCCAGTTGAATTCCTCCAGAGTGCTGACGTCATTTCGGACCACTTCATATGACGTGATGACCACGTCGTGTTTCTTCAGCTTTGGCACAAGTCGTTGACGTTCTCGGGCATTCCCGACAAACATGATAGGCTTCAAGTTATCAGCATACTTGAGGATCTCGTAGTACCAATGACCAGTCAAAGTGGGAGGACAGACTATGAGAGACGGTAAATGGACGGCGTCGGGTGATTGTGTTTCCTTGAACTTCTTTGCTCGCTCGAAATGCTTGCTAGCGAGTATACAAATCGACTGCAGAGTCTTCCCAAGACCCATATCTTATATCGAAGTCAGATTGACGAACTCGTTCTCGTCAAACTGAGCATCTCACCATCACAAAGAATGCCATGGAGCTGATATTTGGCTAGGAAGGCGAGCCAATTTACGCCATCTTGCTGGTATTTCCGAAGCTCTGCCTTGATTTGAACGGGAATATGGTACGTTTCGACCTTACTGCCGTCGAGAAGTTGTGTCAAGAACTGACGCTCCTCATCTCGTCGCTTCAAAAGCTCTTCCGGGAAGCCAGGAGGGTCCGGCAGACCAGCCTATACAGAATTAACCAAAGCCTGTGTCCGTAAGGGCAATATCAGCGTACCTCGAGAGGGACCATTTTCACAAGGGAGGCAAACGTGTTTGTAGCTGTCGCGCGGATGTTGTCATCTGGATCACTCATGCGTCCCAGGACTGGAACAACAAGGAAGATAACATAGGGCAAGGCTTTATGATCCAATCTCTGAATGACATCTGTCAAGCAAGGGACCAGTAAGTAATAGTCGTCGGACGGTAGCCAGACGTACTGAATACAAGCTCTGTAGCCCCTTGCCGGTTCGGGTTTACAAGGGTGTCGCCAAGCAACGGTAGAATCATTTCAATGACGAAGCGCATAGCATCTACCGTCATCACATCGCAAATAGCAGCGAAACACCGTGCAGCAGGTTGCCGAATGATGGCGAAGCGGCTTCTCAAGGCCATGGCGATCATGGGGAAGAGCTCTCGTATTTTTGGCCACAGCTCTTGATGGAGGGTCGGCACCACAGCCTCCAGAACGCTCAGAGAGTCGATGACATCCTGCCCATGCTGTCGATTAATCAGGTCGTCTGCAGAGTCGGGTGTATCTGTGGAGCATGAGATTAAATAGCACATCAGCAAAGTACGATATACGTACCGGTCGAACAAGCAGTAAGGACACCCCCAGCCATCGATTGCCACATGTTTGGAATGACCTCTAGGAGCTTCTCCCCAAACTTAGTGGACAGCTGAACGAAGGCCAACCCAGCACCACGCCGTGATAAGCACGCTTTTTCTCTGCTTTCAGCTTTGTCAACTTCCGGTGTACTATTCTCCAGAGCTTTTGAGACTTTCTGGAAGGACAGGATAGCGGAAAGGTGTCTCTTGTGGTAAGCAAAGGTTGGTGTCCGTTCAACGTCTTGACATAAGAAAGTGCAAAGGTTCTTTACGATCTTATCCGGAGGTTGGGAGAGGCCGTGAATTGCGCAGAAGTCAATGAAGGATGAGACGGCAACTGCTGAACGCGTTTGAAGATCCAGGTTCTCCTCGTTCTAGAAGGACGAGAAGAATTTGAGAATGATACAATAAGCTGAGAGACAGGGCGCACCTTGATTCCGTTCATTACACCCTTCACAATCGGACTGACTTTGTCTGGGGTGTTCTTAAGCGCAACATACGCAGCAGCAAAGGCCGCACAGACACGAATGTCGTGTTGTGTCTTGACTTCCTTGTACCGTTCGATACTAGATATAACTGTTTTGCGCTTCTCCGCTATCACAGCGAGTTCCCGCTTCTTTGCCTTGCCCAATCGATCTCTGAGCTTAGCGTAATCCCGTTCCACGGCTGCTTCCGCGGACGCCAACGAGAAACCACCCTCCTTCGAACCTGTGAGATCTATCTCCGTACCGAGAGTAGGAATTTCGATCCAAGGGACCTTGCAGTCAAAGGCGAAGCTGTGCAGGAGATTCGTGCACTCTCCATGGATACGCGCCAGGGTGAAGGCCATCTCATGGTATGCAGCAGGTGGCTCACTTTGCAACCATGCCAATGTACGATTGCTCATTTCACGGGCCAGGGTGGACACTTCGATGAGCGGCGGGCGCTTTGAGGTAGAAGGCTCTGCACCATAATGCTTCGCCCACTCTTCGATGACAATAGCAGCAAGGACTTTTTGTAGCATACTGCTAGAGTCCACGTAATGAAGAAGGATTGATTGGAAAACGCTGTCCACACTATGCGTCTGTGAATTTCCGTAAGCCACTATCCCTCGATAGACACGTATAAGAGCGTACGGATGAGTTCCAGGATGCAACAATATAGGCCATGGCAGTTGCAGCGGCGATCCTTGCCTTCCATATTTTATCCAGCGAGACAAGAGTAAGGTCCTGAGCAAGCATGTTTTTGTCCACATTATGTCGTTCTGCAGCCACCTGCGGACCGGTATCTGAAGATAGCGGATCATAAAAGCCTGATGCGTCGATCGGGGATCCCATGGGGGTCATCATGGTCTCAAACCACTCGAGCAACTGTGGTGAAGCGATAACCGACTCCATCCAACCAGGTCTAGCATGTAAGAGATCGATTGCAGTATTCCAGGTAGCGACGGTTGCATCACGTATATCTGTGCGTTCCTCGACAACGAGGTTCTGGAAGAGGAGGCGAAGGAGCGGGGTCGCAACCCAATCCTTGGGGAGAGAGGCAACGTTCATAAAGGAGTGAAGGGTCTCAACAACGGCAAGGCGAACTGTCGGTATCGTGTGTCGGAAGAATGGGAAGAGTTTGGGAGCAAGATCGGAGAGTGGTAATCTAAGAATCAAATTTAAATCCTGATCCATGAATATGGGGAAAATCAGACGCACGAAACCGAGGTATTCCCTAGAACCTCTATTACTTCATCATACGAGACAAGTTTCCCTGCAAATCGTTAATATTTGGGCCTTTTCGGAAAAACAGAAGTGACAACCTAGCAGATCCATGACGGCACCTACACTTGAACTAAGGTCGTCCTTCATGTCACCAAGACAGGCCCACAGAACGGATAATACGAGACTAAGACAGGTTGGTAATTGCCGGACGAGATGAGTAGCCACGGGGATCAGACAAGATGCAGCCACAGAGCGGACGTCGTCGTCACGATCACCAAGCCTAGATACCAAGAAAAAGTAAGAGAATAGTCTCGAAAACCGAAACAGTACTTACCCTAGCACAGCAGCATCCACCACGTCTTGTAAGATATGCTGAGGTCCTAATTCAGGGGGGAGAGTTGCTGTCCTGACGCCATTCCTCTCTGGGATATCCTCCATCATCGCGTCCCGACCGTCGTCTTCTTGGTTTACACTCACATCCACACTTTCCATCTTAACAACAAGCTCTGTACCAGCGGCAGTCTCAGCAGTCACGTTACCCTCTGCTTTGATATCATCGCTAGCCGCCCCAACCACATCGCTTCGGACGGCAACCTCGTACTTGATTCCTAGAAGTCCCGCATGTCGCACTTCCCAGATGTGACCCTTCCCCTTCCCGGGACCGTTTGTGCCAGCAGGAAGGGCAAAATCTTGCCGTATCATCTGCAGCAAAACCGCGTGCACGTGCAGAACCGAGCGACGTGGCATGTGCAAAAGTAACGAGGCAATTGTCTGGGAAACAGTTTCGCGTACAGGCGCGACTACCTGGTCCGAGACAAAGTCTCCAAACCTATCAAGAATGAACACGCAAAGAAGCTTCGCGGCAAGCGCATTGCACCATCGCTCGTGGCATACATCGTTTTCGGTATGTGAAGCGCCGCCTGCGGCCACGTAAACGCCAAATGCGCACCATGAAAAGAAGGATCGAACCTCTTGTGCCACTATATTTTCCCTGCGCTTTAAGAAGCTCGCGCAAAGCCATCGCAGCCCCATGTCGAACTTCCCAGGCTGGACTAAACAAATCGACCTCCAGAATTTTGACCAGGCCATCCCATACCCAATGTCCTGGTTCGACCTCAAGTGCCTGAGATTGCTGAGACGTCTTGGGAGAGACTGCGCCGCCTTTGGAGGGGTCAATGATGACTTTCTCAGGTGCCGTCGGACTTTCGACTCTCGAAGGTGGAGGTGGTTTATCCTCTGCAGAAACGAGGCGTGCCCTATAATACGATGAGCACTGCTAGAAGACTTGGTTGTGACGGAACCCACTTGTTAGGAGCACCGGAAGTGGTTGCTTGAAATTTAGAACTTGAGGTTGGTGGAGGCGCTTGCACGAATGCTGTATTACCCTGCTTGCGCTTGCGTTTCAATCGATTGCGCTCACGGGCAGAAAGACCAGTCAGGTCTTCATCTATCTGTGGACCACATGGGACAGATGGCGAGGGAGCGACAGGTGTTGTTGACTTGGAACGTGGAGACGGTGACCTTTTCTTCACTTTCACACCGACATCGAGAGAGAGGTCCGCTGATACAGAAAATGGGTCTGAATCCATAGGGTTCTCATTCTCCCCTGGCGCCTGAGCGTCTGGTTCGTTTACAGCTGCTAGTTCCTTATCCAAGTCCATATCGTCATTTGCTCCAAAGCTATCTAGAAAATCAAGTCCGAGACGACCCATGGCCTCCTTGCGTGCCTTCTTGACTTCATTGGATGAGGAAAGGATGCCGTTTGGTTTGGTGAATTCCTTGCCGGAGGATGCAAGTAGGAGGGTTCCTTTCTGCACGAGTTCTGCGACCGAGAGCATTGGGAACTCAGGAGTCGGATAAGGTACGGGTGACACGGCAAAACAGATGGATCCATCTTGGAAGGGGTGCCAGAGGGGAACTAGGGTGAATATCTGAGACAGCGCATTGGACGCGGCTGACCGAGATTCGTAGGATCTAGAATGAAGATAAGGGAGAACCTAGAGAAGAAACATGAGCGTCGAGAGTGTGACGTCGTAACGAATTCGACGGACCCTCGCAATGACCGCCATCAGCTCTGTCCATCCGGATGGGTCTCCGAGAGGTTGGTGATGGCGATGTGCTTTGACGTCATCTTCGAGGGCGACATCTGAAATTACGCTCTTGGCTGCAAGTTGGGCTAGTTGCTTAGCGGCGGTTGTCCTCACCGATGTTGTTGAACCTGTGTCGAGTAGAAGGAGGAGCCGGTCCAACCTTTGGTAGAGGGAACGAGTCAACAGAGCGAAGGGAATTAAAGAAGCAAGTCAGCGCCAACCTTGAAGACATTACGTAAAAGGAAGGTAATCGGACCGGGCCGGTGGGTCGATCTGTGGCTGGAAAATATTGATTTGCTTTGGGGATGGTTCTCACGGCCCATGAACCCGTCGCGACCTTTTATCAGCTCCGGCTGACTGATTGGTGTGACGAAAATGTAAATATCGCGTGACAGCCCATTTTCCTTATTTGTCTTAGCCGTCAATCTTCAATTCGCCTTCTCGGCTTCTCGCCCGTTTTGGTCATCCTATCTACTTCCGTTTCCCTCTCGCCTGCCTGCCGTAGCAGTATCATGCATACTACTCACTGGACGCTCCAACTTGCGGACCATTTCCTCTACTCCATTCTTAACCCCTCCTACACAAAAGGCAATTATCTTCCTCTCATCCTCCCTCACCTACGTAACTTCCCCCCACAGAACTTGCAGACTGTGGAAAGGAAAATGTCCATAAACTTCAATGCGCCGCCAAAGGCATCATCGATATGTGCCCCGGACCTGACTCTTCTCGGGAACTTGAACAGCTCATCGAACGGGCTTACATCAGCCTCCTCTCTTCCTGCAGTGCCGATCCCGTTCAATGGCGGAGACTCTATTCCGATGCAAGCGTATTACGGTCTTTGATGGACCTCATTTCTCCGCAGGCGTTAGACGAGGAATCTGCCATGTCTTGCGTTTCGCGCCTTGACCATGCCTTGATCATCGCGGGCGCCCCCGGCCAAGGCATGCAGTCGCTCATTCAAGATCTCATACTAAGAACACAAGCCGCGTACTTACCTCGGGAATCGAAGTATTCTCCGAAACCTGCCATTCGCCCGACTAGATCTCCCTCTACCCATATACCAGTCCTTTCAACCTCATCTGGAACAATCCCCCGGCTGGTTAACCCGCCATCGTTGTCTGTTTTTCGCCACGAGCTCCTCAATAAGCCGTTCATCTTAACTGGGTTTGCATCAGACTGGCCCGCTATGAATGAGCATCCGTGGCACTCGGTCGACTATCTACGTTCTGCGGCTGGGCGTGGGCGGGTTGTTCCGGTGGAGGTAGGGAAAGATTACCGCACTGATGACTGGACACAACGCATGATGTCCTGGGATGTTTTCCTGGATGTTTTTGAGGACCCGACGCATTCGCAGACAATCCTATACATGGCACAACACAACCTCCTTTCTCAATTCCGTGCATTAAGAGAGGATATCCTTATCCCTGACTACGTATTTACTTCTCCAGAAGCACCAGCCACCTATCCATTTTACAGACCGCCAGATAACGAGGAAGGACTGGCCCTGAATGCATGGCTCGGCCCTCCAGGGACAGCATCACCGGCGCACACGGTATGCCCTATTTTGCTCCTTGACCTGAAAACTCCTTTCTCAGCGTGGCGCCCAGGATCCGTTTTTCAACTCGTACAGTAAGCGCCCGTGTATTCTTGTTCCGGCTCGGAGCGTGCCTCTGGGCGCGCTTCCCCATGCTGATTTGCTTGAAGCTCAGGTGGTTGGCCGCAAGACAGTCTGGCTGGCGCCACCGACGCCGGGTGTCACAAAAGCTATGTACCCATTCCCTCCGACATCAGTAAAATCAGAGGCCGAGCGCACGCGCAACCCAGCTGCGAATTTACTGGCGCCTTCCATGACCAATACGGCACAGGTTGACGTATTCTGTGATCAGAACAAGAACAAATTCCCCTTATTTTGGCGAGATGCAGTGCCTGAGGCGTTGAGCACGACGCTTGAGCCGGGTGATGTCCTATTCTTTCCGCCAGGTTGGTGGCATGCCATGAAAAGCGAGGAGATGAGCTTCTCTGTATCAATATGGTTTTGATATCGTACAATACTACAGTGCCGTTGACCACCATGATAATTTACGTGTACGGGTCACTGCGCATCCATATAGCTGTAAAATTAAAGAGGCCAGTGGCCTTGAGCTCTGATGCATGAATTTGCACCCGGTGAGAAGATCACGTGGACAATCATCAGCCAAGCCCTCAATAGTCAAGACTGCGGTCTTGACGTGCTGCCTCGTCCGTCATCTCGGAAGCAGAATGGCAGCGCGAGATAAGGGTATAGGACCTCATACTCGCCCACCACCTGCAGCCATCAAGTCCGCTAATGCCTTACTATGCACCTGAATATCGGCTGACAAAGTTAGCAGGACTGCGTATGACCATCTCTTCAACTCGGGCTTAACCCTCTCCAAGATCAAGGACGCCGCTCTTGGAGGGACGCTGTTTCATTTTGATGTAACGGACGATGTTACATCGACTGGCGTTCCAGGACGTAGCCTGGCATGGAAGGTGCAACATTCCCGTTCTTCCTCCCCCGCACCCAGCGCCAACTGACACCTCGATCCGTAGATCTTTCTTGCTCCGATTGATCCTATCCACCCTCAGCTTGAACTTCCACCCAATCCGGCGGTATACAGACGCGCACTGAACGAATCACGCAAGCAGTTCACGACGCTGCTGCTTGAGAAGATGCGCGCTCCAGACGGAAGCTACGAAGATGGTTTTATCGCACCCGGCGGAGAGGAACTGCCTGCTCGCACAGTGCAACCCGGAAATCTGGAGAGGAATAATCCTCTAAGCCTGCATGATGAGGTTCGTACGCCATTTGATCGTACAGATGAAAGCGTTTTGGGAATTTTGACCATGTTGGCTCTGCGGCCGCTTTAGAACCCATGGAAAGAGTGGTTTACAGCAGTCGAGTTGCGTAGGACAATTGCTCAGGACGTGGAGCGTACGTAAGTCCTACTAAATCCACCCTCACTACATATTTCCTCTCATATCTTGCGATATCCTTTCCCATTCATCGTCCCTAAACCCTCAGCTTTCCTGATATTGGCTACTACCGCGCGTCCGTGGTTCAATACCAGCTCGCTTCTATTCTCTTTCTCTATGCGGTGTTGCACCCGGATGTCGGCTACAGACAAGGCATGCATGAACTTCTCGCGCCGCTCTATTATGCGGTGGACTATGACTCACTACCTGATACGTCCGACCCTGCTGACCTTGCTGACCTCTGCGCACGTAAATGGGTGGTGGCAGATGCATGGGTGCTCTTTGACCGCGTCATGGGGAGCGCAGGGCAGTTGTATGAGTGGCGTGAAGCACCCCAACGGCAGTTGCCTGCAGTGGCAGGCCTGGTGCATCTAAACGGGCAGGGAGGTATAGAACCGTACGTTACGCCGATCCTCCAGGCGTGCAACCGCGTACAGAAGGAATTGCTAAAGAGCGTCGACCCCGTTCTGAGCGGGCGCCTGCAAGCAGAGGGTATAGAACCTCAGATGTATGGGATGTAAGCATTTCCCCGCGTTCTCGTCTTTCGACAGTGGCTGACTAAAAGCTGGCACGGTGCATAGCCGATGGTTGCGATTATTGTTTACAAGGGAATTTAACATGGACGACGTAATGGTGTTATGGGATGGGATGTTCGCTGTGGACCCTTCACTAGAGATCGCTCTCTGGATTTGTGTGGCCATGCTCATTCGGATACGGAATCAATGTACGTTGTTTGTACGAATGTTGGCACAAACTGACAGATTGCAGTAATCCCGTCGGATTGCAGTGGACAACTGACCTACCTGCTTCGCTACTCATCCAACTTTTCCTCTGAATTTATGCCTTCAACAGCACCTCATCATACCGCATTACTCCTGCGACAAGCCTTGACACTTCAAATGTCGCCCACAGCTGCCACTGGCTCGTCTATAGTGATTGAGAACCGCAATCTACTCAATCTCCCCGTCGAGGTCCCAGAGTCCCCACCCCAAAGTTCCCGTCGGCATGGCGGGCGCTCCGGTGGACGACGAAAGAGTGCGTCTGAAACTCGGTCAACCCCACTGGAGTCGGGACACAGTAGCCGTGGATCGATGGGGCGCGCAGCCAATGGACAGTTGAACTTGCCTGATTTTGCGAAGGGCTTACTGGACCGTGGAGAAGCACTGGGCATCAATAAAACACTCATGAATGCCGTGTCTGAAATAAAGGTACACCTTGCGCGTCTCCAAAATGGCAGCTGATGACTCTCTCCTACTCTCGTAGAAGAATCTACCTGATCTTGCGGCGAACCTTGTGCGTACGCCACAGGCACATGGGGCATATGCGGCATACCCGCTGGTCGATGAACGTCCGCCTGAAGAACGTCCGCCATGGGAGCCCCGCACCCGTTTTGAAGTGGAACGTGATGCTGCTCAACTACGCGCAGTACAGCGTACGCTTGGAACCTCTGTCAGTTGGATTGTGGATACGTTGCTACTCGATGAAGACGCCGACGAGTCAGAAGGGCGCGCCCAAAAAGTGAGGGAGAGTAAGCGCGAAGCGCTTGAGGCGCTGGCGTACGTACGCGATGTCTTACTTAGCGGCAGCACGGATGTAGACGAGGAGAGGCTGATGAGCGAGGAGGAGTTCAAGAAGCGGCGAAAGGCTCAACAAGAGAAAGAAGAACAAGCTGCCACGTCGACTCGGAGAGAAGAGCCCAGGTCGTCCTACGATAAAGCTGTCATCTCAGTACCTCCTGTTTTGAAGCCGGCAATACAACCCCAAGCCACGAATGCTCCACGGCCGAGGACTGTCGCCTCCCATTCGGCGTTGCCACCATCAAGCTCATCATTCGACTCGCCCCGCCTGGAGGCATCGAAGAGTCATAGGGCGTCGGCATTCACTGCTACGTCCCCTGGGCAGGATAGCAAGGCACCGTGGAATTACACAAAGTCAAGCTTTTCTTCCCCGCTGAGCGGGTTTTCAGCGGAGGTGCCATCACTAGCACCGTTACCAAGGGCGTCTACCGCATTGACGCCACCTACGGCAGCTGTCCAGAGTTCGCCATCCGGCCAAACACCGACGTCACGACTGCACGATCCATTGGGTGTACTACCGTAGAGCGAGAGCTATTGTACAGTACCTGTAATTTTTTGTACAATAAACGAAGCGAGGTGGCTGCCAGTGGAAGGCGGGCCGTCCCGGGTTTGTTTCGCCAGCGCCTTCCTCTTCACGTTTAACACCTTACCCGCTTGACCTGCCCGGCCACAGTCGGACTCTACTCCAAATGTTCAGAAAAACACTCTCAAGGACATTTCCACACGGTCGTACGTTCCACTCTTCCGCCACCGTGCGTAGAGTCGTGGCGACCAACCCTGTCAAGGCCGAGGAGGTCAAGGTAGGCTAGCTCATTCACATATTCGTTTCTGGGGACTGAGACCGGCTGGCTAGTCATGGTCTTCTGGGAAATATCCACTTATTGAGCACGAGTATGACGCTATCGTCGTGTAAGTCGTGTTTCGATCTTCCGTGTTGCGTTGCGTACAACGTTGGTTCTTACGCTTTGTTCGATCAGCGGCGCGGGAGGTGCAGGCCTTCGGGCTGCTTTTGGTCTAGCAGAAGCAGGCTTCAATACAGCCTGTATCACTAAACTATTTCCAACGAGAAGTCACACAGTCGCGGCTCAGGTAAGTCTCCTGTCACCTTACGCGTTCACACTCATCCGTTGTTTATCACGATGGGCAGGGCGGTATCAATGCTGCTCTCGGAGTGCGTATACTCCACTGGATTCTTGGGACGTTTACTCACTTCTTGCAAGAACATGACAGAGGACGACTGGCGTTGGCATATGTATGACACTGTGAGACCAATTTGGAGATAAACACATTTACTGGCCTATATGCATTTACTTACCTTTACAGGTTAAAGGGTCGGACTGGCTCGGCGATCAGGACGCGATTCACTATATGACCCGCGAGGCTCCGAGGACAGTCATTGAAGTGAGCTGCACTTTCCTCTGGCTTCCCATATTCTAAGTTCATTGTCACGATTTATGCCAGCTTGAGCACTTTGGCGTGCCATTTTCCCGCACCAAGGAGGGCAAAATCTATCAGCGTGCCTTCGGTGGCCAGTCACTCAAGTACGGAAAGGGTGGTCAGGCCTACCGCTGCGCCGCTGCGGCTGACCGTACCGGTCATGCGCTGCTACATACCCTCTATGGCCAATCCTTGCGTCACAATACGAACTTTTTCATCGAATTCTTTGCGATCGACCTTATAATGCAAGATGGCGAGTGTGTCGGTGTAGTTGCCCTCAATATGGAAGATGGTACCCTCCACCGCTTCCGTGCGCACAAAACAGTGCTTGCAACTGGCGGGTACGGACGGGCTTACTTTAGCTGCACGAGCGCGCACACATGCTCTGGCGACGGTAATGCTATGGTTGCACGCGCAGGCCTGCCGTTGCAAGACCTTGAATTCGTGCAGTTCCATCCAACTGGTATTTATGGTGCTGGATGCTTGATTACTGAGGGTGAGCACCCCGTGCAATATGATTTTCAACATTGGCTCAGTGGAATTAAGGTTCCCGTGGTGAGGGTGGCTACCTCCTCAATTCAGAAGGTGAACGCTTCATGGAGCGTTATGCACCTACTGCAAAGGACCTCGCCTCCCGCGACGTCGTCTCACGTTCAATGACCATTGAGATCCGTGAGGGTCGTGGTGTTGGTCCAGAGAGGGACCATCTTCACCTCCAACTCAGTCACTTGCCCCCTGAAGTCCTGCATGAGCGGCTTCCTGGAATCTCCGAGACTGCTGCTATCTTCTCAGGCGTCGATGTCACCAAGGAGCCTATTCCCGTTTTGCCCACTGTTCACTACAACAGTACGCCCTCACCTATCAAAGCAGTTTTTTTCTAACAACCTTATGTAGTGGGCGGTATCCCAACCCGGTATACGGGTGAGGCGATTACAACTGATAAGGACGGAAAGGATAAAGTTGTCCCCGGCCTATACGCGGCGGGCGAGGCTGCTTGCGTTTCTGTACACGGTGCAAATCGTCTTGGTGCCAACTCGCTACTCGACATCGTAGTCTTCGGACGTGCGTGTGCTCACCACATTAAGGAAACCCTAACCCCTGGGAAGCCGCACAAGGCCATACCGGAGGACTCTGGCCTCGAAAGTATTGCCTTCCTCGACAAGATTCGCAATTCGGATGGCCCTGAGCCAACAGCGAAGATCAGGCTTGCGATGCAGAAGGCGATGCAAACGGATGCAGCCGTTTTCCGCACTCAGAGCACCCTCGACGAAGGCGTCACGAAGATACGTGATATTTACAAGAGTTTTGAAAATGTTGGTATCAAGGACCGCAGCATGATCTGGAACTCGTACGTCTCCATTAGTTCCTCTCTTCCACAGTGTCTGTTTGCTGACGGAAATGGGACTATAGGGACCTGGTTGAAACACTTGAGTTACGGAACATTCTTCAGAATGCTGTTCAGACGATAACCGCTGCGGCCGCTCGGAAAGAGTCACGTGGTGCTCATGCTCGCGAGGACTACCCCGAAGTAAGTCCTGCTAATTATTTATTTACTGACTCACAGGTCTGACATGCCGGTCCATAGCGTGACGACGATGAATGGATGAAACACACACTTACGTGGCAGCACGATGCTGCCTCGCCAGACGTTGATATCAAATACCGAGGCGTCATTGCTAACACCCTCGATGAAAATGAGTGCAAGTCCGTGCCGCCGTTCAAGCGTGTATATTGAAAGATAAATCAGAAGGATTCGGGGGCGCAATACTCTGTCCTTCTGACGTCGTAGCGCTACGTCACTCTTTACCACGGAAATGTTGAGAGGTACCAAGCGAGACAGGTCGAGACTCAATTCAGAAATATTGATGTACTTGTTCCGTTCCTCTCCGAGCAGCCCATAATAGCACCTAGCCATCTCGCAAAATGATCCAGGGACTTGGGGTTGCACGTCAATAGATGATTCGGCTTGCTGCGCAGTAGTAATAATACTGTGCGCGATGCCATCCGTATGCAGGGAAATAACCCATCATTTTAAAGCAGATTTTCACTGCTTGTCATTCTCAACGCAGTGGGGCCAATCTAGGAAAAAGTTCGTCCCGTGAAAGTGAAGCTGCTCTATATCTATTTTTAACGGAAAAGTAATTTTGCGGGTATATACCGCCGGGTCAGTTAAATGAACCGACAAAGAGGCTGTGGCAAGAACAGAAATATTTCCGCATAATGATGGTAAAGCATAGCCATCGGCTACCTGGACTCCTCGATAATCTTACAGCACCAAACCCGATCAACGCTATCCAGGCGAAGTGCACGAACGAACGGAGATGAGATACATTCGAAAAAATTAATTCACGTGACGTAAACGTTCCAGTCAGCGTCATGATCGCCAATATACCCGGAACCAGCAAAATTAATTCGGGATCGGATAATTTAGCTTAACCGGTTGCCATTGATAGGTGGGCCGCGCGCGCGCGCAAGGTGCATGTGGTCCGTGGTTCTCCCAACCAGAAATACAACAGTGTGGACAACTGGCAGAGCCGAAGGCTCGTTGGATTTTTCTATGATTGCGCCTTTTAAAATCGAGTTAGACTGCCATGTTAGTGTAAGTGGTCCACCAGTCTGAGACTCGGATCACGGATCACTCGTTGAACGCCGTTCCGTTAATAATGTTCCATATTAGCTTTGATCAATTTGATGTTTCGCTCGCTTTCGGTTTCCGTTAGCACCAGATCAAGTTCTGTACTGGACATCGCAGTACCGAGATTAAGCCTAAATAAAAATGTTGTAACATTTAATTTTTATTAAAGATTTTTAGGGACAGCTAATCAAATCGAAATGATACGGGCCTATGGAAAAGGTGAGAAGCACAACCGACTTATGCCTTCGTGTCGCACCTACGCCCAAAGGAAAATCATTTATGACAATGGCTCGTCAAAAGCGAATCGGTTGTACAACGATTCTGGGAAATATCGAGCACGTGCAGTACGGCCACCAAAGAACCGCCCATCGAGTTCGCGCACGGTCTTCCACGCCCCTGCGGGGCCTGCGAAACGCACGAAGATGCGCACTGCATCTGTCTCATCCTGTGGTGGAGGTTGCACAACATGCACAACAACACGCTCGACTGTACCGTTCTTTGAGCATTCACCACCTTCAGTGATCATAAGCACATGTCCATAAAAGACGAGACGGAATGGGGTGACGAACCAACATCCGCTGGAAGGTCTGGGTCACTCGCGTCCTCAGGACCGACCATGTTCGTGAGTACGATCACCCGACTCGGTTCGCCAAATCTTTCTGCTTCCGCTTTTGCGCGAGCATCGGCTCCGGCATCGACAATGCGACCACGGCCAGAGCCCTTACCCTTACCCTTGCCGTCTGCCCCCTTGCCCCCCTTGACCTGCTCGACGGAAAGCGCCTGTACAATCCCACTGCCGTCCGCACCGAGACCCTGCCCTTCTTTGTGCCCCCATTTTGCCATGAGACGGGCAGCGAATGTATGAGGATCAGGTCTGGGCATCTCGATGTTAGGCCCTGGTAGATAAAGAGCCCACGAAACATACCGTGTAGAGGGCCCGAGCCCACTTTCTTCAGGTGCCGGTTCTGATGAATCCTTAACTTCTTCAGGAAGTTCAAACGCACTGAACTTGGCGGCAATTGCCGCCGCCGCGTTTCGACTGTTGCGCACACGTTCCTCAAAGTCTGGGACGTCCCCGGCAGAAGAAGCGCTAGGGATAGATGGTGGTTGTGGTACTGATTGGGTAAATGAGTTATATCCCGACGAGTCCGATGGCTCGGAGGGTTGTGGTTGTGGTTGTGGAGGAGGCACGGGCACCTGTTGGCTTGAAAGCGCTACCCGCCTTTGGTACGCTTCGTCACCTGTGATTGGAGGTGGTTGTACCGGAGCTGGCTGAGAAGGGGCTGGCGGCGGGCCTTGCGATATAGCAACACGTCGAAGATAGGCCTCCTCTCCCGTTTCGGATGTAGCAGGAGGAACAGGAGCCCCTACGGGGACAATGCCGGCGGGATCAACCACAGTAGCCACAGAGGCCGGAGAGGTAGTCTGCGATGCTGGCTTGTAGCCGGTAGACATGGCAAGGCGACGCTGGTAAACCTCCTCTCCAGTCATATTCAGATCGTGAGGGGCTGGCCTGGCGACAGGTGTGCTGCCTATTCCGCCTTGTGGATATTCACCATCTTCACGAGACCAACGATCATCATGAGCTCCGTATCGTCCTTCGTAAGAACTTGTGAGGATCATCAAAAGATATAGATTCTCAGAATTCAGTACCTGACTTTCTGGGTCGAATGTCTTCTGGATCGCTTTCGGTGTAATCACTTCGGGAACTACTGCGCCGGAGGCGCTTTTGAGCTTCCATGCGACGCTCTTTGGCAATACGTTCAATCCTTTCTTCGTGTTCCCGGTGTTTCCAAACTTTGTACTCATTGTAATCATTCGGTCGGCTTGGGTCGTAAGGCTCAGAAGGATCCCACACAGCCAATTGCTGTACATGTTTATTCTAAATGAAATAAATTGCGTAAACTCATGCGAAAAAGTGATTATGCGCACTTTCTTGTTTTTCTTGCCACCGCCACCTTTGCGTTTTGGATTTCCTCGGAAGCCATTGATATCGTCATCCAACACCATGGACGGCGGTTTGACCTTCTTCCCCCACCCTGACTTGTGGCTAGAGCCAGAGCCAGGCCCTGCAGGGGTTGGTTCTGGGAGGGCAGGCACAGATACATCGACGAGAGTTGGGGGGGCAGCAACGACGGCAGTCGCGGAAATAGACGTTGGAGGAGCGCCAGTCACGCCGACCTGAGAGAAGGCGGCCAATGTGGCAACGTTGGGATGCTTGTTAGCCGGTGGCTTGAGTTTGCGTTTGACCGGTGCAAAGGCAAGGGACGCAGACCATCCTTCGGATTAGGCGGAACAAAAGTTTCAATAATGATGCTCAAAAGGTAGCTTTGGCAGCAGTAAGATTAGGTACCAGCTGTTGCCTTGCCGGAAGCTGCGGAAGCTTCTTGGTTCGCAGCGTCCTTGACATCGGTAGACTGTACTGGCTCTGACTGCGGTGCTGGAACACTAGCAGCAGGGATTTCTTGTTGAGTAGGAGCTGCGGAGGTTGATTGTTCTTGCTGAGAGAGAAAAGGCGATGCAGAAGAGAATTGTATGCCTCCATAGAGGCCACCAGCTCTACTGGACATGATGTCAAGGTAAGAGAAAGATGTGGCTTTTTTCAAACTCCGTCATAGTTCCCTTAAACACTGTATAACGTTATCATAATTCTCTTCTACCCATCGCTTCCCTTTCTTCTCCCGTAGCCATCTGCAGCTCAGTTTCTCATCCTTTCCATCTTTCCTCCTCTTCTCCATTGTCGAGAGGCGCTCGGTTGTGATCGGCGCCTTTGAAAGGTCACCATCGATCCTCGAACCGTCAGATGCCTCATCTTCATCAACTCTGGGAGCAACAAGATCTGAGGGAACTGAACTTCCCAGGTGGCGTCGGAGCTTTGTCAAATTTCCACGGCGAATCTCTTCAATATTAGTTGGGAGTTGTGGAACAAAAGGGGTAGCCGGTGTCATTGGTGACGACCGTACATCAATACTTGCACGACGATTCCGAGGATCAAGAAGCTCTGGGGGGGATTCTGGCCTTTTTGGAAGTGGACGGTAGGAACTACAGAGGGGATCACGATAAGGTCAGTGATTACAGCAAACTCTTAAAGCATGAAGACGGACTGCCGTCGGCTGGTTGGAAGTTGGGTGGGTTGTGACTGACTCGAGGATGACGTTGATGACGTTGAGGCGGAAGGCGACCGAGAAACATGTACTGGGGGGATAGGAAGGCGACGATGAGAACTGGGAGGGCGAGTTTGTGATAATTTGGAGGGAAAGGGCACGGCAGGATAGGGAGCACCATGATGAAAGGGAGCGGGAACTTGCGGAGATGAATAGCTAGAGTCGATTGAGACAGAAACCCTTGCGCCGCGTTGCTGCCCTTCGAGGGCAGACCTGAAGACGGTTGGAGGATCTACCATGACTGGATGGAACGGCGTCTTTGGGGCGAGTTATGTTGGCGATGTTCTCTACCAACTGATCTTTATGTGCGAGCAGTGAAGCATAATTAACCTGCTGTGTAAGGAGGAGGGGTTTGAGATGGCAATTTGCACAAGCGAATCTCCAATGAGTTCAGAACTCAGAAGCCAATCCTGTGGTCGCATCTGAGGTCGTTGGGCGAGGTAAGACACCCGCGGAGCATGAGTCACAGTGCATGCGTGTCTGAAGAGCACTGGTTATCGCCAGTCTAAGATGGGTACCTTCGCTATCACCTCCGAGCCCATGGTCGAACCGTCTCCGAGTCACTCTCGGTTAGTGTTGCGCGAGTCAAGACCTCAGCGTTCGTCATTACATGGAGATTAGGCGCATACCGTATGTGCAATGTCTTCAAAAAGTTTGAATATAACTACCTCCCTTCCTAGCCACGCGAATGGAAAAACCAGGGAGTGATATGATTACCACAATGAACGGTTCTCAAAGTATCGCCCTCGTGCCCCTGCGCTAAGGATGTGAACGGCAAATTCGCCAGCATCTACCATGGCCCAACCGTCGTGCATGTCTTTCCGAGTTTTCTTTGAGAGCTGGAGGGGCGGGTCCATGGATAATAGCTGCACAATACCTGAGTATGGACTACCGTTGACTGACGGTGTTCTATAACGCACCGTTTTTCGGACGAGCCGTACAACAGACTCGATGGATCCGCGCCTCTCTGTCCCTTCTTTAACCTACACAAGACGTAAGCTATGACATGACGCAAGATAACTAAAGCCAGTCGCACTTGCGCCAAGACGATCCAGTTCCATAAGTTCCCGGGATCGAGAAGACCTTCACCGGAGTATGTGCCGCCACGTTTGCGACGACCTCTCGGAGCGGACAATGGAAGTGGAGGGCCTGCTGGTTGTGGGATAGGGTCACGCACGAGTAATTTGGAAGGTTCAAGGTGTGGGGATTGGGCTAGTTGCGCGTGGAGGGTTTGCAACGCAACGGGAATGCCAGGTGGAAGAGGGGGTAGCGTTTCTTTCTGAGAGGTTGTTTGTTGGGTAAGTGATGCCTCCGAGGAGTCGATGAACCATGGCACGCGGGAGGATAAAGAAGAGGAGGATAGGTACCGAACTGAGCACCTTGTCGCTGTGTGCCGCAACATGTGCATGGATAAGAGTGCCGCTGAGTACCGTGACCGCGCTCAACGAATCACTCGGATGAAATAGGGTCAGATGAAATAGTGATGCACACTGCAATATACAATTGGATCTCTCAACCAACTCTGTGATTCCATGTCCTATCCCACGAAAATCAAAGCCGTCGCTATCAATGAGACCGGTGGCGTCGAGGTCATCGAGAACCTCGAAGTGCCCTTCCCAGAAGTCAAGCCGACTGACCTCCTCGTAAAGGTGCATCATCCGTCTCTACCATTATGATGGGGATCGAGGTTCGATACTGTCTCGCAGGTTGAATGGGTCGGTGTCAACTTCGTCGATACTTATTTCAGGTAATGCTAGCCTGAGGGTATCTCGATTGACACCTGTAGGCCCATACCTGACTACACGCCCAGGTCTGGCCTGTATCCGATTCCGAACCGACAGCGCGCCCTTCCTATTGCCTCAGAGGCATCTGGAATCATCGTGGAGCTGCCCTCTGATCCGTCTGTTCTCGAGAACTCGGATTTCAAGAGTCGAGGTTTCAAAAAAGGGGGCTACGTTGCGTTCGTAAGTTTATTGAGGGATTTTCGTTCTTCATTTCTCTACGGTATCTCTATTATTAATAACACCCACCCTCATTAGAACGCTTTGGGCTCACTCCAGGAGTATGTTGCAGTGGACTGGCTCACAACCGCCTACCCTTTACCAGACCAGATTCCTACTCGTGTCGCTGCCGCCGCGCTCATTCAAGGCCTCACAACACTCGCGCAAGTGACCGAGTCCTATTACGTGAATGATGGAGACACTGTTCTCATCCACACTGTGGCCGGTGGTGCTGGACTGCTGCACGCTCAGGTGGCCAAGGCTCGTGGTGCCACAATTATTGGAACTACCTCCTCTACAGAGAAGGCGGAGCTTGCGAGGGCACATGGTGCTGACCATGTTATCCTCTACAAACAGGAGAACGTAGTCGAACGCGTGCTCGAGCTCACGAATGGCGAAGGAGTGAACGTGATCTACGACGGCGTAGGGAAAACAACGTGAGCGCATTCGCAACACAGGGATGTCCCTGACAGACTGCAGGTTCGACGACGATTTTAAGATGATCAAACGCAAGGGGACCATCGTATCCTTTGGAAATGCATCTGGCCGAGTTGAACCCGTGGACCTATCTAAACTCACCGAGAAGAACGTCAAGCTGCTTCGTCCCACGTGGGCTCCTTGCGTTTCCCACACCTTGTGTGCCCCGCTCACACGTCCGTGCTTCATGCTTCCAGGTTAGGCAAGTACTTGGTGACACTCGAAGAACGCAATCGTTATAGCGCGGAGCTCTGGAAATTGATATCTAGTGGGGCCCTGAAGATCAACATTCACGCGGAGTACCCTTTTACGGCCGAAGGCGTCCGCCAGGCCCATGTCGACCTTACGACGGGTAAGACGACTGGCAAACTTCTGATTAAAGTTGCCGATTAGCTGGATTTCTTCACATGAGGCTTGAACGAGGCCGGGCAGTGCGTTATTGCAACTGTATGTATGTACCAAGAACACGTGAAATGCAATAATCTGGTGTGTTTTCTACCTCGAGGATAACGTAACTAGCCTATCTGTGGCGCTAGTCCGCTGTCGCGTCCCGCTACTACAGGGGGAGTTCCCTATACCCGGATGGAGAGCCTCGTGGTTAACGCGTGTAGGTGACTTTCTCCTCGGCTTAAAGCATCCAGGATCCCTTCAAGCTTCTCTTCACAATCACCATCATGTCTCTACTTCCCGTTGCCGTCGTCGTCGTCGCCTGTTTCTTCCTTTTCAGAATGCTGGGTGGGAAGACAGAGAAAGCCGCACAGCCACAACTCCCCCAAACTTCCCAACCTCCCCAACGCAGAGACAGCTCGGAGTCGGGATCGAAGCCTGTTCCATTAGATGGGTTTGCATCATTTCACTTTGTCGAGGGCAATCCCTTTGCCAAACATACGCCAAGCACGCCACCGAGGCGTCATCCCTGCCGAGTCTGCGGAATACCTTCCATCAGGCGCTGTATTCACTGCAAGTCAGCGTATTACTGCTCAAGAGAGCACTGCATACAGGTATGTTTCCGCAGCCTACGGTGGGCTAGGCATCTGATTCTGCAAATTTTGTAGGATTGGCGGACGCACAAACCGCACTGTTTACCCAGCCTATCCCGTAGTCGTTCGCCCTCAAGGACACGCCATCTTCCAGATGCTGCAGAGCGTGCGAAAGGACTTCGCCCAGGTGACACTACCACTGTCGCAGCGTACTTCTTCGGCGTCGATGCAGATGAGCCACGCATTGTCCAAGTCACCTGTACGCTGAAGGAGCCCGAAGAAGATGGCTACATGGGACACAGCCCTAATTTCAAGGAATATGCGCAATGGCCTGCGCTAGGGTACATCGGGGTGCGGCGTGAGGCACCTTCACCGACGGCGCCTTTACTCCCTCACTCGCTGTCGTTGTTCTTCCATGAGTTCGGCGTTATTGATAACCAGCGCCCAAATCGGTGTGTCGAGAAACTAGTCGGGGGGAAGGGAAAGACGCACCTGCAGTGGGTGGGGGACATCATGCTTTTCCGTGACGAAGTCTCCGATAGGTATTGTGATGTCACGGAAGAGGACTTGGCTCCTGCCATCGAGTACTTCCGGGATCACGGCCGCTTGTAATACGTGGATGCTAATGAGCCCTTAGAATAGAGATTTTATTTTATTCCTGTATCCTGATCTTAATGCCTTGAATAGAGATTTCATTTATCCCCTCATGGCCTCCTCCCTCATGCCTGACGTTTGTTAATATCCAAAGCTTGACTGATGAACGAAAAGTTCATGGTTAGAAGAATCGCATATGAGGATTTGCCGAGCTGAAAATGTTGTCCACACATTGCAAGAAGTGACTATATTCTATCTGGAGCAGAGCACCGAGACTACCGAGGGCACTGAATCTAGGGCCATTGGCACCGGTCGCCCGGACCTCACATGTGTCAAGTCACCCGTCGACACCGCCTGAGATGCGCTGACTTCGAGCATCCACGCGATGCGATCTCTCAGGGACACGGAGTAAGCAGCTGTGTTGGGGACGAGAACCTGGTTTCAGGGTTCAGTATAAGTTGAACGGCAGGAAGAAGCTCACGATCAACCCACCGTTTTGATCATTGCACAATTGAATGGCGGTGATTGTGCGTGCAGTCGATGGACACCGATCTGTCCTATACCCGTAGGTTCCTCGACCCGGCGTGATATCTTCGTGTCATCCGAAGCTTCCTGGCATAAAATCAATCAATCGTGATTCGATATTATCCCTGATGCGGCAAACAAAGTGTGGTACTTGTTCCGCTGGATGATCAGAAAGCGAGTTGGCTTCGTGGAAATCTGCGTCGCCACACCATCATATTCGGGGGAACCATGAGCCCGAAAACAACCGGAAGATCTTCGCAAGGAAAGGACTCTCTCAATCGGAGTCCTGGATTTACGAGGCCGGTGCCCGTCGACCGCTGGTCGTGATGAATAACAGCCGGCCACCCCACACCCCTGATATGAAAGAACTATCGAAGGGAAGAGTACAGAGATCGGGTGGGGGGGGGAGGGGTGTGAGAGCGACACCCGAGCACCTGGGTCCCTAGAAATGGGAAGTATCTCGCTGGGGCGAGTTCAAGTTGGCATGAGATGAGACGCAAACGGCCATCTATCGATCTTTCATTCTGACTTTAGTTGACCGTCGCAGAATGATCATGGACGAAGCTGGACCTGCTCTTCACCGAACGGCTATGTTTCGTTGAAGCTTGAAGCTTGGTCGCGTGAGTAGGCGAGGACGTGCCAGTGTGCGTCACGTTCCCTTTCCGAGCGAGCGTCCAGGCATGCCAGACTCGACACCAGTCACAGTCCTCCGTCCTCCGTCAACGACCGCGACTTTCACCCTCCAAGAGCAGCAGCAGTCATAATGGCCATTCGCGCTGCCATTACTATATCCGCCACATCTTTTCTCCTCGGTATGTGCCCGTACAAATTTGTTGCTTGCAAGCACTTTATTCCCGGTCCACTCAAACCCCATATGCGTTTGTAAAACAGGCGTGCTTTTCACCCACTGGATTGCAGATTCACTTACCCTCTGGAAGACACCTGTCACCGATGCTCATCTATGGGTCGCAGCCAGGTATTACCATGTGCTTACCAAAGGGGCACCAGGAGTTGGCTACGTCGTTGCCACTGCTGCTACGCTTGGTGCCGTCACAATTCTCTGGAGTCTCCGCGACGGCGAGGCGGGAAATTTGATGTTCGACGGTGGCAGTATCTGTGAGTTCCCTACCATCTTTTTTACACCTTTTTGCAAATTTCATCGTCCCTGCCTCCTCATCCTGACTGCCCCAATTAGTCCTGTACAGTACCGCCATTGCCATCTATGTACAGTCTGTGCTTCCCAGTACGTTCACTGCCAGTGGTCCAGCGCGCTTTCTCGTCGCCGCTCGCTCATGCCTCGCGTACTTGCTCCATTTCAGGCATATTCACCAACTATGTCGCGCTCCCACCCGACCACCCTGGTGCCAGGTTCCCACCTGACCTGCGCACGCCAACGCTCGGACTCGCATCGAGCCATCTCATCTGCAGCGTCGCACTTACAGGTGTGCTCGCCCTGCAGACAGGCAGATGGTGGGCCGAGCGTGCAGATGACGATGCTAACGCCGCGGAGGAGCTCAGCGCGTCTGGTCGTGGCAGCGGCGAGACGGAAGGCAGCAAACCGGGACCTAAGAAAACTGCGCAGGGTGAAGGCCCGGCGGGGCTAACGACTGTGTCAATATGAAGGACGGATGCTGGGATGATTTCCTTTCCCCATGTTATATCTTACGCTGGACGAGACTTTTTTTCTCTTACAAAAGGGCTTGAGGTCTCATGCACAGAAGGTTTTTGGCTTACGATAATTCACTAACGGAACGAGAGGTGAAATAAGAAATATACGGGTGTATATATAGGGAGAGTGGTGATTATGTAGCTTGGCTACGATGTTACTCTTGTACGATGTCCTCCTTGCGCGGTTTAGACTCCTTAATTTCACCCAACAAGTTCCGCGCGTCTGTCTCGTCATTCTCGATCACGATCCCCAGCCCTTCCTCGCGTGCGAGTCCGAGGACGTGCTCAAGCTCAACGTAACCGTCGTGGTCAACGTCCAGCTTGTCAACAACATGCGCAACTACGTCCTCCTCGGGTCGATGTCGGATCATTGACAGTGCCTTGGCGAGGTCCCGTATCGGGATGCGACCTGCCGCGTCACATGCAATAAGTTGCAGCGAGCTGCCCACACGCGCGTCGTACTCTTCAAGTTGCTTATCTAGTTTTGTTACCATGTTGCATATGCGCTTCAAAAGTGCCGCCGCTTTGGGGTCCTATTCGTGGGGTAGCCCGTCAGTGGGCATTCGAAACATGAAGGAAAGTCGTACTTCGGCTTCCTCGCTCGCAGCCCGTTGGTTCTCTTCTATAAGGCCATGCAACTCATCACGTTCCTTGAGTACGGACGACTTTGCGGAGAGCACCGAGATCACTTCGACAAGTTCCTTCAGCTGCTCTGCCGTCATGCGCGTGTCTTCTTCTGAGGGCTCAGAGCGCAGCTGTCATCAAGCCTTCGTCAGCCAGTTCTCCCCGTAATAAAAAGCACACAAAGCATACCTCCGAGTCAGGGAGCAATGACTCGGCCATGCGTGTTTCCTCCTCACGCTTTGTACGCTCTGAAGCTTCGCGTCTTGCGCGCCGCGCATCCTCCTCCTTCTGTTCTTGCTCCTCCTCATCTTCTATTAGTTCTTCTTGCTGCTGCAGCACCTCAAGTCGCTGCTTGTATGACGCCTTTTCCGAGTCTACTTCCAGCTCCGCTTCACTCAACTGACATCCCATCAGTCACGATGTCGGAAGACTAAATAAGGAAAAATAGCGCACAAGATTGTCCGGCAATCCGCTGAGCACATATTCGAGACTGCGCACGACAGTCACCTGGCTGGTCTCATTTTCTCCAGGCTTGCGGTCAAATTCAAATGCGCGCCCGAGGATGAGTAGAACACCCGAGACGCGCTCACTGAGATGCAGGTCGATCCAAGTCTTAAGATCCTCGCGTAGGCGCGCCGGGCTTACACCGTAGGTGCGGATACCTCGACTTTGGCTCGCGTGTTGCAATTCGGCTGTGCTCAATTCAGCAACACCCTCCGCGAGAATCACTTGATCATCGCGGCGAAGTTGCAATAATCGCGACCGTATTGCGCCACGTAGGAAGTTGTCCGTGCCGAAAGCATTAAGGCCCATGTATCGACACATTGAAGTCAGCTGTGGACGTGAGAGGTTGTCGAGAGTAAGGTCATCATCAAAGAGCTTGGCGACATTGATGATATCTTCATTAGAGGGCGATTCGCCCGTTGAACGCACCTTAACGAAAACATGTTGGGCTCGGAAGGAGGACAATTAAATAGATGCGTACTTTGCGGAAGAACTCCTTGAAAGCATCACTACCCAGGATATGAGCGTTCGCTTTGAGGCCAGATTCACGAAGCGTCTCCTGAAGGAACTTGGCCATCTCAAGTCTCATGCGGAGTAGCTTTCGGGACTTTTCTTCCTGTGAAACAAACAAACGTTAATGGGATTCTTTGGTTAAAATAAACAGGCACATGCAGCTGCGAACTTGTCCTCAAACGTAGAAGGAAGCATGTTTGGGAAGAGCTTGAGGGCGACCGGGAGCAAGAACTCCATGAAAGGAACAACGATGAAGACGGCAAACGGTATTACTCGAAGCAAGTCTTGTGTCGTCCGTCGAAGCTGAGCATTTAGCCATTGTAGTCAGTACTCGAACTGGCCAGGTAAGTACTACATACCTGCCTCCGCTCACGGCGTGTGAGGGTCTCACCTTGGAGAATTTTTCTCTGTAGGCGCGCGGAGATGCGGACCTCTTTGGCGAGAAGTTTAGAGCCTTGCCAGTAGTGCTGTGCCTCATGTTTAATCTTGTTCCATACACGCGAGAGCATGGGCTCTACTGGCTTGGCATTTTTTGTTGCTGGTGGGGACGGAGAGGGAGAGGAAAGGTCATCTGTTGCCTTAGTCGACTGGAAACGACTTGATGGATTCGCCTGGATAAGTCGCTGAGGCACGGGCAGAGCGCGTTGCGCGTGGAAATATGTGACTACACGGGAATGCGTCCCATAGCTGCGACGGACTACACCGATGAGTGCGAGTGGCGGGGAACGAGGCAACCATAGAGACATAAGAAAAGGTGCCGTGGGGCAGGGCGCGGCGAAGGAGCGGAAGGAGTCGGAAGTGGCGGCGCGGCGCGCTCTGGATGACTGTGATGGCAGTCTCACTAGACCCAACTAGCAGAGAGTACAAACGCGCTAGGAGACACCACTATAAAAC
The DNA here is from genome assembly GCA_963926505.1 of Russula olivacea. Taxonomy (NCBI): domain Eukaryota; kingdom Fungi; phylum Basidiomycota; class Agaricomycetes; order Russulales; family Russulaceae; genus Russula; species Russula olivacea. The sequence continues at coordinate 1,237,529 of OZ004884.1, forward strand.
CACTAAGAATCGCATAGAAGGCTTGGATACAGATTGGACACCTTTCAGGGTAGCAGAAAAGAAGTACAAAGCCCGCTTTCCTCCTCCAGATCTTTCGGACGTGCTTGATCTTGCTTTGCTGGACGAGACCAGATCCTCAGAGGTTGAGCGGGCAGGGTGGAAAGGCCGCGCAGACGCCGTTCTAACGAAGGAGATTGGTCTCAGAGATGCCCAAGCTACTACTGCGCGCAAGGCATTTGCAGTGACTGGCATTCCTGGTGTGTAGAATTCAATGACCCTACACGGCTCAGGCTTTGTATCCTCGTTCTGACATTCACTTCATAGGTTTAGTAATTCTACCGTCATTTGTCTCGGGGGGCACACAGCGCGACCTGATCCGATGGTCCCTTGGCGAACACGCTAGACACCCAAATGAGACGAATCTCGATGCGCACTACGTCCTCCCTCCATCCGGCCTTTGGTCGACCTACCTACACTCGCCAGAGGCTATCATTCAGCCTCGTGCCCCTTCCTTAATGACCTCACCGCCGCAGGATGCCTCAGGCCCGCGACATCTTGTCTCGAATACTCCTGCCTCGCCCGCAATGTTCTCGCTCCTTAAGAGCACACCAAAGCCCCCACCAGCACCATCCATACACGTGCAACCGCTCAGCGCCGGCGAGCTCCTCCCGCGCCTGCGCTGGGCAAACATCGGTTGGTCATACCATTGGGGCACGAAGCAGTACGACTTTACTCGTGAGGTGCTGCCGGTTGGTGAGCCATTCCGCAAGGTCTGTATTGAAGTAGTACGCAGCATCAATTGGCACGACGTGTTCGGAAGCCCAGACGCAGAACCACTTGATGGCTGGGGAGAGGATGGCCCCGACTGGCAGACTTGGGGGGAGACATATGGTCAGTGCCCATGTGGTTGTTGTGCCCGCATCATCCGCACATATGGTTGTCACTCAAGTTGTGCTCTTGCAGAATCTGACGCGGGCATCGTTAACTTCTACCAAACGAAAGACACCCTGATGGGTCATGTCGACCGCTCCGAGATTTGTGCCACTTCACCTCTTGTCTCCATATCGTGAGCTTCCCCCTGTTCCCATCACTTTTACTAATCTTCGGTCCATTACTAGCCTCGGAAACGCCGCAATCTTTCTCGTCGGTGGTCTCACGCGCGATGTCGCACCAATTCCGATCTTGCTGCGCTCTGGCGATATCATTGTCATGTCCGGACCTGTGTGCCGTCGCGCATACCACGGCGTTCCACGCATACTCGAGGGAACGCTACCGGCTTATCTTGGGGAGGGTACCAATATCGATGACGAACTGTGGACACCGTATGCGCGGTACATGGACACGACGCGAATCAACATTAATGTACGGCAAGTATTTCCCAAGGGGTTCAACCCTGGTCTCGCACAAACTTAAGACCGTCGCAATGCTTTACTTTCCGGTGCAGCTGTTGTCCGTGGCTTGGGCAATACTTTTTACATCATCCCTCTCAAATTTCGTGTGTAACCGATAGCTGCATTATTGTGTGTAATGAATGGTTTATTGCTATAATCTAAATATATAGAGCATTTTTGAGAGGAGTGGGAAGAAGGCAAAATAGCTAAGAGCAGTTTTGCTATGACGAAGCTACTAGACAAGCTGCGCTCCCAATGTGCCGTCGTACGTCATGGTGGTCAACGTCGTGGGCTGGGTGTCTGAGGTCAGTCTCGTCTGATGCACGAAAACGGTGAGCATACGTACAGTCTTCAACTTCTCCCCAGCGCTCGATCTGGCTTGCAACCTCTACCTGAGATGCCAGCGCAGCCTGCTCAGCATTAACACGACCATGTACAAGTGCGAGTGCTATTATGAACGACTTGGTTGTAAAAGTCACGCGCTCCATCGCTGTCCACAACAAATATTTAATGAATGACCATAGAGAACAATGAATGATACGCAACCGGCCATCTGCCAGGGATCGAAGCCCTGAAGCACATTATCGAGCTTCTTCTTCGTCGCTTCTGGCTGAGCATTGAGTAGTAGGGAGTTGGAGGTGAGAAGCTCGACGTCAAAGGTATCACGCGCCCAGGTGAGCAGGGGGTCCCAGTGGTCCTTTTGTAGAAGTACGAGGGGCTCGGGATACTCCTGGTGAAAGCTAACCCACCGTGTGTCAGGCGAGTGAGTATGACTGGTAAGGATTTGGGTACCATACCAGATAGTATCGGTGTCGAGGTACTTGAACATGGCGGTGCGGACGTCGGCGCGCTTCGTAGCTTCATTCATCGTGTCTATGGCACGTGCTGCCAGAGAAGTCTACTCTCGTATTTAATTGACAGACATAAAGCGCTTGACAAGGTGCTGAACATAGATCACATACCATGGGCAGCGCATGCGATTTGAGTACATCGCGTTGATTCTCCCACTCTGTCACGATAAGCGTTGCAGCAAGGCGTTTTGAACGAGGCAGTAATAACGGTTTTCCCGCAGGCGTCTTGAGAGAGCGCGAGTCAAGCGTAATAGAAAGGGCGTCTCCTCTCTCCTGGAGGTTAACAGTTTTCCAAAACCGCGTGAGGGTTGCCTCTGCACCTGTGCATATATAAGTTACCGGATGGGAGACAGAAGGATACACACACGATTCGTTGCGGAAGCAGGCGTGCTACGAACTGATGGTGTGGTCGATACAAACCTGCGAAAGCTCCGGGTAATGCGCTGGGTAGACCGTGTTGACGTGCGGGCCCGCAAGACAGCGCGACCAAGCATCCTCTGTGAGTGCCGTGTCGCGACTCGGAGTAAAACTCGGAGGTGAGATTGAACCGGGCCGCAGTTTCCGTTCCAGCAACCACGTGGAGTCACCCAGCCACAGACGCGTCGTGAAAGGTCACCGCGACGGTAAATCAGTCGATCGCTGCGATGCGGCACCCCGAGTCTAAATCCACACAAAAAACTGGTGCTGGGCTGAGGCAGCCTATGATTTCCAGCTTCTTCTCCCAGCCCTCAAAGGGCGCTGGTGCTGGTTCTGAACCCCTTTCGAGCTCCAGCTCGCCAATAGACCTCACCATTTCAGACGACGACGAGCCACGGGCCAAGAAACAAAAGATGACACATGGGCCAACCTCGGATTCTAATACTCAACGCCAGCATCAAAGCCCGCATCCCCCTGCTTCTCGATGGCGCTATGTCCCTTCACAATCGCCGGAGAAATCCCCCGCCGTAGACCCAGAGGCTAAGAAGCGGCGTGAACTATTCGCGAAGCAACTCTTGGCAGATAACAGCTCATTCGTTGATATAACTGGGCCCTCGGATGGGCATGGGCTTCCGAGTGACCAAGCGGACGGGGAACCGACCACTTCTGGTGTTGAGACAGACAGCGAGTTCAAACAATTGCAAGAGTTGTTCGCTCGAAAAACAGAACAGAAGAAAAAGAGAAAGGTGACCCAGGAGCGAACCTCGAAAAAGCAACCAGAGTTCGGCCCCAGCGGCGAGCCGTACACTGCTCTGGAGCTGCAGGTATGGAGTTTCCTCACTGACAGGCTCACGAGTGTTCATAACGAATAGGTTCTTCAACTCAAAGCGAAACATGAAGGCACACTTCTGATGATAGAGGTCGGTTACAAGTACAGGTTTTTTGGGGAAGATGCGAAGGTTTGCTTATCCTGGTTCACACTGTGATCATTCACTCATTTCATGCTCAGACTGCCGCCGAGGAACTCGGAATTGTTGCATACCCGGATCGCAACTTTATAGTCGCATCGATACCTACTCACCGACGTGACATTCATCTTAGAAAGTGACGATTTTGGCATTCAATGGATTCCTCATCTGACTCCTTTGAAAGGCTGCTATCTCGAGGCCACAAAGTTGGCATAGTGGGCCAAACAGAAACCGCTGCGCTAAAGAAAGTTGGCGAGAACCGTAATGCTCCTTTCGAACGAGAACTCACACATCTTTACACCGCCGTAACGTGAGCTGGCGGCGCTGTTTTATATTGTGCCACCATATACTGATTGCCCTTAGATATGTTGACGACATCGATTCCGTTGACGATGTGGATCCAAATGACGCGCCATTGTTAATGTGCCTGGTCGAACAGCTGCGAGGTGGCATGGGAGCCGATGAGAGGGTCAACATTGGGATGATTGCCATCTGTCCTAGCACGGGCGACGTTGTATGGGATGAGTTTGAAGGAAAGTGTCTTATCGGGCGCTTTTCTGATGCCGCTGAGAACTCATAAGCCCCCTCAGATGGCCACATGCGTACAGAGCTGGAGGTGAGTTTTTCTGACTTTGCAATTGTCTACCAACTTCTCGCCATTCATGTATCTTTCTCAGACGAGGATGGTTCATTGTAAACCTGCGGAGCTACTACTGGCCGAGCAGGGACTGACAACACCCACTGAACGAATGCTCAAGCATTTCGCTGGGTGCGTACCTTGGATCCCGCTAGTGCGCAAAGATTGACGCCAATTCTCTCATCAGGAGCATTACAACAGAACGCAGAATTCGTATAGAACGGCACAAGAATCTCATGTCATATACCGATGCGTTCGATTTCGTGTCCAAGTTTTACACACAGAAGACCCATGGTGGAAAGGCGTCGACAAGTTTCACATCAGGTCTGTACTTGACCCCACTCGTCCGCCTTGGGGTGTTGAAACTCGACAGGGAAGTTGATGGCTGAAGTAACTGATTTTCCAAAACAAGTTGTTGTGGCCCTAGCCCAGTGTATTGAATACTTGTCGGCTTTTCGCGTTGCTGATGCATTGCTGGCGACAAACTTTTTTGCCAAGTTCACGACCAGGGCGCACATGCTTCTCAATGCCAACACCCTCACAAATTTGTGCGTAGTGTGCTCCCATTGCGAAACAGTGGAAGCTAAAGATACAGAAACAGAGAGATTTATCAGAATGACACCGATTTTACAAGTAAAGGATCTTTAATGTGGATTTTGAATAAGACTGTCACGAAGTTTGGCTCGAGACTACTGCGTAGCTGGGTTGGGCGGCCTCTCATGGACATGGTGTAAGTTCGCTCACTGATAACATCTGATAACATTCCGCGTGTTCATGGGAAAGCAGGGTGCTGCAAGAGCGAATTGGTGCTGTTGAGGATCTTATTTCAACTCCGTTGCAACATTTGCATACACTGCGCCCAGTTTTAAGGGGTCTACCGGATCTGGCTAAAGGCCTGTGCCGAATTCAATACGGAAAAGTATACGACTTTTCGTACGTGCTGGTCATTTTGCTGAGATAGTTCTTTGCAGTGCACTCCTAAAGAGCTAGCCATTTTGCTCCCGGCATTCAACAAAATCGCCACTGCCTTTCCACCCTTTGAATCTTCTGCTGCAGTAGGGTTCAAGTCAGAACTCCTCAACGGTATTTTCTTCGTGCTACCTTTACTACGGGAACCTGTCCAACAGCTCATCGATGCGGTTGTGTTGAAGAAGGCATCAGCTGGGAATAAGGCTGAAATGTGGGCCGATCTAGAGCGATACCCGGAAATTGCAGATGCTGATGGTGTAAGCGCACGTGGCCCTATCTATCATCTGCGTCTTTTACTAATTTGTAATAAAGGCGATATTACTGGTAGAGAAGGAGCTTGACGATCAGCTCAAAATCAGTAAGTAGAGGAGCCAGATATCTGTGGCAAAATTCCTGACTGGTTCAAGTTAGGGGGCAATTGAAGAAGCCAGGGCTTCAGTGGACCACTGTCTCCGGCGATGAGGTGAGAGAGGCTCACTGTATACTTTGGTTTCTGATCGAGTATGTAGTATCTGGTGGAAGTCAGTCGCTCTGAAGACATGACCAAGATTCCACACACGTGGTTCATGCACAGCAGGTGAAGTCCATCTGTTTTATCCTGACTATCGACTCATTCAAAGCAGCACGAAGAAAGTGCGTAGATACTATACCCCTGTGGTAAAAGAAAAACTTGCCCTGCGAGATCAATTCCGGGAGACGCGTGACGCGGCCGCTAACAAGGCATTCCTCTCCTTTCTCGAAGATATCGCACACAGTCAATACGCAATCTTGCGTGACGCTGTGAATAAACTCGCCACAATCGACTGTCTACTCAGCCTCGCCCTCGTTGCCATGCGCAACGACTATGTCAAGCCGCATTTCACTGCCGAGGAGGATGTTCTCGAAATCGTTGACGGGCGGCACCCGATGGTGGAGGCGTTACGCGTGGATCCGTTTGTACCAAATAGTGTCGTTCTCGGCGACGGCAAGCCTCGCAGCAAGATTATCACGGGTCCGAACATGGGCGGAAAGAGTTCAGCGGTACGCATGATTGCCCTCATCACCATAATGGCGCAGATTGGGTCGTACGTGCCTGCAGCAACTGTGAGGCTGAGTATGTTGGACGGTGTTCTAACGCGCATGGGCGGTACGTACATCAGTCTCAATAGATCGATTTGGCAGTGACCTTAATTGTGCTCAACAGCCTCGGACGAACTCGCGCGAGGACGCTCGACATTTATGGTCGAGATGTCAGAGACGAGCGACATTCTGGTAAACGCCACGAACAAGAGTCTGGTCATCCTTGATGAGCTTGGCCGGGGCACATCAACCTTCGATGGTGTACGACTTTTTCTGTGCTTGGGGACACCCAATCCTGCAGAAATCTGACGTGTATTTTAGATGGCTATCGCTCACGCCGTTCTTCACTACCTTGTAAATACGAAACGCTGCAAGACCCTCTTCATCACTCACTACCCACTCGTTGGTGCGGAACTAGCGCGACAGTTCCCCGCGGACGTTCAAAACCTTCACATGGGTTTCTCTGAGGACACACGAATCAATGGAATGCGGGAGATCACTTTTCTGTATCGCCTTACGAAAGGTCTGGCCACAGAGTCGTTTGGGATCGAATGCGCACGGCTTGCGGGAATCGCGGAGGATGTGCTGGAGACAGCTGCGCAGCATGCAGACAGGATGCGTGTTTTAGTTGAAGAGAAGACGAAACGGAGTAGGTAAGTATTTGTACAATCGCTTCCGTCGTTTCTTGTAGGTTGACACCAGGAAAAGAGTACGAAGGGCGTTGAAATTGTTGAGCACTTGTTCAAGTGACTCTATCGTCGATGTTAAGGTTGCAATGGAACGGCTACGACGCGCAACCCTTCCGGTTGAGAATGAGGAGTAACGCATCACGAAAATTACCAAAATAAGATCGGAGATGATCAGGCTTGATCAAGTGCATCATGTCCATCATGCCGATCATGGTTCGGCATGTATGATCATGTATGATGAAGGTCGGGATTCCTCGTAGGCTTGTTGATAGTTCTATGTCAAGACAGCTGAGTATGATCAGTGTGAGTAGTTTTAAGCATCGGTAGTTCTCTTGATCATATCCAGCTCATCTCGATCATGTTGGCAGGACATGATCTAGTCTGTTTTACTTAACCATTCATGATCAATGTCTATATATTCACACAGTAATTGAATAAAATTTGTAATTTAATTTCTACCTAACTACTAACTACACATGGTACACGCCAGAACTGCACGCAGGGAGGGAATACTCGTCAATGACCTAAAGACCAGGACGAGGCTCTGATACAAGATCTGGAAGTCATTGAATGCGGTCTTCATATCGGTATGTGAGCCCTTTCATCATCTGTCGCTACGAGCTCTTCAGGATTGATGACGGCACAGTCTTGCTCGAAGGCTGGCGGGATCTCCGCCCGGACTGAGTATCGTGTACAACATTCGAAATATACGGAGCGTACCGCCACCGTTCTTATACGCTGCAATACACTCGTACTTCTCCGTTCGGACCTAAGGCAACTTTAACTCTTAAGTAAATATGCAAGACTGGAAGAAAATCACAGTACGAGGTAAGCCATTCTTGTCGAAGTTGCTCGCATCCTGGCAGTCGAGCATGTCATGGAGCGTCACAACCTTCCGATCAGAATCGGCGATCTGTGGAGAGTGAGAAGTTCAATAGAGTATATCCAAGGAAGATACAATGGGATCCTGGACGTCAAGCACATCCGAGACATCGTTCAGCGGGATGAGTTGCCCCGCGTGGAGGGTCCGGGTGCGTCAGGCATGAGGCACTGGGGAGGGTGTCTGGGTAGGCGCGAACTGTCCAGGTCCAGGGTGTCGCATAGCATCGGGTCAATGTGCCCGTCCCTCACAACAACCCATATCGACCGACGAGCCCACTTAAACCGTTCTGGCGTCGTCTCGAAGGGCGAAAAGTAAAGGAAAATGGTCAGTAGTTAGGAGACGAGGCTAGGACTGTAACTTATGTGAGGGGCGTACTACTGCCGCGTAGTTGTGGCTAGTGCTGATCGTCGTTGCCCTATGGTCAAAAGGAGAGGGTAAAAACCGGAGGAAAAGGGAGGAAAGGAGTGGCTGTGAGGGCGTGAAGGGATCGGATTTGCTCGCAGTTGTCTTGTACCGGAGGTCGAGGGGAAAGGTGATGAGCGCGAAGCAATAAAAGGGAGAGTGAAGCGATGATAGACATGCGTGTGAAACTATACAGTTGTGGCTGACGGGCACTCCGATGCGGTTGTTCCGCTCCGGTAGCATATCTCCCATTACTGATCGCTTCAGTGACGCATTCCAGTGACGCATTCATGGTTTACGAGCACACTTACAGGCCAGATCCCTCCTCAAATTGGTTTAGACTTAGCGTACCTGCTGGTCAAAAATGACGGAGCCCCACTGGCAGTGCTAGTGGGGCTCCGGGGTACGTTTGACAACCCCCTGAACCGCATACCATCCCTTACCGTCCCACAGCAGCAACCTCCACTCCACTACTGTATTTATACATCCCGCTTCTCTCAACCCGTGTCCTCCCCATCCGTCATCACATGCCTCAGTTTCGTACCCCCTTCCTCCCCAGGTCAACCTCCCACTCTCTCCATCACCCGTAAACGTGCATTCGGGCGAAGCTATTCATCGCACGATCATGAATCGCCTCAGTGCACTAGAGGCAAATACAATGCTTCGTGCACGCTACGTCGAGGAGCAGACGAGCGCCATGCGGGAGATGCTTCGACGTCTGGGTGAAGATGTGGGTGGTCTTGAAGGCATCGGTTGAGCACAGGCTCAGATGTATGCTCACTCCATCAGCAATTTGGGCAGAGGAGATGCAATCGCGGCCCAAGGCTGCCCTTATCTCTTACAGTCGAGACCTGTCATTCCAGCCCAGGGTATCAAGGAGAAGGTCCCTCGATGATGACTCGGAGGTCACTCTGCACAAGCACCTCTCACACGTCCAACGACTTGTCTTGTCCGGAAAGCTAGAGTCTCTTGCACCCGCCTACCATGCCTGCTCCGCATCTTGAATTGCTCGAGTTGCTTCGGAATCGGAACGTGCCTCAATTTCGCGAGTTGTGTCGTGCCATGAACTCGATCTCGCGGACACGCTCATACTCAGTCGGAATTCACCTCCGACAGCCTCCCTCTCTTCCTCAAAGTCCAACTACCGTCCATCTAGAACGCATTATCGATGCCATTGTGCGGTGCTCGATTCCCGAGTGGAATGAATAGACAAACGGTTCTTCCTTCGGAGGTGGTCGCGTGGGTACCAATGATCGTGGTGAAAGAAAGCCAGTGAGAGCGAATTAGAAGGGTTCGCCCGCCTCGCCTTTTTAAATTACCAATCCGACCATCGATTCCGGCGTCATAGGCTTGAATCCCAAGCTTCTCAAGCTAGCATCACCGTGCTCGCCGTCTCGGTTCCGTTCAGCTTGGAGAGCGAGACAGTCCCTTCGAGTCCCGTGACCGGCGCTCAACGCTGTTCGAAGAGCGAAGAGCAGCGACCGCAGCATCCGATGTGCCATCGAAAGAGGCAGTGAAGGTGACAGAAAACTTGGTAGAGGATCAATTCGCTCACAATTCTTGACAAAGAAGCATTCGCTGTGTAGCAGACGTGACGCTCACATAGTACTGCCAGTGTCTATAGAATAAAATTGATATACAACTTATAGCCGAGCCTGCTCTGGCTCACCACCTTTACCATACATGCCTGAACATACTATGTACTCTACGTGTCCGCCTCTGTGCTTCTTTGTACGCGCTGCGGAATATAAATTCGGATTTAAAAAAATTAAAATTAAAACTTATAGCCGATCTGGGCTGCGTGCCAGTGCACACAGTGCTCGGCGGGTACTAAGAGACTCAGACGGAATGATTGACTGGCGGGGAAACCAAGTCAGCATGGTTTGCTCAATGCAAAGTGGATGTTCAATGATAATCAAATCTAATTTTCAAGCTCACTATGATCAAGCCTGATCATATTGAGTAGACCAGATATCTGCTCAATCATAGTGATGGACTTCAAGCTCACTATAGTCAATCCCGATCATAACAAGTAGATCGGATACATGCGTGATCATAGCGATGGACTTTGTGTGTAGTCTAATCAGGCCCAATCTTGCCGATCATCGGGTCTGAGTTCCGGCGGAGTCGGTAATCCCAAATCATGGTTTGGTAATTTTCGTGATGACAAGGGTAGTAGGACAGTTTTGTAATCAGCAGTCAGTCCACCTTTTTTTGCTCTCTGATAACAGTGCTCTACCATGCATGTACGATGGTGGTTCAACACGTTCAATATGTTGTCGGGCGTCTTATCTTATTCGACATCAGCTGTCAGCTGGCGGCAATAAGGCGGCAGTAAGGATATAAACAAGCTGACATGTGACCATGTGACCTATGACGTTGACCGTATATGACTCACGTCACGGTTCCCGTTGCTACAAACACGTAAAATCCATGGTCATTTTCTCCATACAGTCACGGTATTAGTATTATGGGACCAACTCTGCAATGTATGATTATCAGCCAGGGTAGACTACTGGCCGGAGATAGTGACAAAATCTGAATGGGAGTGCAGAATGCTTCAGGTTCGGTGACTCTTCGGAGAGACTCTCGGACTCGGACTCGGACGATTGGTCATTTTGGTGCGCCGCGGCGGGATGCCATGATATGGCCAACTGATTCGATGGTCGTGGAACTTCCTCACTCTTCGGAAATTCTCTTGCTGCTCTTCCTCTGTTCACCAGGTGCACCCGACAAGCATGTCACCCAGTGTGCAAAATACATATGGCACGCTGCTGGCTGGTGCCATGTTCTGTGCCGCGTGCGTGTAACGCAGCGTGTTTCCCCGTTTGAATGATCCCAGCTTATTGGTTTGTGCAGCTTTTCTGGCGTGTTGGCGGCGCAGATGTTCTTTTATCATCATAGATATTCCAATGATCACAGATTATACAAAGTTATGGTGGGCGATGTGATTGATCTCTGTTGGGACCACCTTAACTCGGTTATGTCTTGCTAGGTTGCATGGTTCTGGTTGGCATCCACTCCTTATGTTTCCGATAGAACACCGTCATCTTTGCTTTACAGGATCATTGATACACTGCAGACAACTAGCATCGCCGCAACTGCATGGACTTATCTCATTCGCCACTATGGGGACCAGGAGATTGCCCCAATAATCTCTACGTACGTATATCGCCCGACTTTGTTCTTCTTCTTGTCTGGCCTAAGTACGTTCTACGGCAAGCTCGTACTCTGTATGTATCTATGCATACTATCCCGATAAAATTCTTGACCTACCCGTAATAGGTTGCTATCTATTGCACCGTGCGTTCAGGGGCTTATCAAATTTTGAATCGCTAGCTGATATGTGATCAACACAGGCCCTGACAGCGGCGTGTGTTAATATGTCAGCAGGCCTTTTTCCTGATGCAGAACTCTACTAATCCTCTCAACCGTACAGACTCCAAGGCGTCCGAATATACGAGCGTGAGTAACTCACTCACATATCTAGTTTGTCAAAGCTACCAGTACAGTAATTACGTTGATTCTTTGCATTCAGTCAATCATCGTTCACTTACGACATTGGTGCCACATGTGGGTACCGCCTCATATTCACCCACTTCACGGTGGAGATCTGACCCATCCAGGTTGTCCTGAGTGTTACTCGGTTTGGTGAGAATCTACGTTATAATCTGCGTAATTCCGTGGGTTTCTACGCACATTTTTGGTTGTACAGGACTCTCCACGGGTAGGACCATTCGCGCTTTCCTAATGTCTTACTGACTTGGGGTGGCACCGTGACAGTGATAATCGTTGAGCTGTGAGTTGCGTTGGCCTCGGCCTCGGAATATTAACATACTTAACGTACCTCAGTTTCATGGCGGGGTCCCTCTTGAACTTTCGTGAGCATTACAAGGTGTGACTTGCCACAAAATTCCTTCCAGCTTTGCGTGATTCCTATCCTTACCTGGTGCAGCCTCTGGTGGATACCGGCTTCTCGCTCGCAGCCATCGCAGACATCTACGTTGTATGCGTGCTTTGTTATTTCTTGAAGGACAGTCGTCGAGGCGCTCCCCTTGGGTATCACTGACACGTTCTGCGTCGCCACCATTTACTAACATGTGAACCTTTACAGTACAAAACGGATGTTGGATACGCTCGTCATTGTGACGATTAATAATGGAGCATTGACATCGTCGGTTCCATCAGTTGTTACCCTGTCTTGTAACTCATCGGTTCTGTAAAACAGAGTCTTCAGCATAGCCACTATTACCCTGGTAAGTCCAAGTCTTCATCTGAGATGCCGCACATATTCATCCGCCATGACAAGTGGCTGACCATGCAAACGAATACCATTTTCTTAGCTGTCCATTTGATGACAGGAAAATGTAAGCATATTCTGTGACATTTGGGCATCATCTAATTGTTGTTTACTATAGGCTACTCCAACTCACAAATGGCGACGTGAGTTCCGTAACAGGGCTGATTGGTGTCAGACTAGTATATCTGATGTCAACTAAAGCTTCAACATGCGAAAGTGGATCCACGAACGGTCGATCGTTGGAACCGTGATATCCAACCATGACACGTCTTTCCAAATGAATAATAGGAACTCGACTGGTCGTACTGGCTTACGCCGTACGAGCGGGGGCGTGACTCTCACTGCTGTAGTCGATCAAGTAAGAGATGGGTATGCAAAGCATCCCCCAAGCCCCACAACAACGGACGAGGTAATTTACTGCACGTCATATCGGCCAACATAGGCTGATGGTTGTGCTATAGACTCACCGTCATTTGGTCTATCTGACAGACGGAAGCCAAAAACGCGAACAAGTCTAGGAGGGTGAACTAACCAGGTTTCATGGCTGCAAGTTATCGATCTCGTGTTTGTAATTGTATTATACCCCAATTTTGATGACTTGAAGGTATGAGCGTGATGATCTCTTGAAAGCTTAAGGTGGACCGACTTTACATAACACTCGTCCACGACCTGCCCGCACTGCCATATCCGTCTAATTATTTCCTACGCGTCCTGTGCGGGTACGTATCGATCCAACGGCGATGGCAGTTAACTACCAGGATCAGATCATCTTGTTCGGAGATTCACTCACACAGAGGAGCTGGGACCTAGATCAGGGGGGTATCGGTGCTCGTCTTGCTAGTACGTCGATTCCGATGTGGGCCACAACCGCTACATTTCAGAGATTGCACAACGCCCCAGATTTGTATGTGCGCAAACTCGACATTTTAAACCGTGGTTTCTCAGGGTACAATACAGATTGGGCGCTGCCGGTGTGGGAGCAGGTACGTCAACGCGACATTAGTTCATCAAGGATTGTAGTCCCGGTTTGACACGGGACATTCATTGTCTAGATAATCGCAAAACGGGGTGATGTGCAGCCTCACACCCCACGTGTGCGACTCATTACGATCTGGTTTGGAGCGAATGACGCATCTTTACCTGGTTTCACGCAACATGTTCCCCTTTCCCGATTTTCAGAGAACCTGACGACGATGGTGCGTGCAATCCGTGCGCCTGAGTCACAGTGGTACTCGCCGGAAACAAGGCTCCTCCTGATCACCCCACCACCCATTCATGTCCCTAGTATGAAGGCAGACACGCAACCGACTAGGACATTCGATGTCACGAAGGCCTATGCCGAGGAAGTTAAAAAGGTTGGCGAAGCTGAGAATGTCCCGGTAGTCGACGCATGGTCAAGGATATGGGAGGCAGCGGGAAAAAACGAGGAGGCAGTGAAAGGTTTCTTTACGGATGGATTGCACTTGGGAACATCCGGATATGAGGTGAGCACAACCGATGGAATTGTACTCATCCTATATGGTGACTCTGGCTACAGGTCGTGTTTGTTGCTCTAGAAGAGGCGATAAATCAACGGTACCCCGAAATTTACCACGAAAATCTCCAGAGCGTCTTTCCACTATGGGAATACTTCAATAGCCACACAGTAGAGGAGTTCAAGGCCGGGAACTGGTTAGGCGAGAGAGATCGAATGAAAGAATGAATTCTGAACTGTACCTGAGTACTGTATTACGGGTAGAACTGGGTTAGGGTTTTCGTTACAATGACGCGACATGTCACGCGATCACAATAAACGCGACTCGTGCTGCTCTAAACCCTGACCAGCAAAACCACTCCAGAATGTAGGTACAGTGCTATTACTCCCTGTTCTTTATATTCTCCTCATCTTGAACATACATTATAGGCGCAAAGTTGCATATACCTTGGATGACGATGCTCTGCTCATGAAATATATCGCGACATATAATCCACAACTGAAGGGACGGTTAGGGACAAAGTTATATGAAAGACTGGTCGAAAATGTATGCGCAGTTCTACCTGTGATGCCGTGCAATTAATATTTGCTTCAGGCAGAGCGAAAGTGGGCTTTCTCATCCCGTCACTCCGTCCAGTCATGGCGCGAACGCTACAAGAACAATCAGCTATGGTTCGATGCCAAAATACTTAAATACCAGGAGAAGCATGGCATCTCTGCCAATACATTTGATAATTCCTTTTCCCAATCTACAGTGCAGAGCGATGTCACGAATACACTCCCGATGAGCCGGAATATTCAGAGTGGTTCATCAGCGCCTGTTGGTGAGAATGGAACCAAGAAGCGACGGCGAGAGGTGGATGCAGAGGACACGAATCTTCATCCAGGTGTCGTGAAGAAGATGCGTCAAGAAACGGAGTTCGCTCAAGGAAGCCAACCATGCGACTCTCCACCACATACAAGGTCCCCATTTGCAGAGCTTCGGGACGGGGAGAAAGTCGGCGCAGAATTCTCGTACCACGAGGAGGAGGAAGCAGCACCAGTGATCGGACCAGATGATTACACGGGTGCGTTGCCTGACTCTGGAGAAAGTGATCAGGAAGTAGGAAGCCAGTCCAAAGATAGGAGGGTCAGCGCATCAGCCCGTCTATCCACCCCTGCCAACAATGCTGAAGTGAAACAATCTCTGGCTTCGAGGAGGTACGCCCTTCTCTGTGTCGCCTGTGACCTATAGTTCAGTGGTCCGATCAGGTCCGCGAGCCCTCGTCTTGTTGGAGCCACCGCAATACAGGGGGAGCCATCCTTCTCTCACGATATCTCCTCCGAAGCTGCCGTTGCTGAAGCCTCAGAGTTCGTGCGCGACTCTAAAGGTGCCCCTCCACAACCCTCGCAAGAGCCAACCCCGCCGCACACAAGTGCTATCAACTCCCCGCGTAGTCCTCTCCAGCGTCAGCCATCACCCATGAATGGTGCTTCGTCGCAACCTGAAACTGGCTCACGACAAATTTCGTCCATCTCCCAGAAACAGAAACGCATTCCTCCTTCCCGACGCAAGCGGACTATCGTATCTGGAGATGAAGACGATATCTTCAGCACTCCACCCCCTCAAGCCGTTCGGGCAAGTCCACCGCCACGAACCCGAGGGAGAGAAGCACCACACCTAGTTGAAGGTCCGTTCCGTAGCGCATATATTAATTCAAACGGGCAATTCCAGTCCATGTTGCATGTCCGATCTCCAAGTGGAACGGACGAAGAGGCGGGTATCGATGGCACAGACGAGGAATGGCCACCACCAAGGAAAGGGAAAGGGAGATCACCAATACCTTCGGAAGGGCTAAACTCGACCCCTTCACGAGAACGTGAACAATCAATCATAAATGCACAACCACAACGTCCCCCATCCAGTGCACTCTACACTCTAGACGCCGTTTCAATCGATAAGACGGTCTCTGCCATCGAACCTCCCATAACCCACAAGAACTCGCAGGGCTCCACTTCCCAAATAAGTCAGATCAAAGCAGTCTCATCGCAAGTCGCTCGTGGGGAGACGTCAGCAATCGCCGAAACGTCAAAGGATGCGCTCAAGCCCCCAGAGCCCAAAACTATGTCTTCCCGGGACGGACTGCCGCCGAACTTCAAGTCACGCCTCTCTACTCATGGCTCCATCCAAGCAAAGGATCTAGCACCGGTAACAAGTCATAACCGCCTTTTATTCCCCGCTGCTCCTGCGCACGAACTCCCGCCCCCTGCTCCTGGTTCTCCGTCCAAGCGTGCTTCTCTGGGCCAAAATCTGAATCCTGCTGCACTCGATGACCCCTCTGTAAATGACCCCTTCAAGGTGCCTTTAGTTAATCGCGAAGCGCGCAGGTGGACCCTTGCGGGTGACAGCGAGATCCCCCGGGTTGACGCTCGCCTGGGGGATCTAGTTCGACGGGCATCAGTGCATCACATCGACTTGCGCGCGTTACACTTAGGAAAAAGTGTAGGAACTTCCCTGATGGGCAGGGCTATCTCCGTCGGCTACAGCAATACCAGCGAAAGCAGTAGCGCGACGACGAAGAAATGGCCTCGAAGACCGTCCAGATCTTCAACTCCATCAAATCTTTCCGAGTCGAACAAAAAGCTCGTGTTGTCGCTTGGACTGGAGTCGGTGTATTCGCGTATGGCTGAGAACCATAAATTCCACATTGACGTCGTCCGCGAGGTCGCTGCCGAACAGCCAAGTCTTGAAGATACAGATCGCGTGTTGTGTAACATGCGCTTGGCCGCAAACCGTGAATTTACGCGCCTGTCGAGGCAAAACGAAGCCGCTTATTCACCAGTCGGATGTGAAACTGGGGAGAGCGAAGAGGAGGACGAGGATAATGACAATTCAGGAGACGAGGAAGACGACAACCAATCTGTGCAATCCTCCCATTCCTCCCATAGCTCGAATCATTCGCCCACGTCGCCCGTTCCTCAGGGGCGCGCGAGGCGTCTAGCACTAAAAATCCCCACGGCGTCTCCGGACCCCTCCCCCACACACCCACCTGACTACTCTCCGCCCACACCAACGCGCGCGCGCGCATTCCGGCGGCTCGAGCGACAAGGCCGCGTAGAAGAGGCCAGACTCCGTGAGGCTCTCCACGTGCGTCGTAGTCTTTGGTCGAGTAGTGCAGAGGCGAGCCCAGAGGCCGACGAGCGAAGAATAACGACTTATCTGTTACAGCTGCAAGAGGACAAGGATGGGGTCCCACTTGAGAAGCCTCGGAATATCAACGGGCCTGAATGCCTCGGAGAACAGGATGGGGAGGACGAAATGCAGGAAGACGGGGGAGGGGTGGGACGTTCAATCTCGCCTGGGCTGGAAGAAGGGCATGCGGACGCAGATACTAGACAGTTCCAAGGCAATGGAATTGCAGAAGATGACAGAGGCCCAGCCAACGTGGTTGTGTGCGACCAAGAAGTGCCGGATGATGCCCTCCCTAGCCCGCTTGGTCATGACTTGGAAAACAGTCGTGGATTTATTGACGAGGATGCGTCTTACGTGACCAAAGCCATAGCGGACACACATCTTTCCCGGAGGTCTGAATTGGATGATGAAGACGCAGATACCGCGGAAGTGGAAGAGCAAGTTGACGCTGACGGCGACTGTCAAACATTGTCGGACCCTCAAGCGATGGGCCCGGAGCCGGAATCACACATGGATTCGACAGGCGTAGACGATGGGGTGATCGATGGAAACGCGCGTCAATCTTCACCGGGAAACGTATTGACGGAAGAAATCGGGCACTATGGTTTTCCTTTGGACAAGAAGTACGCGGAAAAAGCGACATCACCTTTGGCCTGTCCGGCCCTCGCTACCCTGTCTGTACTGGATGCTGAGTGGACGAACAGCGATGATGAGCTCTTGCTCGATGGCAATCTGAGCGAGCACGAGGGGCTTGTGAGACGGAAAGGACTTTGCTCCGTGAAGTTTCGTACAGCGCATTTATACAGCTTGCTGCTTGATGGTTGATGCATTGATGTTGAACGCTAGGGTTTTTCTTTCTCTATTGTTATATGGTATTATCAGACAAAGTGAAAGTGAAGTGAACTTGTGTGAAAGTGAAGTGGCAGCCGTCAGCACCACTGGCGCAAAAACTAGACTGAACGTGAGGCCGTGAGGCCTGTATGAGACTCGGACTTTCTTACATTAAAATGTCGAGTGTTACAAGCAAGTATATACAGAAGGTGCTACTAGTAGGCTATCGGGGGGCTGTTCGGTCATGACGATAGCTTCTGTACTACATTTGGCTGGCATGATGTCGTAAATTATAAGGTTCATAAAATGAAGGGACAGCCGAGATTGCATATTCTGGCGGTCCATGGTGTGTATACCGATTGAAGAACTTTGAATATGAATGCATTATGAATGTGTACCAGTCGCAAGTGGGATGCGATGCAGTAATTCGAGTGGCCGAAACCCAAGCGCACCTTCAAAGCAAAGTAAAATACTGAGAAAAGCGTCGATTTCATCAAAGGCACTATTTCACGGGAGTAATATGAATCAGTCGAAATGGGCGTAATGGCCTGGCACGCCTAAACGACACTTGTCGCAGTCAGGTCGAGGACCCATCGTAAATCGGGAGCGACGCATGGGGCCAGGCATCAGCAGCTGTGGTTGCTGCGGTTCCTGTCGAGCGAGTGGCGGGGTGCCCATGTGTGCTGCATTGAAAGGTGAATGCGACGGGAGAGGGGTTATACACAAAGGGGGAGTGGGCATCATGGGGGGAGTGGGTGCCCGTAGGAATGCGACTGCTGCTGGCGGTGTTACCCGGGATGATGGGAGATCTGTTGTGGGTGCATTGGCGTGGGGAATCAAGAGGTGCGGAGCCGTGTGGCCAATGTGGACGTTTGGTGGCTCTTGATGCTGTAGGTGTTGCGGATGTGTGTAAAGCAGGGTTGATGGTTGAGGTAGCTCATCAAGATTCTGTATAGGCATGTAACAGAATAACGCGATGTTATTAAGCTTCTGAGCTATGGACTCCTCAAGGACAAAGCATCCATGTTCAAATTTACCCACCATCATGGTATCCTCCCGACTACTACTTAGATCAATCTGAAGTTCATTGGAGCCGCGCGCCGACAGCAGTGTCAAGTTGCGTGTGAGGGCCACCCACTCATCCTGGATGACCCCATCAGCGTCTGGCGCGCGAATGTATGCTGATTGCGCGGAACCCGGAACGAGCAAGACGGCAGATGACGATTGCACTTGTGCGGGTGATGAAGGACTCGTCGATTGAGGAGGCGTGAAAGACGAAGGCGGTTCGCGAGCACCATCGCCAACGGTGAGTGCTGGCACGGATATGCGCTTCTGTTATAGGGACCGACACAGAGTCGAGCAGACAAAGAGCAGAGGCGGAGGAACGTACAAGTGGACGGTCATGCTCGCACGGAGTTGGAGAGCGAGAACGCGAGCGTTTGCGCATTGTGCGAAAAGAGGGTAAGTACAGGTCGATTTCCATCCTTGAGGGCGCGTAGCAGCTTGGATACTGAGTGGTTGGATCAGAGTTGGCCCTTTTACACGCGTTTAGGTCGCGTTCGGTCTCTATTACGCCCGGGCCGACATACGGCTCGGGATTATTATTAAGCGTGTCCCTAGTAATAAACTCTACTCCCATTCCGCATCTTCAAGTTGCCTGAAAAATCCCTGCCTGTCTCCCGTCTCTCCCCCTTCTTCATCACTTGAACTCGACTCCTCAATCCCCAATGCAACAAACGGGTCATCAGAATCCAGGAATGTCGCAAGCTTGTTCATATCTACTCGTGCCTTCCCCCTCTCCGCATGGACTGTTTCTACGCCAATGTCTTCTGTGGTTTCGGCGTGCTCATCACCCCACACCATCTGTAGCGCTCGTGCCCTCCTTTCACGCTCCTCACCCGCTTGTTCGTCCGTACTGATCACGATCCTTTCCAACTCACCGTCGCTGAACAGTTCATCGTCGTGAATTGCTTCCGCATTGCCGCGTTCGACTGCGAGGAGTTGTAACCGCGTTGGTAGCACAGCGGGTTCGGAAGCGGTATCCGAAGATAAGAGGTACGTCGTGTGGGCAAGTGTCGCACGTGCAGGGGCGCAGTGCGCCAAGGGGTCGAGGAGGAATGAAGCTGCTTGGGTCGTGGCCGTACGGAGTTTCTTATACCTACGCACAGGCCCCACAGTAGTCCCTGTTGTTGAACGCGTGTCCTCATACGCGTGTGACATGGATCCCGTACTGTCGGTCATCTTGAGCTCGACCGTCGCGATCTGGGCATCCAATGCCGCTTCGTCTTCGCCTTGGTTTCCTCGTTCGATGCCACCTCCGTCGTCGTCTCCCTCAATTTCGACACCGATTGGCCCACCACGTTGCGCGATCTCTGCTTGCTCGAGTTGGTTGTGAAATTGCAGCACATCCAATACTGCCTTTGCCACCCAAGATCTCCTCGAGACACGCTTACTCCTAGTGGCACTAGCACCTGCCAGCCACGGCACCCGTGCGGCATCCGCCTCGATGATGTCCATAAGCATATGGTAGCGAGCCATGACCGCTGCACCGCGCGCACCTATGGCTGCGCCAAGTTGTGCTGCGAGGACAAGGACGTGTGGAACTGGGCGAGGTGGACCCGCATGTGCTTCAAGAGACAGAAGCAACAGGGCGCACGCCGTTGCGCCGGCACTCGTTCCGGTGGAAATGCGGCTTTCCAGAGTGGTGAGATCGTAAAGCATACGCGCGGTGCGCATGACGCATTGTACGGCAGTAGCAGACAACAGCGGTCTTAGGAATGCGAGCGTATCCTTAGGAAGAGATGTAGGTGATGTGGAGGCGAGAACGCTGAGGTGCGAGGCGAGTGCGGGAAGATGGACGCATGGATTTGTGCGGGGAAGGGTTAAGTTGAGGTGAGGGAGTAGGTGGAGCTGAGTCCGCTTGAGTGCGACAATAGGTTCTGAGAGCAGATACTGATATGGAAAGAGGAGATAATGAGTCAGACGCTATTGCTCATGGTTCGCATTCGAATTTTTTTTTAAATGGAAAAAGGAAAGACCGAAAAAAGATAATCGAGTTGATGTGATGCATGATGTGGCCCATGGGTCAGCCATCGCCTAGAATAAGGAGAGGAAGGGAGAGGAAGCAATACCGCTTGGCGCGAGTAGGGACTGGGGCCCAAGAAGGTGCTCGGCGGCCGCAGCCATAGTCATAGAACATTAAGCCTGGATAAGACAACACGAAACCTGGCCAGGGAGGCCAATTCGATCGAAAAAGAGAAAAAGGAGTACTGACAGCAACGTAATGGGTACGATCCCCTCGCCCCTGTTCTCTCATGGCAAACACGACGGCTGCGGCTGCAGCAAGTTTGGCAGCCTTACCCCACTTAATGGAAGTGCGCTGCATAATGGAGTCGAAAATAGCTTGTGCGCGGGTTGCCACACCATGATATCCCAGACGGTCGGAAAGTGTGCAAATAAGATTGTGGATAGTAAGCTAAAGGCGATGATTTGAGAAAGGGGAAAAGGAATGAGTGGGAAAAAGATAAGACCTTGTTGCGATCGTTCCTAGAATCGGAACTTTGTCCTGGAAGGTCCCATGCGGCGTTGCGGTGGATGCTCTTGAGGGTTGTCGGTGGAGCGTAAGAGGGGACATCGCGGGGAAAAGACTCATGAGCGGAAGTAAGGGCACTCTGTTGGGAGGGGTCGGCTAGTGTACCGCACTGTGTACAGACGGCTGAGCCTATGTCTTGAGCCCATTCGGTGGGATGACCGCACTCCTTGCAGATGGACACGGACTCGGTCATGTTCGGTTCCTATCAGGGCCCGCGCCCTATAAAGCCTCCTCGAGTGCCTGCTTACCCCACAATCCCACAAAACCATGTCTCCTCACCCACCCCACGAATTCGTGTCCAAGCCATCTGATGCCGTCAGGCGCAGGCTTTCTAGCGTTTCCAGCTCTGCCAAACCAAACATCTCAGGGTTCAGCAGCCTGAACGTTTGTCCTCCTCATCCATTCGCTTCTTTCTCTCACATAACCGAACATCTCGTAGCCTATGTGGGCTGGCATCGCTGGCTCTCTCCTTGCAAACAAGGCTGGCTACGAACTCGCCATCTCCATACATGACTCTGTCTACAGCACTGATTTCAGCTCCACGATCCTCCCATACGATGCCTCGCAGTCGGACAAGCAGACTGAGGCGATCGAATCCCACATCATCTCTACTCTCCGAAAATTCTCTTCAGAGCATCTCTGTAAGTTCTTGGGTGCCGGAGTTACCCTTAGCCTTCTACGTGAGGTAATGTACCCTTCAAAACCCATCCTTTGGTGGCCTCATTAATGCCGCTTAGGCTCCAAATCTCTGTACTCGTCTATGGTTGGAGCTTGACATCGTCCCTATCGTCTTTAATATTAAACCTTATCACACCGAATCGGCCACGCGCACCAATATCAAACACCGCATTGGGTCGGCTGCCGGTTCTTTTGCCGCATCAGGCGCCGAGACTCCGGCGGTATATGTTGATCCTACCGTACTCGATCGCACTCCAGGGCTACTTTCTGCGGGGGGCGTTCAACAGAAACTTCCTATTCCACGCACTATCGATGAACAAGCCGACTCAGCTGCTCGCAAGGCACTTATGTACTATGGCCCCGGAAACAACCCGCGCCTGACCATCGGTCCCCGAAATCAGGTTGCCGTTGATGCTGGTGGAAAGATTCACCTTATAGACGATCTCGATGTCTACCGCAACTCAGTCGGGGAAGGCACTTGGAATGCTGTCGTTCAACTTGCTGATGAGCTTCGCGAGAAAAAATTCAAGATTGGATTCTTCTCTTCTACCCCGCAGGGCGGTAAGCTCGATCCCCCGTTTTCTTGAAATTTGAGATCGAAACTTACTGGATTCGTTTCACTTACGTTTTGCGCACCCTATATACAGGTGGAGTTGCTCTCGTGAGTGTCACTGCTTCCTTTATCCGTAAACGATCATGAACTAATACGAGGTTGTCGGTTCTGATTGCAGATGAGACACGCGCTTATTCGCTTCCTTTCCCTTCTTGACGTAGATTGTGCCTGGTGAGTGCGTCATGACCTTCACGTTTTCACCCCATAATTGCCTGGATTACGGCTTGTCGCACAGTTTGGGATCTCGCCCCTTAGTTGTGTTCCCTTCCATTCGGCCTCTTCCTGTCACATGTCCCTCACCATGTGAATACACAAAACTAATCATCGTTTCTTTTCCCACCGTCTAGGTACGTGCCGAACCCTTCTCCATCGGTGTTTCGCACGACAAAGAACAACCACAATATCCTACAAGGCGTCGCCGCACCCACTCTTCGTCTTACTCAAGAACAAAAAGACGGCTTTGACGCATGGATTCTTAAAAACGGTTTGCGGTGGACGGCCGAGGGTGGCCCGCTCGCGCCTGGTGGCGTCGATGTAGCATTTATCGGTACGCATTCACCTCGGTCCCTTCTGGCACGTTGAAATCGTTTCCTATTCAGATGACCCGCAGATGCCCGGTCTGATCCCACTCATACGCAAAGTTAGGCCGGAGGTGCCCATCGTCTACCGCTCACACATAGAGATTCGTAGCGATCTTGTGCACAAGGAAGGCTCTCCTCAAGAGGAAGTGTGGAAGTACCTCTGGAATAACATTCAACATGCTGATCTGTTTATCAGTGCGTGCCGTTTTTGCTGACTTCTGAATTAGGTTCTAACTTCTTGCTCGTGCGTAGGTCACCCTGTGAATAAATTTGTCCCAAGTGACGTCCCGGCTGAAAAACTATGCTTACTTGGAGCTGCGACCGATTGGTGTGTCCGAGTCAGCGCCGAAGCAATTCGCTCTCTCTTTGGCTGACGTAAGATCATACATAGGCTGGATGGCCTCAACAAGGAACTTGACTCCTGGGACTCACAATACTATATGGGCGAGTTTCGCTCGTTGTGTGCGAAGGACAAGATGCCAGAACTCGCCTGGCCTTTACGGGAATACGTCATTCAGATTGCCCGCTTTGACCCAGCCAAGGGAATTCCTAATGTCATTGATTCGTACGCCAAATTCCGTGAACTACTGAAGACGAGAGGAAAGGTCGGCGACGACAAGACACCTCAGTTACTTATTTGTGGACATGGCGCTGTCGATGACCCTGATGCAAGCATCATTTACGACCAGGTCATCAAGCTCATCAATTCGGCGGGCTATAGGCATCTTCTCAAAGACATAGTTGTCATGCGTTTGCCTCCGAGTGACCAACGTAAGGTGTCCTTTGGTTCCACAAGGCGACTTACTGACGTCGCTGTAAGTGCTGAATGCGCTCATGGCCAACTCGAAGATCGCACTGCAACTGTCGACGCGCGAAGGGTTTGAAGTCAAGGTTTCTGAGGCTTTGCACGCCGGAAAGCCAATCATCGCCTCGCGTACGGGTGGTATACCGCTTCAGGTTCAACATGGCAAGTCGGGCTATCTCTGCGAGGTTGGCGAAAATGACCGAGTCGCGGGCCACCTCTATGACCTCTACACGGATGAGAAACTCTATGAAGCGGTGTCCAGTTTCGCGCGCAAAAACGTCTCAGATGAAGTCAGCACAGTGGGTAATACCGCCGCGTGGCTCTATCTGGCGGTCATGTATTCTCGCGGTGAGAAGATCAAACCGCATGGGCAGTGGATCAATGATTTGTTGCGCAAAGAGACTGGCCAGCCGTACAAGGAGGGCGAGCCGAGGCTGCCGCGCGCTGGCTTAGATGTATTGGGTTAAATGAAGGGTTTGGGGTGTACGGGTATTTTTGATTCCTCTGGCTTGCATTTAGAGCCATGAAGTATGACGTTTGGCTGTATGTACCACTCGAAAGACATAGAACTGTAGGAATACATTCGACGCTGGAAGGCCTTGTTTCCATAAATGGCATGTTTTTCCCGCGATATTATTATCGAAATTTCGTCAAAATTTGGCCGCGAATTGAGCGCCGTTCTGTGCCAATGTCTACAACACTTCCTCTCTTCTGGGATCTCTCCTCTGTGGAGAAAAAAAAGCGTCTTGATGCGTCTGTCAAGCTTATCTCCACACTAGAAAAGTTCCAGGTTGCCTTCGAGCGCAGGTCGGCCGAATCGGACGCGTCCTCGAACGAGGATGATAGTGGTCGGGAAGAAGACGTGCAGGACGTGGGTGTAGTAGGGAATATGGAACGTGACTCCATGTTAGATGCCCTGAACGCGCCTGATGTCGCCTACTCGATTCGCCGCCTCGTGCGTGGCCTCGGCAGCCCAAGGGAGAGCAGCCGCCAAGGATTCGCCGTGGCCCTAACAGAGGTATGTGCAAAGCTGCAAATGTATATACGACCTATGGTTAAAATCCCACGAGTTACTCTCCCGTATCACAACGGTTTCTTGCGCTCAAATTTTGGCTCTCCTCCTTGATGCCACTCGCACCTCAGGCAACCAAACTAGCCAAGAGGAGCGCGACATGCTTTTTGCTCGCCTTTTTGGTCTCACCGCGATCATTCATTCGGGCCTACTCCTCCGCACACACCCTCCGCTTCCTCGTTCAGCCTCCGCTCCGAGTACCCCCGAAAGTTGCGCGGCCGTGCTCGGCGCTCTGCGCGCGCTGGCGCGTGCCAAGTCATGGCTTGCCGAGCCTGCGTACTGGGCAATCGGACGCGCAATGGATTGTCTCGCGGCTGCAGCTGAGGAAGACGTGCCTTGGCGCGAGGAAGCAGTCCGCAATTTGTTTGAAGAGGTGTTTGGTGAAGGTTCGTACGCTGATGAGGGAGAGCCAAAAAGTGGGAATATGTGGACTCCGGAAAAGATCGCCCTTGCGCTGCGTGCGCAGAGGCTGTGGCCTGGGCGTGAGCAAGAGTGGCGCAAGCTATGGGCGCCGACTATTAAGCACGGCGATGTATTGCATCTAGCCAACCTGATGCTGCTCGCAAGGATTCTCAGGGTGGGTGGGCCAGTGATTTCCATGACGCATTCTTCCAAGAGCTGAGAGGTGAGCAGGAAAGCGAGATTGAAGATGACGAAGGTGGGGCGAAGATTTCCGGTCGGGCATGGAGACCGAAAGTCCATCACGTTTGGGATGAACTGTTAGATGAGCTGTTACCTCCAGATGGTAGCGGACGCTCTCCAGCCGGCTCCTTTCAAGATTTCTTCCGCATTGTGGTTGATGGTGGGTGAATCCGCGCAAAGCTTATTTATCTCAATCATTTGTCACTTAGAGTCTCTTTTTTCGGGATCTGCGTCGAATGAGCGGAAGTACTGGGGTTTTGTGATCGTTCAAAGAGTGTTGCCACGCGTCAAGGTTGCTGATCTGCCGATGTTGTTCACCAAAAATTTCATGCGGACATGGATCAATCATTTATCGCATTTTGATCGCTACCTGCACTCGTTTGCCAAGCAGATTGCAAGTCCTGATGCTAGCTACTCTTTATTGTCTGTATATGCTGACTGTCAAGTATCGCAGGCGAAGGAGATCGTTTCTGTTGTGCAAAAGGACCCGGCACTTGGATTCGCTTTCATTTTACAACTGACAGGCGTGCACGGAAGTCAACAGTTTGACAAGCTGACAAAAACTATGACTGTACAGTCGATATTAACGAGGATGAGTGCCGAGGACATCAAGAATTATATCGCACACCTACTAGGGCAGGCAGACGCCGGCCCTGCCTTTAGGCAGTGCGCATCTAGACCCTTAAAAAGATTATCGATAACTCACTGAGAGCCAGATCTGATAACCAGGTAATCGATGCGCGTCGCTCGTGGATCATTGAGCAGTTCGCGGCACTCATCCGCAAAGGTACAATACCCAAGAATGATGAATGGGTACAAGTGATCCTGGAATGGTTCATCGTTCATGGGGCCTTCACTATCAAGAAGAAATATCAAAAAAGCTCGATTTCTGCTGTATGTATACCCCCTTCCCCATCAAGGTCTGGTTGTTTCAACTAGGTACACAGATCCATTCTGTGCCCTCGCCACCGTTTTCGGACCACTTACGGCGTCAATGCCGCGAGCGTTTACTCGGTTGTTTGGCCGATCTCACCCAGTTGTCAATCGTCACTAAGACGGCTGAGAAGGTGCAGAGATTCACTGGCATTGCCATGGATGGCCAGCTCTGGCTCTCAAGAGTGGTGGAAATAATCCGGAAGTTGGAACAGGACTCAAAGCATGTCGCACTACTCTCGGAGCTTGATGAAGATGACCGGGGAAAACTAGAACATGCCTGCGGGACGGTGGCCTGGTTAAGGAAGGTACGTCCACGATTCGTGCTCTTCGTCTTCTCTTCTGAAATCTTTTTAATGTCAGGTCTCAGGGGATCAAAGAGAACAGGCAGAGGGCGTCGAGTTGCTCTTGCAATCTTTCATTATTCAATTTTATATTGCGGATAGCTCCGAGGGGAGAGATACAGCATTGCTCGAGGTGAGATGTCTGTTTAGCCACTGAAGGCCGTCTCTGACATATCCGTGTCCAGTCCTGCATTGACAGTGCATCTCGTTTGTTCCACCCACCGGCAGAAACGTTTAATGTACTCGAGTCTCCCAGAGACGACGAACTTCAGCAACCACCGCCTGAACCAATTGATGTCCTTGTGGATACCATCATAGGTTGCCTAGAAAAGGGTACTTCATTCATGCGTGCTGTTGGCATTCGGAGCTTTTCATTGCTCAGCGGCGTGGTCAAAGACACCACTATCAACTTGATTCTTTCTGTGAGTGTTTCTACTACCGGGTTGTCCAGTATCCCCAATATAATTTACAGCAACTGGAACGTCGGGACACTTGGGAACTTCTTGCTGACTCCGACGAAGAACCCGACAAGAGTGATGATGGGTATCTGGAAAGCGGCGGCAATTGCGACGAGTTGTCCTCCGCTGGTGTTGAGGGGGGCGAAAGTGATGAGACACAGGATGAGGAACTCACGAGCATCACAGAAAGTCCCCTGACAAAAGGGATTGTCGCCATGGATGAAACGGCTGATGAAGAGTCTGAGAGGGAATTTGATGATGATCAGATGATGGCCATGGATGACGAACTTGCATTGATGTTCAAGGATCGGGTTAAAAGGAGGAATGACAAAGGTGTGCTCTCTTGTCTCTCACGGGCTGTTACTGTTAATGGATATCCCAGACGGAGCACAGAGAGAAGCGATGCATTTCAAAAACCGGATTATGGATCTTTTGGACATCTTCGTTAGAAAGCAGCCCACGAGTCCGCTTATTTTGCAGTTTCTAGTTCCACTTCTCGCCCTTACATTCTCCGATGACAAGCAAGTCTCCGAAAAGGCCACTGGACTTCTCATGTCGCGTATTGGGAGACTTACAGAGATTCCCTCCGTTATTGACATTGCAAAGTCCTCGGTGATATTGGACGACCTCCATGTCCGCGCGCGCAAAGTGCGTTCGCGTGATGCAGTCGCTATCATCAGCCGTTGCAGTCTCTACGTCTCCAGAGCTCTGCTTCACGTTGGTGCTGACGAAACGGTTCGGATGGCGTATACCGTGTCGCTGGTGGACTTTACTGAGCGCAAAGCGTCTGACCTCAACGGACAATTCTTCAGCGAGTTCTTCAAGCGGTACCCGCGTACTGCATGGGGCATGCGTGCGGCACTACTTCGTGCGCCCGCGAAGGCCATCAACAGTTACCGACGGGGCCAGGCCTACATGCTTCTAGAAACCTTGCTGAATCATTTACCATGTCTCGTAGGTGTAGCCCATCATCTGTCATTCTGTTTCGCGTTCAGGGCTAACGATAATCTCGCAAGCCCGACCAAGAGCTAGATGACGTAGCAATTTACATAAAAGAGTTGCAGTCTGGGTTGTACAGTACTCTATCCGCAGCCTGCGACCCGTGCCTCAAGTCCATATCGGTATCGAGCATCAAAGAGGCGCTAAAGCTGGTCCTCATTGCTGCACGCACAACGAAGCGTCTCGTGGCCAAATGCGGATCGTTCTCTAATATATGGGACCCCACGATCTGGACGGAGCTGTACCAGCGCCTAGTCGAACAAGGCCGCTTCATGGCCTCTACGGCGTTGGTCGGGATGTGTAGGCAGGTCATCCAACTCGTGCAGATGCAGCAGGCACCAAGCACTGGGGCCGGAGGATGTTTAGAGAGGAAGGGTCAGCGTGATGAGGTGACTGCAGGGAACAAACGAAAGGCGGACACCGAAGGTGTTGACGCCCGGAGTAAAAAAATCAAGCCGGTATCCACCTTTGCGACTCGAGGCCCGGGTGGCAAAAAGTCAAATACTAAGCAACATACTATTACTGCTCGACACGCGTAATATCGTGACCTAGTACTAGATTGATCATCAGTAACGTCGCATATCATGATCACGAGGTTCAAAACAGAGGTCCACAAGGTGTGATCTATTTGGAAATTCAAGATTATGAAATGTAAGCTGGCTTTGAAAACAAGAACGCAAAACGTGGCCCATGGTATCTAACCGAAGAAGAATATTGAACCCGACGAGTGCAAATCAGAAGACAGCAGGAACAATATAGTGCAAAGAGTTGAACGTGTAAGGGAACATGCAGTGGACGGCTAGAGGATGGAAAGAAGAGAGGCACGCAGAAAGCGAACAGTCAAAACCATCACAACTGACGCGCACGGTACATTTGAGAATGGTATGTGTATGTGACGAGTGACATATTCTGTCCGCATAGGCTTTGATGTGTAGTGACGAGGGGAAAGAAGACGATAGAAATAAGCTTAAAAGACATTGTTACCCACTTCAGGAGAAGAGATGGAGCTTTGGGTCCTATATGGAGACAGATAGTTGAGTCCGTATACGTGCATCTGCACCTGTGCGCGGGATAGTACACTTCGGCCAGTAGTGATATATATATATATGATTGGCGGCGTTAGAATGGGTTGACGTGTGATACGTGGACAGTTTGTTGTGTGTGCGAGGGTTGTGTACGGAAAAAGATAACGTCCATGGAAAGCGCGAATGACTTGAAGGAAAATCCGATCATAGCGTGAGGCGCAACGACGACAGAACTCGGAGGGTGGTCAGCAAGATTTTCGAGCATGCCAATCACGACACAAACGATGAATGAAGAGTTGACTGGGAGAGAAGATAGTGATGCATGCCGCACTCGAATAAATGGGTCACGAGAGGCTAGACGAGGTCCATGTCTCTGCACGCATGAGCTGACCTCTGCCACCCAGACCGAGTTTATTCGCCTTGAAACCTGCATTTTTCGATTGCGGTGGACACGGGCTATCACCGATGTCGGTCTCCTCGTCCTCACTCAGTAGGACATGACAGTCTTCTGGCACCACCCCGAGGCCAATATCGCTAATTACACCACACGACCGGACCCTGTTTGTGGTCACGGTTGTAAATAGTTGCGCCGGTTGCGCCGGTTGCGTCGCGTTGTTATTGTTGCTTTGGATTCGTGGCTTTGATACTCTGAGGCCTATCGCATCACCATAAGCGTAAGACTTTGTTCGCCCAAACGTGGCTTTGCGGAAATGGTCCATGTCTTCCTTGCGAGATGCGGCGTGGTTTGGGTCGTCCATACGAACATACCCTGGCGGTTTGCAACGAGCACCGCTCTCTTTGAAGTACTGACAATAGCCACCTTCAAGGATGTACACCTCAGGGAAGTGAACACGCGGGTAGTTGTGGTTGTTCACAGCACGATCCCTTGAACGCAGGTGCTTTGCGCTAAAGAGAACATAGTGAGTGAGTGGGAATAAAAAAAGACTTAAAACCGAACTCACAAGGTCGGTGCACGTTTGGCACTGAATTCGCAATGGAAGATCAGAATATGCTTTGGTCCACCTTCCCCGCTTACGCTGGGAGTTGGCTTTGCCATTGTTGTACCGAGAAAGTACTCCTCCAGCTGCGTTGTTGTATTAATGTTGATCGCCCCTGGGACATGACCGCCGTTATATTCGTAATCAAATCGGCAGTCAATAACTTGGTATGTTGTAATTTGCGACTTGAAGACTCCATCCAATAGATCATTAAGCTGCATGTACAACGCCGATCAGAACCACGCCATCTTAGGTAAAAGACACTCACAGTTTTGCAACTGATCCGCATCAGCCCATCCTCACGGACTCTGTGGCATGGAAGAATCTTCCCATGAGCCTCGTTGTCACCAAAGCCACCCAAGCCAGTACCCCACTGGGGTATCATTCGTGCACGTGGACTTTCCTTGTCCCGCGCGACCATAGCGGTTGCTCCCTTAAGTGAACGAAAGTCGTCCGTACCATCCCGGCGGCGGATCGTCCTGATTTGCTGTCGTTTCGCGTATGCCAGCGCTGGAGAGCTTTCATCGCCATGATCAATGGACGACTCTCCGGAACAGTGTGTTTTCGGCCCAAGTTGCGGGAGCATGGCAGAGAAGGCGCGACGCGGAGGTGGCAGCCCCGTGTTTTGCCCCTGTACGGCGGAAATAGGATCTTCATTTGGCAAGACGTCAAGCGGCTGTATGAGCTGTGCGGCATCTGATGGCAGTACCATGGCAGAGAGGTTCGGCTTCCGTAAACGCTTGGCGGTGTTATCGGAAGGCACCCCGAGACCGTTAAGCGTTGGCTTTCTCGTGCAGTTGGCGAGGCGCTCTAATTTGAGTGCGCTTGGTGAAGAATCCGCAGCAGGTGATGAGCCATCGAAAATGCTAATCGTGCCAGCACGGCGGCGGCCAGGTGCAACTTCTGGGCCTGCCTCAGGGGAAGCTAATTGCCCAGTCCGAGTAAGGTAGACAGGGAGATCATCCCGAACAGCGGGAGGAGAGGACGGATCATAGAACATGTTTTTGAAGGCTGGGGACTCTTGTACTGCGGTGAAGGGAGCTGAAGGTGCACGGTCTGTTTTTGATGGAAAAGCGAGACCTTCCACAAAAGAGCTATCAATATCCATCGCATCTGGTGATGATGGGTCATGTTGGGTCTATAAAACAATCGGATTAGCCTTGTAGAAGATTGCGTGGTTAGGCTTGGCTTGAAACTACACGTACATAGCTGGCAATGGTAGCCCCAGATTCGCACAATGAGGATGCGGGAGAAATAGGGGTTCCATTGCTAAGATCACGCCCGAATAACCTCACGGAGGTCGTAAACGCGCGGGCGCGCGTCACTTTCTCGAGAAAATGGCCACTGGCTATCCGCGACTGATGAACGACGCGAGAGGGTTCAGGGGAAATATCCATGGGAACAACATCCTCTCTGCCGACATTATCGACGAGTTTTACAGGACCGGGTAGGGAGGAATTAAGAGACATGGATGACGCGAAAGAAATTTCGAGATCAGAAGATTGCAGGTCTTCTACGTTGTCTTCGGTGCCTTGCACGTATTGAATAGCCTTAATTGACAGAGCTGACACTGGAAGCTGTGAGTGGGAGTGTAAGTTGGTGGAAGAGGCAGCAGAGAAGACTTGCATGTCGTTCGTCCCGAACAATAGTAATGGTTGGCCTCAGTGGTCCTTTATACCGTGCTTAAACTAATGTTGACTTTCCCTCACGTGACATCCTCACGTAACGTCCCTGTCGCTTTTCTTACATAACTAGTTACCAGAAGCGGAATTTGGTCTCATGAACTACGGCATTTAAATGATTTCACCCACCAAGACTTAAAGTTCTTATTGTTCCGAGCTGTCCCACAATGCAACTGAAAGTTGAATTCTATTGAAGCCACTTTTTCTCAAGTAAGAGGCCTTTTAATTGCGATAAATTTCCATCGCACCGCTGTTGGCTGAAGGTATCGGTACTTGGCGTGAAATACCCAGAAAATCCCTTATAGGACATAAATATGAAAAAAAACAACCAAGACTTGACGCATTGCATAACAGTACTGTAGAAGATATTTCCCAGAAAAATTCGTGTCTCATCGATCTCAATGTTTCGCTCCCCAACGAGCCGTATATATTCCTTCCGGATGCAGTTGCTTAGTCACGTGCAATGCGAATTCTGGCAATGTCCGGTTGGTCCGCTTTCGGGGCCACAGACTGCCGTCGTGACCCTTCACTGAGTCAATGACCCGAACAACTCGACGCACGACCCGCAATTCAGCATCACACCTACCCGGATCAGATGCTATAGGATCTGATTCACCTGCTGGAGAGACAGACCTTGCATACACCCAGGAAGATCTCTGCCCCTCTTGCAGCGTGTCATTGACTCGCGACCAGGTTAAAGATGAGGATAGTGAAAGTTGGGTTCGGTGTGACTTTTGCAAAACTTGGTATCACTGGAGGTGTGTTGGGGAGAATGGGCAACTTGAGACGATAGATAAATGGTTCGTCCCGTCCCTTTCTGTCTGTTATGCTCTTGACTCTTTACACTTCCCAGGTTCTGCGGTCCCTGTAGAACCGCCGATTGTAGACGCGTTATCACCTTAAAGCCTCCAATGCGGAAATCATCACGCAACAGACCCATCCGCGATTACGTTAATCTGCACTCTGGTGCGAACTCCTCAGATTCACACAGATGGTCCAGCGTGTTGGAGAGCAAGACTTTCAACAGGGATGAATTTAGGAGGATGAGAGGGTCAGACCTCACCGAGGACTGGCTATACAATGATGCTACTGCTATGACAGAGCCTGTCATCATCGAAAAGCCTGACGGCCTTGGTCTGATGATGCCCCCATCAAGCTTAACTGTGCCCGAAATCGCAAATATTTTGGGACCGGAGACACCGCTCGAAGTTATTGGTTTGCACTCTCGATCTCCTTGTGTGTTTCCAGCCTAATGCGTATAATTGGCGATCTTCAGATGTCGGGACGCAGTCCAGTTTATCTGGATGGACACTCGGGAAATGGGCTAGCTATTATTCAACTGAGCCACCATCGCGCGAGAAAATTCGAAAT
Organism: Russula olivacea; assembly: GCA_963926505.1. Lineage (NCBI taxonomy): Eukaryota > Fungi > Basidiomycota > Agaricomycetes > Russulales > Russulaceae > Russula > Russula olivacea. The sequence continues at coordinate 1,271,365 of OZ004884.1, forward strand.
GTAATCTCATTGGAGATATCTGGGACAAAGCTTGGAGAGCAGGTCTTGCCGCCAAGACTGGTCCGAGATATTGACTGGGTGGAGAAATTCTGGCCTGATAATAGAAAGGGAAATAGCCACCCGTATCCAAAGGTCCAGTTATATTGTTTGATGGGTGTCGCTGGGGCATGGACTGTGAGTTTGCTTGACTCCATTTGTGTCTCGTCCGTACTGACGCGTTTGTCCCAGGACTGGCACATCGATTTCGCGGGTTCATCCGTCTATTATCATATTCTCAGGGGATCGAAGGTCTATCTCCTCCTATATCGTTGTCAAGTTTATTGATATTCTCTCCCAGACCTTCCTCTTCATACGCCCCACCGCCGCTAATCTTGCCGCGTACGAACGCTGGTCCGGAAGCGAGATACAAAGTCATACATGGCTTGGCGACATGGTCGACGAGGTCACCAAGGTTGATCTGAGCGAGGGTAACACTATGATTATTCCCACTGGGTGGATTCATGCGGTTGTGCGTTGCCCACTAAACCCGTTTCTGCTATCCCTGCTAATTCCAGTGCAGTATACGCCCCATGATGCACTCGTCTTCGGAGGCAATTTTCTCCATTCATACAACGCTGCACTTCGTATGTGTGCCTCGTCTCGTCTGCTACCCGACACTCATTCCCGGTAGAATTTAGGGTACATGAGATTGAGATTGCAACTCACGTTCCGAAAAAGTTCCGTTTCCCTCTATTTACAAGGTCCGTCCCTCCGGATGGTAACCCAGGATTCACCATCATGACGTTGATAGGCTTTGCTGGTACGTCGGTGAGAAGTACCTGCGTGATCTGCGTGCCAAAGAGGATTTCGCCCCTCGTGTGCTGGAGTCAGTCGAGGTCGTTTCTGAATTTCTGGTATCTGAGGTGCGAGCGATGGAGCGCGGCCCAGATTCTCTGAAAAGAGACGTTCGGGATCAAGTTCCCATTGACAAAGTGAAGGACGCACCTTCGGTAGCCAGGGAGTTGCGGTGGCGAGTTCGGTTGGCTCAGGGCTATACCAGCGATGGGGATCAATCTGGTCGGTTCAGAGCTAGAGAGCCTATGGGAACGGAGGTGGGGCGCAAACGGAAAAGAGACCCAGAATTCTCGCAGGCAGTACAGAGTGATTGCAAGTTCCGAAACTTCCAACCGAAAATTTGGGAGGCTCTGGCGGAAGAACAGGAAGAGGGAGTGCGGCATCTCACTGTGCAACACACGCAAGACATCGGTTCGTTGGCCGAAGGCTGGACGGATTGGAAGGAAGAGCCCATAAGGTCTCAGATGGTGAATGGGGATAATGTGGAGGTCGGGCGAAGGCGTCAGGTAATTATAAAAACAAGGAGGACTGTCCATGGCTTTGAGCGACAGCGCGTGGAGAGGGTCGTTGAGACATGGAATTGGGATGATGCTGGGGATGCCAATGCAAACGCGCAGAGTCCCAACGGAGCCGCTGAAACGGTAACCACGTAGAGCGTGTCTTACATAATACACTTGCCAACAACCCGTCACTTTCTCTGTCTGAGGCACAACAAAGCCCATATCCATTTAACTCAAAGCTCGTGCTCTGTGATGAATGACCGCAGTGCGTCGTCAACTGACGCAGCGTTGCGTCCTATAGTTGACTTACAACCTTTCCCGTTGGGAGCTGAATCACACCAGCACGAGGACCTACGGTCAAGTGAAGGCCGGTTTTTCTTACCTCTTCATGAAGTATAGCTTCAAGATATTGACGCTCCTTCTAGCACACTTCTTCACTGCACTTTCGAACCGCTCCGTTCCTTCACTACCTTCCGAGAAACGCCACAGCTCTGACCAAATACCTGAGCCCATTCCTGCCCGTCCTCATGACCCTACGTCCGCTCTCGATACTTTCCATACTCTGCGCATAAGCGACCCGTTGGGTATTTCTTCTCCCAATGGAGCTGTCGACCTGATCCCCCGTTCTACCTCACCCATGTCCCTCTCATCTAATCACCGTGGCCCTTCCAGTCGTGGTCTATCGCTGCCCTCGAACCCGCGACCACACCCGCGACATCCGATTCATCCAAGTCAAAATGCCGACTATCCCAGTACATATGACCCGTATTCTCTGCCATCGTGGCGAGGGTCTAACATGCAATCTGGGCAGTTCGATGACTCGGGTTCCACAGCGTCCTCAAATCTCCCTTCTGTTCCGCCAGTCTCTAATCATCTATATGCAGCTGCTTCAGACGTTTTGGGTGTGGCGCCATCACCTCCACTGGGAGCAACAGTATATCAACGCGTCGATCACCCCGACCCAGCAGAACATCACTACAACCGAAATGACCCTACCCATATTCCTGGACGGCTGACCCCTCAGCGAGAGGCCACTTCGTCTCCAATTTCTTCGTATCGTACTTCTTCTCCGTCACCGCTTCCATCCTCCGGAACGTCTACCGAAGCATCATCTAATGTTCCCGAGCTGGAAAGAAGACCAGCTTCGGATCGTTCAGGACACTTCTCAACCGAAGCTCTTCCAACTCGGACAACCAAGGCCGTGGACCTGCGTGCGCCCCCTTATACCAAGGAATACATCGATGATTATCGGCAACGCATCAAAGCCGATCCCGACCCAGAAGCGCACTTCGCATATGCCCGATATCTAATCGATGCAGCAAAGAAGATTGGGGCGGATGTTAAGGACCAACGCGCTGTTCGAAAATATCGTGACGCACTCATTCAGGAGTCGCTACGTGTCATTAAGCGACTTGCGACCCAAGGACAGCCTTATGATGACGCCCAGTTTTTCTTGGCTAATTGTTACGGTACTGGCATGCTGGGTCTACAGGTTGACCATGAGAAAGCATATCACCTCTATCTCCAGGCCGCCAAACAAAACCACGCGGGAGCAACATATCGGGTCGCAGTTTGCAATGAGATCGGGGTGGGAACTAGGAAGGAGCCCCCTCGTGCATCGGCCTTTTACAGGAAGGCAGCATCGCTTGGGGACACTGCTGCCATGTACAAGTTAGGGATGATTTTGCTTCAGGGCTTTCTCGGGGAGGGGAAAAATCCTCGAGAAGCTGTGGGTTGGCTACGACGAGCAGCCGAGCAAGCCGACGAGGAGAATCCGCATGCACTGCATGAGCTCGCTCTCCTGCATGAATCGACCGCCGGACAAATCGTGCCTCACGACCCGCTACAAGCTAAAGAATACTTCTCACGGGCCGCATACTTGGGGTACACCCAAGCGCAGCATAAACTGGGTCAATGCTACGAATTCGGCACTCTTGGGTGTCCCGTCGATCCGCGTCGTTCTATTGCTTGGTATACAAAAGCAGCAGAGAAGGGCAATGCCGAGGCAGAGCTCGCCCTCAGCGGGTGGTATCTTACCGGTAACGAGGGAGTGCTTAAACAAAGTGACTCAGAGGCTTACTTATGGGCGCGCCGAGCCGCAAATAAAGGCCTTGCGAAAGCTGAATATGCCGTCGGTTATTATGCTGAGGTGGGAATAGGCATAAAGCAAGATATCGAGTTCGCAAAGCGCTGGTACATGCGTGCAGCTGGTACGTGATTGGTGATTGTCTGCGAACTTAAAGATCGTCGCTCATAGGAGATAGTCCAAGGTAACAAGCGTGCTATGAACCGCTTGACAGAAATGAAACGCCAAGGAAACAAGAGGGCGAATATTGCTCGCCCGACTCGCCAACAAGCAAAGGATGAGTGTGTTATTAGCTAGTCACTCTTTAGAGTGTCTAGATATTTTCTCTTCCTGTTGGTGCACTATAATAACTCAAATGTACCTAACTTTACAAGTTACAATTGTTATTGCTTTTCTAATTCACTCTTTTACTCGGTTGATGGATCACATAATATTAGGAAAAAATATTCCAACCATAGAATGGTGGATCTTACAAGCTTTTGGCCATGCCTATGGCACGGGTCACTTGCAAGCTTGCTCCCCTTACCTTTGGCCCTGGCCTAAGCTTGTTGGGGGCTGCGCCCCCAAACCCCCACTTTAACCAACAACACTGTCACCCTTTGTCATATTTACAATCTATGCTATTTACAATACTGTCTGTGGTATATACAATATATCATTACACTATTTATCCAAGAAGAACTTCCTTATATACTACATTTTGTGTCCTTGCCTCCTCACTCCCTTCATCCCAAATCGCCTTGATGTTTGACACTGAAGTCACCCGTGACACTGCAACATAAAACTGCCCATGCATAAATGCAGGTGACCTTAGATCCAACCCAACATGTTTCACTGATTGCCCTTGTGACTTGTTGATCGTCATCGCAAAGCAAACCCTGACTGGAAATTGCCATCGAGTGAACTTGAATGCATTTTCATCATCTCCAGGTTGGTTCGCCACCCTAGGAATAAACACTGTCTCCCCAGCATGTGACCCAGTAAGAAGTCGAACTTCCAACACCCTGTTGCTGTGTTGTGTCAGGATCCCTCTGCTGCCATTGCAAACTCCATTTGCTGCATCCAAGTTCTTCAGCACCATCACAGGACATCCAACCTTCAGCGACAGCTTTGCCAATGGAAGCGACCCACAGTTAATCTCGTTCAAATACTCCACAGGATAGTTAAGCAGTGGGTCATTTTCACCCAGCTGCTCAGAGTTTGGAATAAAGTCAACACTGGGGAAATCCTGCGCATCCCTAGGGAACCTTTCAAGCACCGTCTCATTGAGCTCATTGACCTTCTTGTTCATGGTTGAAAGAATGATATGCTCAGAGAAGAACTGATCAGGATGGCCAGGGATGTTAATGTCAGGGTAAATGGCATCAAGGAGGGAGTCAACAGTGTTCTCAGGGCAGTGAAAGTGCTCAGGGAGTGTGATGTTGAGTGAATCATCAGTGTGTTGCCCATGGCCCACTTCCAACTGCCACCTTGCAAAGTTGGCCTCTTCTTCAATGTTGGTGTTAAGGTGCATGTTCTGATGAAGGTGGAGAACAGTGATGTGCCTCCACAGGAAGGACCTTTGCATACAGGCTCCCACAACCTGAGCCCTGGAGCCCTTGAGGATGACTGGCAAGATTTGCTGAAAGTCCCCACCAAACACAACAGTGAGTCCACCAAAGGGCCTGTCAGTGTCACACAGATTTCTAAAGGAACGATCCACTGCCTCCATGATATGATGATGCTGCATGGGTGCCTCATTCCATATCACCAAGTTGGCTTGACGGATCAAGTCAGCCAATTGGGAGGTTTTTGGGATATTGCAGATGGAGGACTCATGGATGGGAATGGGGACCTTGAAGTGCAAATGAACAGTGTGACCACCTTTGAGGAGAATAGAAGAAATCCCAGAGGAAGCAACACAAATGACAATCTTCACCCCTGAGTGTAGGTCATAGCAGAGGGTATTGTAAACATAAGTCTTGCCTGTGCCTCCAGGACCATGAAGGAAAAAGATCTCCCCTGTTTTATCAGTGACAGCAGAGGAGATCCTGTCAAAGGCAGAGCGCTGATCAGGATTGAGAGTGGCAATCTGTTGTTCAGCAAGGTGGGCCTGCTCCTGTGGATCGTAGTCCCTCTGCTCTGCAATAAGAGGATTGAGATTCTGAAGAAGGGTGCCCCAATTGCCTGTGACCTGTGGCATGCAGTCCCAATCCTGAAGCCTCTTCCCAGCCTTAATGAGAAGCTGATCGATAAGGTAAAGGCCATAGTCCTGGATGTCCTCCTCTGATGGCTCAGCATCCCAATCCCAAAAGATAGGATGGCGCTTAAGGTCATCACAAATGTCCTGCCAAAAGGTGTCCCAAAAACCCCTTAGATTGGCAGGATTACAATCCTTAAGGATGGTGACAAAGAGGTTGCGCATCTGACGTCCCACTGCCATGTGCTTTGCCTCTTCAAGGCATTGATGCCACTCATTGTCGTCCTCTGTAATGCCATAGGCAATGCAGGCTTCTCTAAAGGTGGGATAGAGAGTGCCTTGGAAAGTGCGAAGGTCTTTATAAGAGGTGGCACCCTTGACAACAGTGAGAAGGAGATGCAGGTAGAAGCGCTCTCCAGAAGAGGGATGAGCATAATACATCCTGCCTATCTGAAAGCCCCTTTGCCTGACAGTCCAGATATGGGTATCCTTGTGCCAGACCATCTTGTTAGGAAAGTCCTGATAGAGGGTATTGTGAATGACACCATTCTGATGAAGAGCATTGGCCTTGAACCATGCAGTGAGAGTGGTGTCCCTGTTCTCATGCTGCTCAAGAACCTCCTGAAGAGTATCCCTGTCAGGATGAATGACAACTGCCTGCTGCTGTGGAAGATGAACTGCAAGGCGCAAAACACTGGGCTCATGGTCCTGAACCTCAAAGAAGTAAATACGCCAAATTGCCTCACAGGTGCTGACATAGCGTGCATCCAAGTAGTGTCTGATCTTGTCATGAGCAGCGCCAAACTGCATGGTGGTGCGATCGTGGCCCTTGTAAACATACTTGTAGATGTACTTGATCGCTTTGACCGAGGCAATAGACTCCACATTGATGTGGCACCTGTACTTCCAGATGAGGTACCTGTTGTGACAGACAACCCATCTGTTGTCAACCTGATATCTGCCATCTTGACCTGTCTGGATGGTTTGCCCAGTGTTAAGACGCCTTGTCCTGGCATAAGAGTCTTCTGTGATAGAGGTGCGCTCATTGAAAGGCTTGGGAAACCCTTTTGTCACAGCCGCGTCTAACAACATGGAACTTAGAGGACAACTGGTATACATCGCGTATACAGTGGGACAGAAGAGCAGGTTACAGCCTCCAAGTACTGTTAGGAGACCCTGCTATAGCACAAATGGACGAGAAGAAAGGGGAAACTGATATTGAGCCCCTGGGGCTGTCAAGAGCTACAGTAGGTAGGTAGACAGGAGACTCAACTTGGCCCTCTCTGGGCGCAATGAGCCCTCCTTATATGCTACTACAGACAAGGGGTGGGAAAGTAGAAGTAGAGTTCAGGGTACAGGGTTCTCAGGACATGAGGCCACCATGAGGCAGCCATGAGGCAGGCAGGAACAAGGTACAAGGGGAGGCAAACATGAGGCAGATAACAGCAAGGCACAGGGGAATAGGTTATATGACACACAGGGGCATGAGGTGGCCATGAGGCTGACATGAGGCGAACAAGGGTCAGGCAGAATGGGGTAACAGGGGGAGGGGGAGGGATGGACAGGGGAGTTATGAGGTGTGCAAAGGGACGTCCTATGACTGATGGGAGGCAGGTGATGCCCGTGATCCACGGTGACCGGGTAAGCACGGGGATCTGACTTGGGCGGCAGGCAATGAAGGTGTACTGGGCTGCAACGAGGACGATAAGGAGGATGGAGTTTGATGTGGGTGGTGAAAGGGGTCTTGACCACAGAAAAAGCAAGGTTCTAGGCTATGGGCAGCCTTCCATGCATGCTGCCAATACGCAGGGTTGTGCCAAGGGGACGATGGATTCAACGACGGTTTCACCACACTCGGCCCAGATTGAAAGCTGTCCTCAGCTTTCTTGGCGTCGTCTTCTTCTGACAAGGAGGTAATGGGCTCGGGGTCAGAATACGCCTCAGGAGAAGGCATGCGTGCAAGGCCTCGGGTGAAGGAGGTGGGGATAGGAAATGTGCGCGGTCGCCCTCGATTGGGGAGGTAGTGGCCCAGGTGGTATGACAACTCATGTCGCCATTTGTTGTGGTTATGTGTGAAACCTCTATCGCAGGTTTCACAAATGAAGGGTTTGGGGGCTCCTTTATCGTGTGTGCGAAGGTGGGTTTTGAGGTTGTGGTGACGGGCAGACGCGAAGGGGCACAGGGGGCACGAGAACAGCTTGGATGCATCAGGGCAGATGCTAGGCGGGAGTTCCAGTTGGGCAGGATCGATGCTGGGGTTCTGACTTGCGAGGGACGGAGTGGCCATTTTGTATCTAGAACGGGGTAATGGGCAGCAGTGGGGGCTGGGGCGGGTGGCAGGAAGCTTCGATGGGGAGTTGGCTGTTGCCCCCCTTATTGCACCACTCGGGCTTTTATCCCCTCAAGCGGATACTTCCGGTGATAAACCTTCAAGAGGTCTGGGGCGTGTATCTGGCTGGCTGGCTCCCACGTGTTGTCACTTTCAGGGTACCCTTTCCATTTAATGAGGTATTGGAGCGTTCTAGCTCGTCCCTGATGTCTGTGGCCCAACACGCGCTCCACTTCATATTCTTCTTCTCCACCGATAAGGTCAGGTGGTGGCCGGGAGAAGTTAGGACCATGTGCGCTTGTCTCTTGATAGGGCGATAAGAGGGAGGCGTGGAATACATCATGTATTCCCCATGATGCTGGCAGCTTGATCCGATAGGCCACCGGGGATATTTCCTTCTTGACCCTGAAGGGTCCATAGCGCTTTGGCAGCAGCTTGGTCTTCTGATGGAAGAACTTGAGGTTGGTGGCCTCCAACCATACTTGATCGCCCTCTTTGTGCTGAGCCGGTATCGTTTTGCCCTTCTTGGCCGTCTGATTGATTGCATCAATCGCCTGGGCTCTTCTTTCCTGGAGGAGTCTGGATCTATCCTCCACCATGATGTTGCTTGTTTGTGGGGCATTCTCTGGGACCAATGCCGTTTCGTACCCCAACAGGATCTGGTTGGGTGACAGACCCGTAGTTGCATTCCTCCGGTTGTTGTGGACCACTGATGCGATGGCTAACCAGTGCGTCCAATCTTCCGGAGACGCAGATGTCACTAGGCGGAGGTACTGCTCCACCCATTGGTTCTTTCGCTCTGAGATGCCGTCTGTCTGAGGGTGGAAAGCCGTGGATAAGTTCTGCTGCATCCCTAGTTTCTGAGCTAGTGCCCGTCCAAAATGCAAGGTAAAGTGGGGATCCCGGTCACTGATGACCTTGGTAGGGAGTCCAAACCATCGATACACATTATTCAGATACAACTGGGCTATTCCAGGGCCCGTTATTGTCGTTGCGCATGGTAGGAAGATGGCTGCTCGCGAACATCCATGGTCGACGATGGTAAGGATGGCATCTTTGCCATTGTGTGAGGGGAGGCCGGTGATCAGGTCCATGGCTATGCAGCGGAAGGGCAGGGTGTTTTCTTCAGTTGGGATGCGATATAGTGGTGTCTTTGTTCGGTGTGTTAGGATTTTGTTCTGCTGGCACGTCATGCATCCCTTCACATAGTCTGTTATCCAGGCATTCATGCCTTGCCATTGGAGGTGCTGCTTGGCTTTCCTGATCATTTCATCTCTTCCTGGGTGGCCCACGGTTGGATGATTGTGTACTCGCGTCATGACTGCTCATCTTTCCTCTTCAGATGGGTTCCTTTTACCTGTGAGGGCCGCTCTGATGGTGTCCGTAAAACCATTGTCTATGAATTTACTGGGTGGGATGACCGTGGTTTGCTTGTTATCTCCTTCTCCTTGGTCAGCACCTGGAGGGCGTGAGAGAGCATCCGCTGCAGCATTGGCCTTCCTGGGCACATGCTGGATTTCGTAGTCATATTCCTGTAGGTCGGCATGCCATCTTGCGGTTCGACAATTGAGGTTGTGCAGGGATTTCCAATATTGTAGGTTGGCGTGGTCAGTTAGGATGGTGAAGGGCTCTTTTGTCCAGCCCAAGTAGGGTCGCCAGTGCGCCAAGGACTTCATTATGGCTAATAGTTCCCTCTCATAAATGTCATAGTTGCGCTCCATCGGCGTGAAGGTGTTCGAGTAATAGGAAATTGGGTGTAGGGTCGGCTTGCATCGTTTTTCGAGAGTCTGGCTATTTTCACCCTTCTGCGAGAGTATGGCACCCACGCCATAAGCGGATGCATCCGTTTGCAAGTAGAATTTCTTCTCAAAGTCGGGTTGCATGAGGACTGGGCTGGCGCACATGCGCATCTTTAGCTCGTTAAATGCCGCTTCTTGTGAGGGTCCCCAATTCCAAGTGGTGGCTCGTCTTGTCATTTCCAGCAATGGTCGGGCGATTTTCAAATAATTGGGGATGAAGTAACGGTAGTAGCCAGTAAATCCTAGGAATTGGCAGATTTCTGTGGGGTTCTTTGGGGCTTGCCAGCTTTTTACGCTTTCGACCTTCTTTGGATCCATCCTAAGCTTATTGTGACCAACGATAACTCCAAGTTATTCAATTTCTTCCTTCTCAAAGGTGCACTTCTTGGGCTTGAGGTACAGGTCATTTTCTTCCAACCTGTTGAGCACCAAATGGGTGTACTCCCTGTGTCTTGCCTGGTGCTGTTCATGGGTTTCACCGGCACATGGTTTTGTGTGAATGGCGATGTCATCCATGTATACTGACAGCCATCCCTGGGCAACCTCCTTCTGGAATATGGTATTCATCATCATTTGAAAGGTTGCTGGTGAGTTGGTGAGGCCGAAGAACATGACAGTCAGCTCGAATAATCCCTCTGGAGTTAGGAATGTGGCTTTCCATTCGTCTCCTTCTCTGATCCTAACGTTATTGTATCCCCAGCGCACGTCAAACTTGGTAAACAGGGTGCAGCCGCTCAGGCGGTCTATCGTCTGGGGAATGAGGGGCGACACATTGTGGTTCTTCTTGGTCCACTCGTTAATGGGCCTGTAGTCCTGGACTGGTCGTAGCTTTCCATCCTTCTTCTTAATGAAGAAAAAGTTAGCTGCATAAGGGCTCCATGATTCGCGGATCGTGCCCCTCTTCAAGTGCTCGGCCACAAACTTGCTCATCTCCTCTTGCTCCTTTTGATTGAGGCGAAGGAGCCTTCCTGGGAGTGCTGCGGGTGCATTAGGGAGTAGCTCTATAGCATGGTCCCATATCGTGTGGCGTGGTAGGCGTTGGGAGTCTTCTTCACTGAAGACTTTCTGGTGGCGCTGGTATTCTTTGGGGAGCGGCTCGGTCTTCTCTTGTTTGGGGTCAATGGGGTGGATTGTGACGCTACCAATAAAATATTGGTCATGCTGTGGTATTTGGAGGGACTTGGTTGGTCGTGGAGCGAACGTGGCTCTTTTCGCATCTGGGGCTCTGAATATGATAGGTAATTGTGTATGATCGATCCAACCTCTCTTCCAGTCTACTTTTGGTTGGACGGCGGCGAACCAGAGGTAGCCCAATATGGCTTTGTTCTCTCCCAAATCTGATAGGAAGAATCGAAGGGGTGTTATAGTGGTGCCAGTGCGGACTTCCAGGTCAGTGTAGAATGAGAGTTCACCACTTTTGTTTTCTGTGCCGTCAACATTGAACAATTTGCGTGGTTCAGTTAGTCGCTTGATGGGTAGCTTGAGCCACTTCGTGTACGTGAGGTTCATGAAGTTTTCTGTGGCTCCTGAATTGATGAGGGCAATTGACTCTGCTCGTTTGGCGACAGAATGCACATAGAACCTGATGCTCATCGACTTCCTAGCTGACACGTAGACGTCTGTGCTGTTTGCTCGTAGTAGTGCCGTTTGGATTAGGCGGTCCTGCATCCTTTGCGCGATCTTTTCTCGCATTGTGGTAGTTGGCTTTCTGGCCAATCGACGGGCTAGAAGATCTCTTAGCCATTGTTGGTTGTGCACTGCTCGTTTGGCTCGTTCTGTGAGGAGGTGGTGCTCGATGGTGGGTTTTATTTGGATGGCGTGTCGAAACACTGGCAGGTTACTGGGCGATTCTCCTTGTGCCGTCATGTCTTTGGTGGCCCATCTTAGTATCTGGTGGAGGGCAAGCATCTCTTGGTAGGTGTTGCTGTTCTTTCCCTTCTTGTGCGCAGTGGGTCGCATCTGGCATTCGGCTCCCTTTAGAGGAGCACTGAGGGGCTCTCCTTCTGATGGCTCTTCCTTGGTAACTTCATCATGGTAGTGTCGTGTGGGAGGGATAGCCATGGTTTCTCCAAAGGTGACCTGCATTGGTCGTTGTGTGGCGGTGTCTTTATGGGACTTTGACGTTCCTGTGGTCTCCTTAGCCTTTTCGAAGGCAGCTTGGTACTTCTGTGCTGGGGTCTGCTCGGGTACAGCTGCTTCATCTCCTCCAGCAGTGTCTCGCGCTTTCTGGACGGCTTTGGCGCTTTCCCAAGCGGCTTGAAACTTTCGTGACGGGGTTTGCTTAGGCGTGGTGGTAGTCTGCCCTTCCAGGGGTGTGCTCTGCACAGTTGCCTCGTCTCTTTCGAAGGCAGTCAGGACTCTTTGCGTGGTTGCCACAACTTTGGCACTCATGAAGGTGATCTGGGCCTTCTGGGATGGAACTTGCATGGTGGCGGCAGCTTTGGCTTCCTCAAAGGCTTTTTGGAACCTCTGTGATGGAGTTCCCATAGGTGTGATGATGGTGGTTTCTTCAAAGGTGGTCTGTTTCTTCTGCGGCGCCTGCTGCACTGTTATGTCGCCTTTCTCAAAGGCAGTTTGGACCCTCTGGGTGGGTGCTGATCGTCGTTCAAGGGCATGCTTCAATGCCTGGGCTGCCTTTGCTTCTGAGGCTTGCCTTCGTAACTGCTCCTTCTTTGCAGCTCTTGCCACCTTCTTCGCCGCTGCCTCTTTGCTCGGCGTGATCCATCCCTCAGGATCGTGTATAGTTTCTTTTGCCCTGGGTGTGGGCATTCTCTTGTTGGTGGTGGCGTGCACTGTTTCTCGTGCATTGATCTGTTGCCCCCGCAGCTTATACGGCAGCTGCGGTGCTTCGTATCGCTTGTCTACGTGATCATGGTCTTTGGGAGTGTGTAGCTCTTTTTGGCTGGCTACCATTGGCGAGCCGAGGATGCGTCGTATGAGGGTGTGCTCTTCCGCACTGCAGGTGCAGTTCTTTGTATTGCTACTGCGAGTGCAGTCCCTAGCACTGGCGTTGCGGGCATGGTTTCTTCCGCCTTCAGCGCACTTCTTCGCGTTGGCATCTCGGCATTGTCCAGCCGTCGTGGGTGTGGCACGGGTGTGTCGGCCCGTCTTGAATAAGGAAGTTGAGTCTAATGTCACAGCCGCGTCTAACGACATGGAACTTAGAGGATAACTGGTATACATCGCGTATACAGTGGGACAGAAGAGCAGGTTACAGCCTCCAAGTACTGTTAGGAGACCCTGCTATAGCACAAATGGACGAGAAGAAAGGGGAAACTGATATTGAGCCCCTGAGGCTGTCAAGAGCTACAGTAGGTAGGTAGACAGGAGACTCAACTTGGCCCTCTCTGGGCGCAATGAGCCCTCCTTATATGCTACTACAGACAAGGGGTGGGAAAGTAGAAGTAGAGTTCAGGGTACAGGGTTCTCAGGACATGAGGCCACCATGAGGCAGCCATGAGGCAGGCAGGAACAAGGTACAAGGGGAGGCAAACATGAGGCAGATAACAGCAAGGCACAGGGGAATAGGTTATATGACACACAGGGGCATGAGGTGGCCATGAGGCTGACATGAGGCGAACAAGGGTCAGGCAGAATGGGGTAACAGGGGGAGGGGGAGGGATGGACAGGGGAGTTATGAGGTGTGCAAAGGGACGTCCTATGACTGATGGGAGGCAGGTGATGCCCATGATCCACGGTGACTGGGTAAGCACGGGGATCTGACTTGGGCGGCAGGCAATGAAGGGGTACTGGGCTGCAACGAGGACGATAAGGAGGATGGAGTTTGATGTGGGTGGTGAAAGGGGTCTTGACCACAGAAAAAGCAAGGTTCTAGGCTATGGGCAGCCTTCCATGCATGCTGCCAATATGCAGGGTTGTGCCAAGGGGACGACAGATTCAATGACGGTTTCACCTTCAGTGCATTTCTCATTCTGCATACAGGGGGACTTTTTGTTTTGAGCACCGCAGGGGCCATGAATCATAAGCTTCCCAATGAGGTCAAGCAACTCAGGATTGTCCAAAGGGAGCTCAGAAGATATGAGGCCGTCAACCTGTTCAGAAGTATGCAACTTGGCATGTGGTTTGAGAAAGACAATGATGTGAGCGTGAGGAAGGCCCCTCTTCTGGAACTCAATGGTGTAAAGTAAGGCATTGCACGAGTGCACTCGTGAGTGACCTGGATCCGTACCTGTGGGTAATTTGAAATTAAAAAATGATACTTGGATCCGCACGAGTAGACAAACATTTAAGATCCGGACTCATGGCTCAAGTACCTGCCATTGCACAGGTACTCGCAAATTATGGAAACCTGTGAGTACACATGAGTATTCACAAGTACTCACAAGTACAGAAAGAACAACATTTTATTAAACATGAATTGTGAATTGTGTATAACACCAGCTTAACAACGCATTCACAACCATGCAGAGCGTCTCGAGCACACGCCGCAGATGTGTGGTGGGATCACAGCACTCTTATGACTCTCGTTGTTCCATGTCAAATTTATTGCTACATCAAAGTTCAAACCAATTGCAACTACCATATTAGCACACTCGATGTAAGGAATAATGTCTTTCAAGTTCATGTAGCAGTGTGACCATCTTCTTGAGTAGTTTCCAGAGCACGCCAAGTGACTATAAATGAACGAGTTGATGCACAGAAGGTCGCGCCACGGATCCACGTGTCGGGCATGTTCATCACGGTGAGTGGGTTGTGTGGGCGGATCAGTCTTTGATTTGCTCGAGGTCATCTTGTGCCAGGTCGAGGTGACAGATGTCACAGACCCACACGTCGGGCATGTTTATCATGGCGAGCGGGATGGGAGAGTGAGGTCGGGCCTGTCAGGGATTTGGGGAAAGGGGTGTTGAATGGATGGCTGTGTGGCGGTCTTCAATTGCTTGGAGTCGCCTTGCACCAGGTTGAGGGGACAGATGTCACATACCCATGCATCGGACATGTTTATCACGGCAAGTGGGATGGTCAGCAGAAGTGCTGGAACTCAGAAGCGAGTCCTGGAGTGAGAAAATGGAAAGCTGTCAGTAACTACAAGACGACGCTAAAGAGCTGAATGAGAAGGGTGTATGTACTAAGATCGAAAAGCCTAATATGCTTGAATGTTACAAAGATGCATGCTCAGGGACTAAATATAGGTACACACGGAGAATAGAATACTGAGGCTAGTCTGTATTGCTTTCACAGATGGGAGATGCTATAGGATGAGGGTCAGAGACGTTGAACATCTGTCGGTGCCTACGGACATACCAAGTTGTCTTTATCCCGGAATTCTTTGAAGTCTTGCGCTTGTTCTCGAAGAATGGCGGTAATGGACTCGACGGTATTACAACCCTGTAGACGCTCAGTGAGAGGATGGTTGACCAATTCTATGCCCATCTGCTGCTTGTAGTCGTCCAAAGCGGCTTTGAGGACATGCAAATGTGATGATCCTGACTGTTCACTCATGTCGAAAGCAGGGGAAGAAATATGGGATTGGTTCGCTAGGAGATGGTGGGGAGAAAATGGGATGCGATCACGGTGGTAGAGGGATAAGATGGAAGGTCTGTGCACCGCGACAACCACATTGCTTATCGATCTCACAAACGGTCACAAGCTAATCACGATGGGGCATAATTGGCACATGGTGGAAGATTGATGAGTGCTGCAGTAGTACTGTGGTTGACCACGAGGGAAGTATGGTGTGGTGATGCTGTATGAGGGTGTGGCTGAGGCCGATCATGTGGTTTGTCCACACGTCTGCTGTAGCCTGTGGCGGTATGACAAGTTTTGTCACGATCCAAAATGTGACGATGTGGAGTCATAGAGCAAACGTGTGAAATAAGGGCATGACATGCACTGCCGCCCCCAAGACTGGCGTCAGATGGAATATTACTGTGAGTATGTGTTTCGTTAGTTTGCAGATCGGGTAGTTACACCGATCGCGAACGTACAATACATGAATGGGCTCATTCAACAGATTAGAACTATGGTGGATAAACCGATGCCACCATCTGTCTTTGGTGTAGAGGGAAGGATCGAGTCAGCTTCGGATCAAAGTCAGGAGAGGTAACAGAGAGGAGAGCACAGGCCCACGTACAACCCAACACATCCACCAGCATCATCAACCATGCGAATATGAGCTTGTGCGAGTCCAGTGCACCAAGCATCCTTTCAAGCACCTCTGCATCGCTTGTACATGCCACGGTTGTAGCTGGTGCCAACGTGGAGGTACCATGCCAGGCACCAGGATTACCATGGTCGACGATTGTAGCACGTGCGCCGCAGCCAGCACCACAGGACGAGTATGTGATTGTGTGAAAGAGGGGAGGAAAGTTGGCGAGAGGGGCATGGTGATAGGCTGTGAAGGCAGAAAGGTCTTGATTCATTCGCTGTTGTCTTGCACTGGAGGTCGAGAGGGGCAGACAGTGATCGTGAGGTGATGAAAAAAGGAGAGGAATGATAATCGACGAATGGATGAACTGTACAGTTGTGGCGCATGTGGCTGACGGGTGCTCCGATGTGGCTGCCCGATCTGAGTGACGCACACCTTACAGTAAAGTCTTCCGAATTTTTAATGAACTTACTTGCAGGTGGGGTCTGCTTCATTCTTAGCAAGTTGTAGTTGTTCTGTTGTTGGGAGAGAGGCCGAGTGGGGTTCCGAAAGTTGAGTTTCCTGCAGGAGCCCTAGCAAGGTTAACAGCGGCATTGTCGTGACAATGTAGTCGTCTTTTGCCGTGGAGGCCAGGGCTGTTAAGGTGGCCACCTGTAGCTTAATGTTGTGGCTGCATAGCAGCATCATGAGATGATGCCCAACCCAACCACCACCACCAGTCCACCGGAGTGCACGGGTGCCATAGCCTCTGGGCCAGATGGACCCATCCCGCAACAGCAGTACAAGGACTCGGTGCATGAAGTGCCGCAGCAAGGAGCTGCACAGTAGACTTGCCGACCTCTGTCAAGGTTGTGATGGGCCTAGGAGCTCAGCACATGCCACAGTGATAGAAAGAAGGGTACAAACATAGGTAGCCTTAGTCACGGTGTTGCCGTGGGTTCGGAGGGTCAAAACATGAGATAGCATAGAGGAAGCCTTCGGAAGGCCTGGGGTGTTGCCATGATAGTAGGCTGCGGAGTGCTTGTGGGGAGCCTAGTAAAAGAAAAACGATAATGGGATATGTATATCCGCTGAGAAGACAGACTCACCAAAGGTGTCACACTCTCCTTGCATTGAAGCATTTGACTTGTGTTTTGAGATATTAGTTGCTTTGTCGAGCAATCCAAGCAGGCGACGACCCCACTGAACAGGTCCTGTATCAGTTGAAGTGCACGGTGAGATTCAATGTATTCTGACCTTTGACATCTTCAGATGCTGATTGTGAATTCCATGAAACTTGATGGTGCTTGAAGAGAGGCTGCTTCATGATGATTAATGAGGCAAGGTACGGTGGCGACCAAATCTGCCACTTGCGGGTTGATGAACCGATACAGCGACAAGATGCCATCTGGAGAAGGGGTTCGAAGGAAAAATCGGGGAGGAGCCTTGAAAGATATTCAAGGTGGATGTCATCTAGGACTGGCATGGTGGAGAATTCGATGCTGGATGACTTGGAGAGTGACACGTGACAAGCCAACTCATTACAGTAGTTGGCTCGGAGGCAACAGCGCCGCTGCCTGTTTACTTTTTTATTTCTGTTCTGAGCATGGGTCATTAGTCCGAGGGACCCTTACAGCTTACAGTGTTTGAAGCCTTGGTATGCAAAGGCGTTGAAGCCTCAGTCTAAGTCTATACAAAAGTATTGAAGCTTTGGTAGTACCCAAGTACGTTGATGAATCAGAGTCTACAAGAATACTATAGGATGCCGAAGCAATGGTATCACTGTAGTCGTCTTGGGAGTATCGGAGGGAGGTATCAGAGGGATAGGGGTAACTGACTGATATGGAAGGGCGATCATGATCTACCAAACCTTTCTTTCTACAAACCTTTCTCTCCATTTCCATTGCAGTACCGGTAGCTACAGCAAAGCATGTTATTCCCCAAGTAAACAGTGCAACTGTCAGGTTCCAGGCCAAAAATATATAATTGAAGTGCATCTACATGCACACCTTGACAGTGGAGTTGACACCTAATGCCGTAGTAATGCATCAACTACAGTTTGTCTTATCTGCGTCACCGACCCTGTCTTTGTTGGCTACAGGCCATCGGCAAACAAGCCGACTGTGCCACCATATTAGTTTCAGTGTATCTGACTGGGTCTGACTGGGTTGGTTGGTTGTTGCAAACGGGGATGGAAACATGACGAGACAACAGCTTTTGTTCAGTGTGTAACAGCCTTTGAAAAAGACCTCACGCTTACACGCTCCACATTCATGAGATTTTGAGATTTCAACCACACAAGCAGTGCGCTGTGATGGTTGGTGACCTCTCTTTCGTTAACATGCGACTGCTGGAGAACGTCCTTTTTGTGTGCAACCTCAACTCAGTAACGAGAGATGAAGATATCAAACATAGGGTTTAGGGTTTTGGTACAATCATGAGTTATCAGGACCGAGTCCCAGACATGAAACCCTTTAACCCTCCAGATGATGGCAGGCATGATCACATTGGAGATCCCACATGTATCCCTTGCAGACTCGAACAGCACGTCAATCAAATATTATTGTACTATCATATATATGAATAATATGATACATCAATCATTCGGAGTCGGCAATACTATTGAAAGCTGGTGTTGAAGCGGCAGCAGGTTCTTTACCTTTCTGATGCTTACTCTTATCTCAAAGGGACGCAAGAATCTTGTCTTGTGGAATGGCTCCTGGAAGTGAGCATCATGAACCTAAAACAGTCGCAGCACGAACAGAATCATCAGAAAGTGAGTGTCACATCTTCGACACAGTGAGACCCCCACGCGAGAAGGCCCATTCTGCATCAGTGGATGTGGCTGCCAAATGACATGAGAATTTTCATGAACAAAAGCAACTAAGACATACCTGGCATTGACAGAAAGTCCAAGGCCATTCGAGCCAGTGGATGGCCAGCCACCTCCATTGCTGTCCACCAAGCAATTGGATCAACTACTGTTCCCAATGGCGGAGACGAAAGCCATTCATCGAGTGCATCGCCCACAGTGGGATCAGAGGTAAAGGTGTCGAGCTCAGTGAAATAGTTCTTAGTCGAGGGTTGTGCCTGTGGTTGATTCAGGAAGTTATAAATTGTACAGCTGCAACAACATACCATAGTTTCCGCAGGGCCAGGTTCCACAAATGTCTTGTAGCACTTTGTCCATTCGTCCCTCAATATACCCTCTGCAGTTGTAATCCAGTTGCATGGCCATTTTGCCTTCACGAAATATGTTGACTTGAAGTGTGGATGAAGTACTACCCAACCAAATCAGTTTATAGATTTTAGATGAAGACAGAACCACTTACACATAGCAATTCGATACATAATTGAGTCATCAGTCAGCCCATAATACTTGTTCATCATCGCACGGCCTCGTCAAGCAGCAGCTCTTACTGCGGGGAAGTTGTTGGTATTGTTGGCAAATCTGTCAAGGTGACCAGTAATAATATTGAAAAGTGGAATGACCTCATGAAGAAGAGGCATTTGGCTTTGTGACATCTTTTTTGTCGCTTTGAGGAATACCTGTTATGTGAGGGGAAGTGTTAGGCTAGTACAACAGGACGATTCAATGGTAGCTCACATCAAGAAGCGGATAAAGCTGAAGAAGAAGGTCCCATTCCTGTGTCGACAACTGAAATTGTTTGAGGCAAACCCCCCGAGATTTGTTATGCTGCTCCATGTTGACAAGGAAGTTGAGTGCGAGGCGAAGGTCCTTGGCGCGACCAATGAGTTCTGCAGTCGTGTTCCATCTTGTAGAAACAGCTCGAATCATCAGAACTGGTTTGATTTTGACGCGATCACAGCAGGTTTTGAGGTCCACGCGAAGTGTTGGGCTGTTGAAAATCCTCTTTCCGAGATTGGTGAGCTGTGATTGACAGTTAGAAATAGAATGCATCAAGGTTCACGAGGAACGTACCTTTGAAACCAAAAAACACCCAAGGTTAATATCTTCTTGTGTGAGCATCTCTTCGCCAAATGGGTCTTGCTCCAGATCTCGAACGACATCGTCTACCATCACACTATCACTGGCCTCCACTGCACTGTCAATTTCGTCGTTGTCATCATCATCTACATCTGGATCCACCTCTTCATTGTCGTCCTCCTCCTGTAACCTACTGATCATGGCATTGTTCTCGCTGTCCTCATCAGAATGAGTTGTCACATTATTGGATTTACTGAACTGTGAGAGGATAGCCTGTACATGATAACAAGTCGGTCAGAATTAGATACTAATAGAAGGAGAGAAGCACATTGCAAACCTTGACCATTAGATTGAAAATATGTGTGAAGCATCGCACGCGTGTGACCTCTCCTTGAAAATCGTCCAAGATCTCAGATAGCTCCTCAACAAGTGTATTGTTGTTGGATGCATTATCTGCAGTGAACCCAAGAATCTAGACAAATGAGTATATGATTGTGCTCTACTGAAAGAAAAATACCTTTTTCTGTATTCCGTAGTCATGGAGACACTCTGAGATTCGGGCTGCCAAGTACGTTTCAGTGTGTGCTTTAGAAGCCTTATAAAAAGTAAGAAATATCCATTAGCAGACCATGACAAGGTGAAACACATACTTTATGAAATCTAGAATCAGGGACTGCATGCGCCCATCAACGACCCAGTGAACAGTTATGCCAAGAAATGTGATGACATTTGGTGATGTCCAGCCATCAACGCAAAGGTGAAGCCATCCTGGGTAAGACTGCCAGTGAGTGAATGTTAATGTCAATGCGTGCACCATGGACTGTAATAGAGAGAAAAACATACCTGCAGAATAGTTACAATCTTCAGACGGCTCATGTTGAAAAACTCCCTGACATCCCGAGAGACAGTAGTGGGTGACGGCACAATTACCTTGTTGTTGAGATCAGTGAGGATCTTGATAAACTAGGGGTCAGCAACAATAGCAAATGGGCAATGGCGTTGGACTGCCCAGAGGGCAAGCTTCATCCGAAGCTTTGGTGCTGAATATGTAGAACCATGTGCAAAGGAAGTCATGGCGCAGGAAGCGGGAGAGTCCAAAGGGTCACAGCTGTCGGCATGGCGGACTAGGTTGCTTGTACTTTCGTCATGTCGAGCGCACGAGACCTTAATGGATGGAAGGCTGGAGAATAATGACATCAGTGCTTGTACGCAACTTGAGTCATATTAAATAAACATACCATTTACATACGAAAACATACTTAACCGAGGCACCATCTCGAACAATCTCAGGTACATTGTAGTGGTCATAAGCTGATGACGTCCAAGTACGTTTCTGCTTCTCTATTCCAGCTGTAAGCTAAGTTTTGATGGGAAGGGCATGACGATTACCTAGAATGTCGGCATCTGATGTATTGGCAGCATTGTATCGTTTTTCGAACCGAGATTTCTTGTCGTTCCTCTCAGGGGAAGGTGAATGAGATGATGCCGGAGTGGTCAGGGTAGAAGGGGACCAGCGAGTGCGTTTCCTAGCCATTCGAAGAAAAGGTGGGGCTGTGAGAGGGGAAGTTGGAAAGAGGGGGAAAGCGGAAGGATCTCTATAGAGAAGATAGAGGGTGAGCAACGTTGATAAAGATGCCGTGGACAGGTTCCACAGGCATGAGAGAAGGGAAATTCTTATTTAGATGCTACCTCCCCGACGAGCAAGCATGGCTTAATACATTTACTAGATGACTGTTGACCAGAACAAAGATCGGAAATTCAGAATGGGTGGGGCCAGTGGGCCTGCGAGCATTGAGGAGAGCGCAGTTGGACTGAGGAATGTGGCTGATACACCTTGGAACTCCGCCGTGGTTCCAGCAGTAGATTGCATGGTAATGTTGTAGAGCGTCGTGCCGTTCACTGCTTTTGGGCAGGTGAGGATCTTCAGGGAGGTGGTAGAGCCCGTTTCTGTTTCGAGTGAGAAGGCATGCATGTGGACATCTCCACTGAAGTGGCGTGCAGTCAAACGTGTCCATGGACTCGTACTAGTCTTGTAGGGGTAGCGCTGAAGGTTGAGGAAAGCTGAAGGTCACGGAGGATTAGGAAAAGTGCAACCTGGGCTAAGAGCTCAGGAGGAGGCTCGGTAAGAGTTGGACGCATGTTAACACTGCCAGATGTATGAAAAAAGTCAGAGTCTGACACAGAGATTGGAATCTGTCAAATAAAATAAAAATTGTTATCATTGCGACAAATGCTGATCATCACTGTCCAAACGATGAAAGGAAGTGTGTTGAAGGAGTGATTGTGAGGGCAGGAAAGTCTTGGATTCGCTCGCAGTTTTCTTGTTCCGGAGGTCATTGTCTTGCACCTGAGCTCAAGGAGAGGGGCGATGATCGAAGCCTTTGAAGGATGCATATGATGCATGACCGATGGGAGAGGGGTTGATCAGGTGGAATGTTGAACAAACGAACTAACGTGAGCGGTGCAGAGCACGTGATGTGGCAATCGTTTGGCCACACCACTGCTTGTCGTGCACTGCTGCTGCAACGGTTGCTTTCTTTTTACCCTCCCATCCCTCCCTCTACTCTTGCAAGTCTCCCCAAGCTGATAGGACCTCAATTCCCCATCAGTGCCTGTTGAGCCCGCCAACCCGCGTAGCCTCAAGGCCCTCAAAAGTCAGGCAACAGCCCTTGGGCTGGAAGCCTGGAGTGCAATGGTCCTGCCCACCCACGCAGCTAGCAGGCTCCCTTCCACATGTTCTGGACGATTATTGTAGTTGTAGTGTATCTCACTTTGTATTTAGACACAGTGGAATCTAATTTATACCACATATTTTATGAGTACCTGTGCAAGTACTTGTGATGTAAAATATGATACTTGGATCCTCAAAGATCCGTTTAGTCAAATAACTCGGACCCATGAGTATGTCTACTCACAGGTTTTCCCACGGATCTACTTGCAAAGATTCACGGGTTACCCAGACTCGTGCAATGCCTTAGTTCAGCCTAAGAAACTTTGGACCTGTTTAACCATCCAATGGCCATCAACGAATATACTCTTTGTTGGAATCGGGTGATCCAGGGGCTCCCGTGGTCATGCACCAAGCTGCACAAACGCGCCTCTAAGGATGGAGGGGGAGAGGGTAAGCACGATCAAGGGCGAGAGATCCCTGATCGTTGCATTTCTCTTTCAAACGCCGCAGGCACATTGATTTGAATCAAGAGCATTTATCTTTTATATTGGTTGGCCCATACCCATTAGCGGCATACCCGACAACACGCCTCATGCAGAGCCCAACACTTATGGCTCACGCGCCGCCACACGCTCACCGACCTTGTGCCCCTGGCAGCTAACACAGGGAGTGCTCATTCTATCTTCACTACACTTGATGATCACATCTGATCGTCATTTGTTGCTGCCCACATGTTCATGTATTTTGCCTTCCCCTTAATTGTACTTCTTCTTCTTCTTTCACATGTGTTGAGCCTCTTGCATTTAAGGGTGTGATGTACACCTTGAATAAAGCATTGTCATGCCTTCTTTCATTGCCCCAGCGTGCCCGCGTCTGAGTTCCAAGTCATCCTCTCCACTTGTTGCCACTTCTTGTTGAAGTCGCTCGTGGCCCATTCCCACACCACTTGCCTGTTCCCACACCACCTCGACTCGTTGGTTTTGTGCCTCATGCTTTTCGCTGCATTCTCGTTCTCCATTTTAGCAGGTTATGGGCCCTGCCCTAACTCACTAATCTACTGCTTTACCAACTTATCAATTCGACAACCATGGAACAAGAAGGGCACAAGGTCAGATTACCAAAGCTAATCAAGGGCAGCGCGAACTGGGTCATCTATCAAGACCAGGTCATCTGGGCTTTGCAATCTCAGAGCATTGAGGACCACCTTAGCTCGGAAACACCCCCAGTGGCTTACACAGCCCGAGGCACTGTCAACAATCTCACCTCTGAGGCTCACTGGAAGAAGGAGGAAGACTATATTACAGTAAGTCTGCCCTCGTCCCTACTCTCCCTGATACCGCTTTTCTCAAAGCTAAGGCTGCGACGACCATCAAATCTGCTTGGGATACTCTCAAGGGCCTGTACGAGAATTGGTCCAAGGCCCTAATTGCTGACATGCTACAGCAGTTCCGGATGAAGCACTGTGGGGAAGATGACAGTGTACACGATCATTTCGAGTCCCTCGCTGATCTCCATGAACAGCTCGCCTCAATGGGAAGAACTGTTAGTGATGAAGACTACAGCAACACGCTACTTGCCTCACTCCCATCATCCTATGGCGGCGCCATCCAGTCTATCAGCACGGCTGCACACTTTAGCAAGGAGAAACTACAGTGGGCTCCGAAACCGTTGCAATGTTTGGCCATTTTTGACTGGGTGCAATGTAGCGCTTGACAGAGCAGGAATTGTGCTTATGGCTGGCAGGGTAGAGTAAAGTACTTGATCCTGGCTTTCTAATGGTGTTTTAATCATATGATTTAACCAAAGGGTTATAAAGATATGCCCTTTCTAAACTAGGGCTACCATTGCAATGGTTTTGGAGCTGTTGTAAATATCCAAATATTTGAAGTGTGCAATGTAGCACCTAATATACTGAGAATGGTGCTTAGCATAAATAGAATCAAGTAAAGTATTTGGTCTTAGCTTTCTAATTGTGTTTTAATCATATGATTTGACCCAATGGTTGTAAATATATGCCCAGTTTAATTTAGTGTATCCATTGCAACAGTATTTGTGGTAGTTTCGGAGAATGTGTGATGTAGCACTTGACTGAGTGAGAATGGTGCTTGGCTTAGGTGATGTTAAATAAATTATTTGATCTTGGAGTTCTAATGGTCTTTTAATCATATGATTTGAATGAGCGGTTGTAGAGATATGACCATATTAATCTAGGGTATCTATTGCAATAGTTTGAGCTGTAGTGTATCAGTAGTGATTCAGTACTTTGTATACCCCCCCTTTGCCTTAAGTACTGCCTGAACCCTCCTAGGCATACTTTCTATCAATTTTTGACACTCCTCAACTGCTATCTTCTCCCACTCCACCTGAATTCTTTCCCACAACTCATGAATCCCACTAGGGGGGTGTTCATGCTCTGCAAGCCTTCTTTTGAGAAAACCCCAAAGATGCTCAATAGGGTTTAGGTCAGAGGATTGTGCAGGCCACACCATAGTCCTAAATTCCTGCTCCTCTAGCCACTCCTTGACCTTTTTGCTAGTGTGCTTAGGGTCATTATTCTGCTGAAAAATGATGTCAGGAGGATTGAGACCATGATACTCCAGAGTGTTCAGGAGATCATCCTCCAGTATTTGGAGGTAAAGGTCACTATCCATCCTGCCATCAATCTTAGCAGCATACCCAACTCCTTCCCAAGTCATACACCCTCAAATCATGACAGAACCTCCTCTAAACTTGACTGTCCCCTCTACCAACCTGTCACTTAGCCCCTCTCCTGGCCTTTTCCACACCCATCTGACCCTAGATGATTGATCTTGGTCTTATCAGACCATACCACCCTTTTCCAGTCCTTCACAGTCCAATCCTTGTGGGCAATAGCACAGTCTAAAGGAGCCTTGCAATGCTTGGCAGAAAGAAGGGGGCATTTAGTTTTGACCACAGCCTTTATACCAGATTTTTTTAGGTGATGTCAAACTGTAGTGGGGGAGAGGGACTGGTTGGTGATGTTCTGAAGTGATTTGGTGACCTGGACTGCATTTTCTGCCTTTCTAGTGGTGATAAGATGGACAGCATGACGGATGTTGGCAGGGGAAAGCTTTGTTGGATGGCCACCAGATGACTTGGAAAGCTCAGAAAGCTCTTTGAAGCAGAGCCTAAAGATGGTAGAGACATCAACATCAGTACTAGAGGCAATGGAGTGAGCAGAATGGCCAGCATTAAGCATGGTGAGGATACAGTTCTTTTATGCAAAAGAGAGGGTTCTCATGATGATGATGGTTAGAAATAAAGAAGTGTGTGGGTTTTTTTAAACTCAGACATGATGCTTGAATGTGTATCCTTGTTTGCATAACCAAACAAAGCAAACACTCCCTCAGTTTTACTGCAATTCCATATTTCATAACAACGGCTCCAAAACCGTTGCAATGGTAACCCTAGTTTAGAAAGGGCATATCTTCATAACTGTTTGGTCAAATCATATGATCAAAACACCATTAGAAAGCCAAAATCAAGTACTTTACTTTACCCTGCCAGCCATAAGTGCAATTCCCACTCTGTCAAGTGCTACATCACACACAGTCAAAAATGGCTGAACATTGCAATGGTTTTGGAGCCCACTGTAACTCTGGACATCATCAAATCACTTATCACCGACGAGTATGAACGCTGCCAGATTGAGAAGCAAAACGAGGCTAAGGACAAAGCCCTGACTGCCGATTCTACCAAGAAGGGTGGCAAGGACAAGAACAAGCGCAAAGTCAAATGCTTCAATTGTCACAAGAAAGGCCACTACAAGTCTGAATGCTATGCAAAGGGTGGTGGACAAGAAGTAGTGATTTAAAGTCCGGTCCGGTCCGGTCTTTTGCCCTTTTGAACAAGGACCAGGACCAGGACTGGTTGATAGTTTTCAAAAATCCATAAAGACCGGACCAAGACCACTATCAACTGGTCCATGTCAGTCTAATTACACTAAAAGACCAGTTGACAACTGGTCTTATTATGAACCAGTTGACAACTAGTCTCAACCAGTTTATTTCCAGTTGCAACTGACACCTAAGATCACTTTTAAAACTTAAACTCAGATAGTGTTGCTATAGCTTAAGCCGATGTTTTTTAAAATTTGATTATATCTTAAAAACTAAAATTGCTAAAAATATGAAAATATTTGTGGATATAGATACGATCAGAAGCTGATGGGTCCTCTGCCAATGCTAAGCGATCTGAGCAACCATTTCTGAGTTATTTGATCAGCTATAAAATTAATTTAAAATGCTAATTTTGTAGCTAATTAAATAACATAGGAATGGCTAATCAGACCACTTAAAGTTGGCAGAGGACCCATTAACTTCTGATCTTATCTATGTTGATAAATATTTTTGTATTTTTAGCTATTTTATTTCTTAAGATATAATCAAATTTCAAAAAACATTAAGCTATTGCTGCCACCACAGTCAGATATGTGGCAACTGTATTAAGAATTGTATCTTGGCATATGGCATGGAACTTGAACTTTACTAAACAGTTAAGGTCTCCTGGTTGCTAAAAGACCAGTTGAAACCAGTCTTTTCCTGGTTGCAGAAGAAAGTCAAATGCATGCAACTGCAACTGGTCCTGCTCCCAAACTGAGGCAACTGCAACCAGTGGTCCGGTCTTTTTTTGGTCCGGTCCAGTCCGGTCCTAGTCTTTTTTCAGTCCATAGGACTGGACCTTAAAACACTAACAAGAAGGCAAGGGGCCAAAGTGCGGCAAGGGCGCGAAGGAGGACGCCTCACAAGCCACAGAGAAGGAGGAGCCGAAAGCATGGGCTGTGATGGAGTATTTGCAGGAGCCCAACCAGGAGGCCCGACTTGATGTTGCTGCTGCAGCAGAGGGGAGTTCCTTGGCGCAGACAGAACAAACACACTCAGGCTCAGTCACTGAGCTTTACAACTCTGGAGCATCCTGACACATGTCCCCCTTTCGCAACCATTTTGTGTCGTACTGTGCGATCCCACTGCGGGCTATTGTGGCCGCAGATAAGCAGACCTTCTATGCAGTCGGAACCGGGGATCTCAAGATTGAGGTCCCTAGTGGCGAGTCCCTCACTCCTATTTTACTCAAAGACGTTCTTCATGCCCCCGACATGGGTATCACCATAGTATCCATAAACCGCATTGCTAAAGCCAGGTACACAGTCACCTTCAAGGACAATGCATGTCAGATCCGAAACAAGTCAGATAAGATTATCAGCACAATCCCGGCCAGCCAGAATGGGCTGTACAAAGTCGAACGGGCATATGCAGCTACCATCACAGAGGAACGTGTTAGCCTTGCGACACTGCACCGACACCTTGCACATATTGCACCTGACACCATCCGTAAGATGGTCAAGAATGGGGCTATTGAGGGCATCCAGCTCATCGATGATGGGTCAGCGCTCATTTATAATGCATGCAAGCAGGTGAAGGCCATGCGCAAGCAAATCCAAAAGAAGTGTGAGGCACCTCTTGCAGACATGTTCAGAGTGGAAGTGCATTCAGATTTATGGGGGCCCTCATCCGTACCCA
Source organism: Russula olivacea (assembly GCA_963926505.1). Lineage (NCBI taxonomy): Eukaryota > Fungi > Basidiomycota > Agaricomycetes > Russulales > Russulaceae > Russula > Russula olivacea. Next base: position 1,299,337 of record OZ004884.1, read on the forward strand.
GTTTGGGCGGAAGGGCCTACTATGTTACGTTCACCGATGATTATTCTCGCTACACAAAGCTGACCCCTCTCCGGACCAAGGACCAAACACTTGAAGTGTATAAATCATTTGCAGCATGGGCTCAGACTCAGCACGGTGTCAAGATCAAACGCCTTCGTTCCAACTGTGGTGGTGAGTACACAGGAGCCACCTTCAGCAATTTCCTTGCAGAACAAGGCACAGAACGCCGTCTTACCACTCATGATACACCTCAGCACAACGGCGTTGCTGAATCCCTTAACCGCAGGCTTGCAGAGCGTGTGCAGGCTTTCCTCATCCAGTCTGACCTCCCGAAGTCCCTTTGGGTGGAGGCAGCACAGTTCGTCATCTGGGTCAAGAACTGCACGACAACACGGGTCCTTGGAGACATGACACCTTATGAGCAACTGACCGGGCAGAAGCCCAACTTGGCAAGTGTGCCAGAATGGGGACAGCATGTGTGGGTGCATAACGACTTGGGCTCCAAGCTCAATGAGCATGCCATGGTGGCATGGTGGGTGGGATACAATGCTGACAGTACCCATGCACACCACATCTATTGGCTGGAGACCCACAGGATCTCAGTGGAGCGCAATGTGAAGTTCACAGCTGACTCCATCACTGTAGACTTCCCAGTTCCCAAACCAACACGCCACATACCACAGCCTCAAACCACCACCATGCCTGAGCCACCTGCACCCACAGATGTCACACAGCCGCCTGCACCACAGTACCCCCCTGCTACAGATAGTGGGAAGGAGGAGGTTGAGGTTGAGGACAAACTCATCGATCAGGCACCAGTACCAGTAGCCTCGTGGAGGAACACTGGCTCAGCCAGGGCCAGGTTGTCCACTGGACAAGCTCCACAGCCGATGCGCCAGTCGGCGCGACTCCGCAAACCCTCGGCACTTGTTCACAGGATCGAGGCAGGGGAGGGAACAGGCGATGGGCATATTTCTGCTCATGCAAACACCACTCTGCTCACCTCTGTATCTGCAGGACTAGAATTAGAGTGGGCTTACTCTGCGAGTGTTAACCCCCTTACTGGCACCATCGTAGCAACACTTTTGGTCTTACAAGATGATCCCCGCACCATTGCAGATGCGCAATCTTGCTCCAACTGGCATTGCTGGAAGGAAGTGATGGATCACGAGATGGATTCACTCGAGCATGCTGGAACATGAGTTACAGTCTCATGCATGCCTGGGCGAAACATTGTTACTTGCAAATGGGTTTACAAGCTCAAAAGGAAAGCCAACAGCAGCATAGACAAGTACAAGGCTTGTCTGGTTGCTCGCAGGTTCACCCAAGTCTACGAGGTGGACTATTATGACACTTACTCCCCTGTCGCATGGCTTGCAAGTTTCTGTACCATCCTCGCCTTCGCCGTGCACCACGACTGGGAGATAGAAGCCTTCGACTTCAATTCTGCATACCTGAATGGTGAACTGGGAGAGGATGAGGAAATCTACATGGAGGAACCACTGGGTTATGAAACAAATGGTAAACGATGGGTCAAGCGGCTGCGCAAGGTGCTCTATGGTTTGAAGCAGGCCGGCTGCAAGTGGTACAAAGCACTCTTGGGTGCTCTTGCTAAACTTGGTTTTTGTGTTAGCAGCACAGATCCTGGCGTGTTCACTTCATGCATCAGGACAGATATCCTCATTCTGGCTGCACACATGGACAACTGCATCTTAACTGGCACTTCGGCAGATCTCATCATGCAGTACAAGGAGAAGCTAAACAAGCACTACACTCTCACTGATCTCGGGCCAGTGCATTGGCTGTTGGGGATCAAGGTTACCCACGATCGCAAGTTGTGGAGCCTTTCTCTTTCCCAATCAACCTACATCAAAGCAATTCTGGCCTGATTTTCCCTTAGCGATGCCAAACCACTCGACACACCAATGATTCCTGGAGCCACCTACTCAAAGAAGGATTCACCAACCTCCCCAACCAAGTTAGACCGAATGCACAAGGTGCCTTATTGCGAGGCAATCGGCAGCCTTATGTACGCTTCTGCTGCCACTCATCCTGACATCATATATGCAGTCTCGACGCTTTCACAATTCCTTGAGAACCTGGGGGAGGCCCATTGGCAGGCAGTAAAGTGGGTGTTCCACTACCTCTCGGGCACATGCAACATCACGTTGACTTACAGGGGAGATTGGCATGAGCTTATTGGTTATACTGATGCCAATGGTGCTTTACAGGAACATCGCCGTGCCATTTCGGGCCATGCATTTCTCATAGACAGTGGGGCTGTTTCCTGGAGCTCGTGGAAGCAGGAGTTGGTTACTCTGTCTACAGCAGAAGCGGAATATGTTGTGGCGATGCACACCTCAAAAGAATTAATCTGGCTGTGTCGTCTAATTGGTGACTTATCCCACCCAATCTCTGCTGCAACCACACTACTTTGTGACAATCAGGCTGCAATTCGCATTGCTGAATCTGACAACTACCATGCCCAGACCAAACATATCAATATTCATTTCTGTAAGGAACGGCTCCACCCTATCACTTCTCCCTTAGTTTCTATTGATCAGCTATCCAATTCCCTTGCCTTTCGATGTATATTAACCTGTACCCTTGGTTCAATTACCAAGCCTAGTACTGTATTTGGGTATGATCCCTGTCCCTGACAGTATATAGTTAGTAGTTCCCATTTGCGTCTTTCCCCATCTTGACCTCTCTGTCTATAGGTCTGTACCTGTTTGTAGTGCTCCCCTCTCCTGACCTCTGTCTATAGACCCTTCTGTTGTTTCTTTCAGATTGTTGGTCTGTCTGAGTCTGTGCCTCAAGCCGACCAGCCCATCACCACTGTCAAGACTTATTATCAGTTCAGTTCTCTTCAGTGCTCCACTAGCGCCCACACTCTGCTAGTGCCCCTGGTTTCACGTCACAGGCTCAACTATCTGGCATATCACGACATTAGGTCAAGATCTTCACCCTTGGGTGCCAGCAATTCACGCACAGTTGCTCTCACCAAGTATTTATTGAGACAGGAGTATAACCCCTATCTCATCGAAACAGTCTCATCACTTCCTTCCTACAACCATCTATCTAACTACCACCTGCACTAAAGTATGAATGCGCAACCTAACCCCGGAGGAGGTCCCCTCGGGGCTATGCCACAAAACCCTCCTGCTGCGCCTGATCCAATGGTCAAGCTTGCTGCCGCGATGGCGACCCTTGCCAACGTGTCCACTATGCAAGTGGCTAACAACCTCTCTAAAACCAAAGCCGTGCAAAAACCGTCCCCTTTTAAGGGAGATCATGGCACCAACATGCATCGCTTCCTTGCCGCATTCACCATGTGGGCCATGGCTCAGGGTACCGCCCTCAACATTGTTGATCAGAATGGCACTGCAGTAGGCCGCTGCAACATGGAGTGGATCCATGCTGCACTGTCATATTTGCAGGACAATGCCTCCATTTGGGCAGCGCTGGCCATGGAAGAATTTGCTGAAGGAAGGTTCCCATTCCAGAACCGATGGGACATGTTCCGTGAGCAGTTTAAAGCAAGGTTTGAAACTGTAGATGAAGCAGTCAATGCCAAGGAGAAATTGCGAGTCCTCTGGCAAGATTCTTCCACAGTCCCTGAGTATGCAGTGTTATTCAAGGAACTGATGACATGCATCGGATACTCTTCTGCTGATCTGCGAGATTGCTTTTACGAGCACCTTTCTACACGGATCAAAGACGAGCTTGTTCATACCGCTCAACCAATCCGCTCGCTGGACGAATTGATCGCCGTAGCATCTGATATCAATGTTCGTGTTCGTCAGCGCCGTGCAGAGAGAGACTGAGAGAAAAGGCGCACGGGGATCGTAACAGGGACTACAGCTACGCAGGCCCCTCTTCAAACTCATCTGTTTCTAACCCCGGGACCGGAACCCACCACGATGGACGTGGATGCCATCCATACTTGGGATGAATACATGCACCAAATGAAGGGCAAATGTTTTGGCTGCGGATCCGGAATGCATACCAAGAGAGACGGTGGTTATGATCGCAATTTATGCATATACTGTAAACGCGTAGGCCATTGTGAGGTTGTCTGTATGGATAAGTTCATGGGCAAGCACAAGTCTCAGAAAATGGCGGCAACTACCCTTGAAGGGTTGAGCGATGATGAAGACATACTCACGATGTCTGAAGAAGAAAAAGAAACGGCAGAAGTGGCTGCTACTGACTCGATGATGCTCGCTCAATTACTTGAGCAGCAGAAATCATTGACCGAGCAGATCGTGGCCTTGCAAGAGCAGGATTTTTAAAACGGGCATACACGAGAGCCACTGTGTCATCACCCAGAGAAGTTTGCATTTCAAAGAGAGTCCCTAGTTTCGATGTGAGTTCGACCCCTTGTAACAATATTCCGTCTTCTACTGTCTCTGAACTGAAATCATTGAACTCACATTTCAAAGTCACTGTAGTGCTCCAGGGACAGAATCGAAATGCAACCGTAGCAGCCATGGTGGATAGTGGCACCACTGCCCTATTCATCAGCGAGAAGTTTGTAAAAAGAAATAAGATACACACCTATCCCCTTCAACATGAAATCCCCTTATATAACATTGATGGTACAAAAAATCGTGCTAGACAGATCGCACGCTTTACCAGCCTTCGATTATGCATTGGCGGGTTTGGGGAGCATTGCGAGTTTTTGGTTATGAACCTGGGACCAGAGGATGTGGTGTTGGGACTTCTGTGGTTGAGGAGCGTAAACCCCAGGATTGACTGGACAGAGGGAACGATGGAGCTGGGACCCAAGAAGGGCCGGGAAGGCGAAGCTCAGGATAAGGTTCATGTGGAAAAGGTGGCATCGAATTGGACACAGCGTTGATGGTGGTGGAAGAACAGAATAATCAATGACCCATCGGGAACAGTTTGGTGTGCAGCTGAATTTACCTATTCCACTGAATTAGCAGGTCAAGCAAATCAAAAGAAGCGACTACGAACCTTCGAAGAAATAGTTCCCTCAGAATATCGATGACATGCTAAAGTCTTTTCAGAGAGCAAATCTGAATGCCTGCCTGAACACAAGCCGTACAATCATGCCATCAAACTTAAACCCGAGACCCTGGAAACCTTGCGATCTAAAATATATCTGATGCCTCTCAACGAGCAAGAAGAACTCGATCGATTCCTTGAGGACAACCTACGCAAGGGCTACATTGTTCCATCCAAATCCCTGATTGCATCCCTGATATTCTTTATCAAGAAAAAAGATGGACGCCTCCATTTAGTCCAGGATTATCGCCAACTAAATGACTTCATGGTGAAAAATCGTTACCCCCTCCCTCTGGCCTCCAACATTATCAACCGTCTTCGACAAGCCCGGATCTTTACCAAATTTGATGTGTGTTGGGGCTACAATAACATCCACATCAAAGAAGGAGATGAATGGAAAGCCGCTTTTACCACTAATCGCGGGTTATTTGAACCCCAGGTAATGCTCTTCAGACTGACAAACTCCCCAGCAACATTCCAAGCACTCATGAACACAATCTTTGCCAGCCTGGTTGCCACTGGAAAGGTAGCGGTCTACCTTGATGACATACTGATCTACAGTCAATCTCAGGAACAGCACCGAGATATGACCCACGAAGTCCTTCGCCGACTGGCAGCCCATGACCTGTACCTACGCCCTGAGAAATGCAAATTCCAACAATGCAAAGTCAAATACCTTGGGCTAATCATTTGCGAAGGTCACGTATCAATGGATCCCATCAAGGTACAAGCCATTGCAAATTGGCCCACCCCCCACAATCTATGTAAGCTACGAGGTTTCCTAGGTTTTGCCAACTTCTACTGCCACTTCATCAAGGACTTTGCCCGATTGACGCATCCTTTGAATGACCTCACCAAGAAAAACATCTTGTGGAACTGGACCCCTATTTAAGCCCATGCCTTTCAATCCCTCAAGCACGCTTTTACTCAATGGCCCATTTTAGCAATGTGGGATCCCGACCAACCAACTTGCCTTGAAGTCGATGCCTCAGGATACACAACAGGAGGTGTCCTCCTTCAATGTCTAGATGATAATCTCTGGCATCCTATCGCCTATCGCTCAGAATCCATGACTGAAGCTGAATGCAACTATGAGATTTATGATAAAGAGATGCTGGCCATTATTCAAGCGTTAGAGGACTGGTGCCATTATCTCGAAGGCCTCCCATCCTCGTTCAGCATCATCTCAGACCACCGCAACTTACAATACTGGCACACAACTCAAGACCTCACGCGTTGACAAGCACGATGGTCCCTCTATCTCAGCTGGTGTTGCAACAGCTATGAAGCCAGAGCTAGCCGAGAGCTGAGCCAGTTACCAGCCGATTTTTTTGAGCTTGAGTAGAGCCGAGCTTCAGCTAATTTGTAAAAAGCCTAGCCGAGCCAGTTTACAGCTACTTGTATGGCTTCACCAGCTCTGGGCACTGAGCGCTGAGCTGTGAGCAGCTGTCTCACTAGCTGGCTGTGATCGTGCATGGGGAAATTGGCTGGTGAGACAATGGTTGTGGAACGGTAACATAGAGTCATAGAGCTCAGTCGTGGTGCCTGAGCATGCCTGCTCTGCTCACGTAGGGGTATTCCCCACTTCGGTGGCACTGCCTCGGGTGGTAGAAGTTCAGATATGATGTTTTCTATTACAATACAGGCTGCATTCGTCTCTCACACATACTGCATGCTACAACAGGGCTACAGGTTAGGCTCACAGTCGCAGACTGCAACACCTTTCTACAAATGACAATCCTATCAGCCAGTGACGAGTAGGGGCTTGGTCTGCATTGTCGGTGGCATCTGATTGAGTGGCATTATGCACTGTGCAAGGAGGGAGTGGAGATACAGATAGTCTGGTTTGTCTTCAAAGCCGAGGGACCATATGTGCTGAATAAACTCGATAAACAGCTGTGGCAGGCCCTTACAAAGGGTCTTGGCCATTGTCACTTGCTTTAACTTCAAAACTTCATCATGATGGAATTGACCAGGATGGATAGTGATGCCTTGCCAGGGTAGCCATCCCTTCACTAGATAAATGATAATGTATGCCAATGACTCCAGATCGTCACGTTGCGATTGTGTTAGTCTGAGATGACTGTTGATCAATGAATAATGGACAGTGCCAATGATGTCAAGTCCCTTGACTTGTGTGACATGTTTATGAGTGACTGGGTTGCGGAAGAGCTGAGTGAGTCCAAAGTCAATAAGAAAGACTTGGCTCAACCTGTCACCGGCACCTATCATCATATTGTCTGGTTTAACATCGAGGTGAACGTAATGGTGATCATGCAGTGACTTGAGAACCAAAAGCTTAGAATGAGATGTAAATAAAAGCATACTTCAAGCATAAGGAGAAAATACCATCTGTTTTGCATAAGTGAATACAATGCTGGCATCAAGCACACCCAGTTGTGCCATTTCCTCAATTGTGCACCCAAGGCGGCTGAGAACCATGACATTATATTGCCCTTCCATCCCATACCAAAGCATCTTGGGAATTCCATGGATTCCTGAAGTTGCCCGATAAACGTTGTATTCGTGCTCGAGCTTTGAGCCACATTCCAGGGCAACCTCAAGTTTCACAGCTACATCTCGCCCCTTCTTGATGTCTCTTCCCAGGTAAACTGTTCCTAAACAGAGTGAGGTAGGTATAATGGCCCACATGGCATTCAGATTGACATACCAAAAGTCCCAGCACCAAATAGCTTTCCCACTCAATACCTACTGCCTACTTGTACAATATCCAGGGTTATGGTTTGGGCACCAAATGCTATGTGTTGTCTAGGCATTAGGCCAAAGGGAGAATACAAATTTGGTGGGGTATCTTGGGGGCCGTGAGGGCTCGGAGGGGAATCAACAAGAAACACGAATGGGTTCAAACTCAGACTCAAACTCAGATTCCAATTCCATATTCCTTAACTACAGTGTATTATGCTAAAAATCCTAAAATAAAGGCAAGGAGCGAAAGCTGGTCATGGACAGTGACGACGACGACGTGTTGTTCCTGCGAGTGGCACCATCACACTTATCGTCATCTACCGGAGCTCATAGCCCTTCCTGCCACCACCATCTGCACCCCCGTCTACATGCCCGGTGTTCACCACAGCACATCCGTGTAACGACATTCTTCCTCCGACCCCAAGGCCCCGAGGCATCTGAGCCCCGTCTCCGGCCACTTCTCGACAAAGTTATGCTGGGCCGGGGCGGATGTCCAAAGACTGGCTGTGATCTCAGATGTGCAGGCATAGTGTTGCTATGGCTAAGCCGATGTTTTTTTGAAATTTGCTTATATCTTAAGAAATAAAATAGTTAAAAATACAAAAATATTTGTGTAGATAGAGGAGATCCAGGAGCCATTGATCCTTCAGCAACTAAGCGATCCAATCAGCCGTTCCTGAGTTATTTGAATCGGCTACAAATTGGCTAAAAATTAGCTGATTTGTAGCCAATTCAAATAACTCAGGAACAGCTGATTGGATCGCTTAGTTGCTGAAGGATCAATGGCTCCTGGATCTCCTCTATCTACACAAATATTTTTATATTTTTATCTATTTTATTTCTTAAGATATAAGCAAATTTCAAAAAAAACATCGGCTTAGCCACAGCAACACTATGCAGGCGTACTACTCACATTCATGAGCAATTCGACTGCTATTACTGTGGCCGTCCAAGGTCACACTGGTGTTGCTGAGACTCCTGTACAGGAGGGAGTAGTGGGGTCGAAGAAGAGCATCGCACTTCTGGAACATCTTCGCGCTTGCTATGAGACAATGCGAACATGTCGCGATGATGCATTACTGTATGTGCTGTCGGGTCTTGGGGGATATCATAGACGATGAGGATGTGGATGAAGTATGAGAGCATGTTGTGGGAAAGGCAACGCTGGGGGTTATTTGAAGTACAGCCAAGTAGGGTCTGCAGGAGATGATATCTATAGAGAAAATGAGGTGAACAATTGCGAGCGAGAGGATACGACGTACTGAGGCTGCTCCTGGGATTGTCCCGCTGACAGGGGTGTTGGTAGTGGAGAAAGTGTACGCTTAGCACACTCACATGCATTGCGGGGACGACAAAGGGCATGAGGATTGGATGACAAGTCCTTCTTGTGCTTGTGCTTGACAAATGGTTAACTAGACGGTCTTCTCCATTAAGATGGGTGTCACAGGCATGGCCTTAATCTCAAAGATACCCTCCTCGAAAGTTAGGAGAGATACATGGAAAGTTCTTCCACCCTAAGTTGAAAATGAGAACTTCCCTTTTGCCGGAAACATTCCTATCAAGACTGTATGTGATAGTGGCGACAGTAGGCTCATTGATGATACAAAGGACGTTAAGACCAAAAATTGTACTGGCATCCTTTGTGGCCTGATATTACAGTTGTGAGTCGTTAAAGTAGGCAGGGAGGTGCACTCTTGACTTATCCCACAGCTGTAGGTGCAGTTACCGATTTAAGGGACTGTTTGTTTTGTCTTGCGCAGAGCCTATGCATGAAGAGAAACAAAGGATCGAGAAATGGAATTACTAAACAGGTACCACTAACCATGCCGCTTGCTCGCTGACTCCATATTGAAGTCTTCCACCACAAAGCTCAGACACAACGACTTAATCAGATTGCTGGCCTTGTCACTGGAGTGCGACTTGTTGTAAACACCATCTTGTTGACTGTGTCAGGACTCACCTCATCTGCGACTGCAAAGCAAGCTTTTCGCTCCAGAAGCCATTTGCTCGATGACTTGTAGTTCCATCTATGCTGCAGAAGTGCTTTATCGTACTCCTTATGGTGTCTGGAGTAGAGATGCTCTTGGAGAATCACACTTGATGTATGTGACGAAAAATCCTTGCTGTTTGTCATAAGAGGAACAGATATATCAGAGAGCAGGATAGATAAATCAAAAGCCCATACATACGAACACAGCTTGCAGACTTTATGTCCTTCGATGCCATTGAAGAAGTGCACGATATCGGGGGCTTGAAGTTGCACTTTGATGGGCGAGGGATCACCCATCGCTAGGGGCTGAGCCATGGTACAAAGTGATCACGAAGAGAACAGGGGGTTATGAGAACAAATCCCCTGAGTATTTAAGAGAAATGGGAAATCGAGAGGGGGGGATATCGAAGTGAGGACCAGAAGTGGGAAGTAACCGTCCTACCGTAAAGGGAGTGGCACGCCGCACGTGGTGGCACGTGCACATGCCACAAGGTCAACTTTACATTCAATTACATTTTCAACATTGAACATCGTCGCGACATCAATGTCATGTACATTTAATTATGTTCAATCGAGTCGCATACGTTCAATTGAATCACGCAATTCATGACTCATACTCGGATCGGATCGGATCATAGTCACCAATCATACTGCCTACTGAACAGACACACTGTGCACACTGCACGCACATACTGACATACAGTACTGTAACTTGAGATAGTACCACTGTTAACCATGTCGCCACCTTTATTAATAAGATCAGATCGTCCATACTCAGGAGTCAGGAATCAGGATCATCGAAGTCAAGCTCTGCACACACTCACAAAGAGAGATAATTACCCCGGGACATTTGCACTTTGAATCTAACCGCACTTCATATTTCTGAATTTATAGCAATTCGGGTCTTTATGGAAGTTCTGCACAAGCACAGCATGAATGAATCAAGGTACATGAATGACAACAAACAACATGAGTAGCAACGATCTGATGAACACGACAAGCTTATTCTTCATCAGTGTCATTATATTCCACATCATCAGCATGTAACTCATCCTCGAGCTCGTCATTGTCATTGTCACCATCATTAGGATCGTTCAAAGTTGGTACTTATTTTTTACTTATTTGTGTTTATAAGGAAATGAAATAAGTAATATAATAAGTACAATTTTGAACAACCCCATTGAGGTGTTCCAAGTTGTACTTATTATGTCACTTATTTTATTTCCTTATATTCACAAATAAGTAAGACATAAGTGACATAATAATTACAACTTTGAATGCCCCCATTGTCATCTTCATCATCGCTATCTGATAGCACATGCAGTAAAGCATCGGTGGTCTCGTGATCCCCAATGAACAAACATGTGAGTAGATCGTTGGTAGTGCCTGCATTCCTCGTCATCTTCATCTTGCTTAGCGATGTCTGCCAACCACCAGTAAAGTCGAACCGCTCTTTCTTGAACGAAAACTTGAGAGTTTGCAAGGCCTCCATCAACACTGGGTGGATGCGTTTGCGTTTCAGAGTATCAGTTTCCTTTGCGGACGAAAAAACACATTCACATGGAACAGAAGATGCCTGAATCAGAAGATAATCCAGGGCAATTCCAAACAACGTTGGAAACTCCGCCTTGTTGATCTGTGTTGTTCCAATCAGCATCATTTATCCTCATTAATGTGAGTATAGCTCACCTCCCAAAAATGAAGAATATCCGTCTCAGGCTTGGAAACCTTCACAGCCATATATTTGTCAAACTCCTCCTGAACAGTTCCCTGGTGTGGAGACTCATCATTGTTGAGTAACTCATCTACAAAATGATTATCAAGTTGGAAACATGACACAGCTTTAGAGTGTGATGATTTTCTGAACTTGGATGCTTTGAGCAGTGTAGCAGGTGCATGCCTTGCAAGGGCTTGAGGGGCAGCAGAGAGGGTGCCTGAGGACAGTTGGCTGCAATATTTCGACATCTTGCTGACAAGTTAGACTCCGATTTGGCTATTTACAACTAAGTACTCACAAGACTGATAATGAGTGCTTTGGCGCGCTTAATATAACTTCCTCCCCAATTGCGAGTGATCCACGTGAAATGGATGCAAGGATTGAGGACTAGGAACTGTCAGTTCATGTTAAGATTGGATAAAGAACTTGGAAGCAACTCACACATCGCAACCACATATGCATCGGTGTCATCCATGCGCGTGTAGTACTTTGTAGCCCACTCTAAGCCAACGTCAACCCGGGGTTTCAACTCTGGGAACCTGGTACGGAGTTTTTCCCATTGGGTCATGAAAATTTTGAAGGATAGAACAGCTCCTGAGAGTACTGGCATCAATTCAGCCGACATAATTTGTTGAACCATATGAGGAACCTGTGCAACGAGTTGAACAATCAGCAGATGAATCTGAATCTGGGTAGAAACTGACGGCCAATACTGCATATAAAGCATCGAGGAGTTCCCAGTCCACATCAGTGAGCTTATATTCTGTAAGCCCGTGCACCTTCATACTGAAGAAAAGGTCGATGGCCTGTACGTGTGTCAAATTTAACAATATGTTTGCACATATGAACACTCACCAGTCAAAGCACCAACAGGCACTCGATCATACGATATACCGAGTCCCATCAAGTTTTGACATTGTGGAACAATTCCATGTCGAGAAGCTCGATGACTTCATTATCATCAGACCTGAACCAGCCACTATGGTTTCTGGTGTTGATTACATTCTTGAAAGCTTGTTTCCTTTAATCTGACAAACACACGATGCAGACAATTCTGCGGGTGCGTTTGATAGGATCACGCTTCAACCCTGTGTACCAGGCCTGTGTTTCATTGTCCAATATGTCAAGCTGTTTTTCGTCAAGTGTAAGCTCAGGAATATCAGTTTCCCAAGCAAACAAATGGCGGTTGTTGTTGCCATCATTGTTGTCATAGTCATTGTCGTCACAGTCGTCGTTGCAGTCGTCGCAGTCGTCACCTTCGATGTTGGAACAGACCACATCGCCACCAGATTCGGATTTGACGGTTTCAAGAAATTGTTTAGAGATACAAGTAGATGATGCAATAATATGAGATGAGCAGATTAGTGTTGCTGTGGCTAAGTTGATGTGTTTTTGAAATTTGCTTATATCTTAAGAAATAAAATAGTTAAAAATACGAAAATATTTGTGTAGATAGAGGAGATCCAGGAGCCGTTGATCCTTCAGCAACTAAGCGATCCAATCAGCCGTTCCTGAGTTATTTGAATCGGCTACAAATTGGCTAAAAATTAGCTGATTTGTAGCCAATTCAAATAACTCAGGAACAGCTGATTGGATCGCTTAGTTGCTGAAGGATCGACGGCTCCTGGATCTCCTCTATCTACACAAATATTTTCGTATTTTTATCTATTTTATTTCTTAAGATATAAGTAAATTTCAAAAAAACATCAGCTTAGCCACAGCAACACTAGAGCAGATATTGATAATATGCGGATAACAATGAATTCGGTTGTTGAGATGATTAAACTTGATGTTATTATCATGTCGCTTTAGTAGGGACTCTAACTCCCGCATCACCGTGGCATTGTTCTCTGCATTGTCGAGAGTGAAATACCCAACCTAATGGTGATAAGATACACTAAAACAACTGTCATAACAAGTTCTTACCTTCAATGTGATACTGGTGCATTTGAGAAGATGAAAAATATTCCTAGCAATGTTCTTTCCGGTATGCTTATCCTTGAGATGGTGGAATCCAATCAACGCCAACTTTAGTAAAAGGGAGCCGCTGGGCCCCTTATTGGAGACCCAGTGGCAGGTGAGGGCAAGATATGACGTAAGATCCCCAGATGACCATACGTCAGCTGTAAGGCTAATACAACCTGGCAAGTCCTATTCCAAATTAGTGACGCAAAATAGAGGGCAGAAATAGCATACACAGCGAGCTCCCGCATCAAGCCATCGAACCATTGGTGCCATCACTCTATGATACCCTCTTGGATTCAGTCTTGATGGGGGATCTCTTTGTCTTGTAGGCTTGGGTGGAGGAGCATGCAGAGGTCACGAAATTCAGGACACTCAACAACACAAATTGACTAGGTAGAGGTGAGGACATAAGTTAGCGACAGAGAATGCATTACTCACTTGGTTGTCAGCAACGATATAGCGAATGATGTACTCAATGAATGATTTTTGTGTGAATGAGGGAAGAGAATGATTGCGGTTTACAGTGTCGTATTTATTGGACTTTACATCTCTTGAGAAGCGAAAACTCCAGTTGTTCTCCACAATGGCCTTGTCATATTTGTCGGTGTGCTTCAAGGTGAGGTGCTTTCGAAGATTCAAATATCCGGTACCTGTACGGTAGACGTAGTTTTTCACGCCTTTTGGAACTTTCAAGAAGCCATATTTTGTGCTAATATAACAATATCAAAGCAATCGTTGGCGTATTGAGCCAAGACTTACTCACATATTTTACAAACCCTCTTCTCTTCAGACTGATTCTTTCCACACACGACAAAAAAATGCTTGATATCTGGAGCCCGAGAACCTGAAGTCTGGGAACCTACTGTGTCCCGAGTAGGCAGGGAGAGGGTGGGTTTGAACAGAGGATCAGCCACTTCATCAACTTGGGATGGGGTATCATGACTGTCATCATCCTCGTAGTTTTCGCCAAGGATGTCAAACTCTTCGCTGCTGCCGCCAGTTTGACTAGACTGAAATGAGGAGTAACCTGTCAATTGAGGAAGTGATATTATTGATGAAAGTAATCACCAATTGGACAACACGTTTATGGCATGCAGTGGTCCGAGAAGTCGCCACTTGCCCCTTCTCAGGAGCACTGCATTTCTTCTCTTTTCGTATATTTTTGGGGACTTGTTGAGGCATTGCCTCTGAAACAGCTGCAGTCTTCCCTTTGTCGGCAGAGCATCGGAGCATTTTCAGTAATATGGGGGGTAACAGTGTGATTGATCGTTGATCGTGGTTTATAAAAAAGATAACTACTACAAACTAGCATAAACTATTACAAACACCCCACTAATTCTTCTGTCGCCGCTTCTGTCGCTTCAACTTTGATGAACCAACGGGCTCTGAATGGACCAGCTGTGAATTGTGTGACAAATGAAACGCATCCCTCATTCTCTTGGACCCGGATAATGCACCTAATTGTGAACTTGTGGGAAGTCGTATCTGTTGCAGCCGAGCAGAATCACCAATAGGCCACTGCTTCTGAAGCACCTTGTCCAACACCATGAGAACATCAGAATGCTCCACAGTAAGCTCCTTGAACTGGGCCTGATCGGTATTAATATTGGACTGAGAATTGAGAAAATTAGTTATCATTTCAACATTCATATGTCGAGCCCCGAGCAAGGTCTTGAGCATCAAAACCAAATCGGACAGAGGTTTATTTCCTTTGACTTTGAACAGAGTTACATCATTAGAGTTTGCCATCCAGTCGACTTTGTTCTTGTCACCATCACTTTGAAGTGAACTGAGACTGATGGAGGAGCGGAGCCAACTGAACGGCAAATTGGTGTGTTTCGGATTGAACACACTACTGAGTACCATACCACACTTTAAAGGAGTATAAGAGCTGGGTAGGTACTTCAAGCTGAGCCAGAACATGATGTAGAACGCAGATTCCAGGTCATGAACATAGGTTTGAGATGTGAAGGGGTTTGCGATGAGATCAGCAGCCATAAACTGCCAAGTACCCTGATTCCAGTTCATTAATACTGCGGTACTGCCGGTACATATAAAGAGGCATTCAATTCTCACCGTACGTGCAGCGTGACGTGCTTTGTGCTCAGTTGAATTGATGTGCTTACATAAATCCCAATCAATGAGGAGACCACCGCCTGGATTTCTGTTTAAAATTAGAATATTTGAAGGACTGATATCACGATGGAGGATATTGCATTGCTGGTATGCAACGCTGTGAGCTATAGTAGTGATGCCATCCATAAGGGTAAAGCATGCGTTCCAACTTCCAAAGAACTCACCAATTAAACTGTCACAAATGGCGTGCACCATATCTTGACTGCACTCAAAGCGTTTGAGGGGAGTGCCTATAGTGTCCAGTACAATACGGTAGTGCCTGTGAGGTGTGAATTCTCCAGCTGGGGGGTGTGCCCAATCCTCCTCGATAAAGAGGTGGGTTTGTGTGCTATGATATGTATTGTCACCAATATCCCCCAAATTCAAGCAAAACGTGATATGAGGTACTTCATGCTTTTGGAGTATTTCATAAGTATCGCCCTCCTTCGGTATTCCAGCTATATCAATCCTCCAAGAATCCTTGAGGAAAATGCGCCTATCCCTGCTTATGTCATAGGTGATGAATGTTCGAGTCGCATGTCCAGTTGGGGGGGAAATTGTTGCAAAGGGGGCATCGATGACGTAGTGGTCGGATTCATTGACATGTTCACGCCTCGGAACAGAGACAACTAAAAGGTTCTTTGCCTGTCCACTCTTTGAACTGGAGTCGCAAAATTCATGGATACAGTGGGTGGCAGTGTGAAGCTCTTCGTTATTCGGTACTCAGACACTCAAGTCCGAACCTTATATGTCGGAATTTGCATAATTATAATGAATAAAGAAGTTGAAAAGGTGTTCCTCATCGAAATATATTGGTGCAGTAACAACGGCACTGCCACGGTCCCATCAGATAATTCTCGTGTAATTGTGGACGATAAGAACAAAGAATGTGTGGGTCCGAAACTGTAAGCCCAGGTGCGAGGCAACATAAGACGTTATCTGGCCAAGAGTCGAGATTCCTTCCTTTGAATCTTTCACGAACATATTGCCACATAGTGTGGACATGTGTGATTTCTTTGGAACAATGAAAGGGTCCATATAAGAGTGAGCTTTGTGCTCGATAAAAAACTCGACAAGGGAAGAATTGGTGGATTTGGGTGCAATTCCCTTGGCGTATACTGAACAATCAGGGCGTATTTTGAAGGGAAAATGGGAATTTTTTGCTTCCTCGTCCAACCAGGCAGTGATACAGATGTCAAGGGCTGGCAGGTAGGTTTGAAGACTGTTTTTCTAAATAAAAAGGTTAAGATAATAACCAAAACATTATTCAGACCATGATGGACATACTATTGCTTCATATGGAGTAGGTTTATTAGGTTTAGTTGCACTAGCAGCACCTGTCGCATCTGCGGCACCACCTGTGGCATTGGTAGGTGGTACCAAACTTGTGAACATTCCCACCTGGAAGCATAGTGTGCCTTCAGGTATAGATACAGAGTGCAAGGGGAGAAATCGATCCAGGAAAGCATCAGGAGGCATAGGGCCAAGAATATAAGGTGCAATATTGACTGCTAGCGCTATGCAAATACGATTTATGTTAAAGTCATTGATTCCATATTGTTCAGTTGTATGATAGTGGGAATGGATTGGAGTGGATGAAGCATCAGCGGATAGGGCCATCGATGAGCCAGCGCCAACATTGGGGTCGCCAGCGGGCGAGTGACCAATGGGGTGATCGCAGGTGAGTGAGTCACCGGCGGGTGATATTTGGGGCTTTGAAGCGGAACTCATTTATAATGAATGTTGTTCATAGGTGTCGAGATGTGTGAGGGTGTGAGGGAGGGTTGTTTGATGGTAGGTAGTGTTTTAAGGTCCAGTCCTATGGACTGAAAAAAGACTAGGACCGGACTGGACCGGACCAAAAAAAGACCGGACCACTGGTTGCAGTTGCCTCAGTTTGGGAGCAGGACCAGTTGCAGTTGCATGCATTTGACTTTCTTCTGCAACCAGGAAAAGACTGGTTTCAACTGGTCTTTTAGCAACCAGGAGACCTTAACTGTTTAGTAAAGTTCAAGTTCCATGCCATATGCCAAGATACAATTCTTAATACAGTTGCCACATATCTGACTGTGGTGGCAGCAATAGCTTAATGTTTTTTGAAATTTGATTATATCTTAAGAAATAAAATAGGTAAAAATACAAAAATATTTATCAACATAGATAAGATCAGAAGTTAATGGGTCCTCTGCCAACTTTAAGTGGTCTGATTAGCCATTCCTATGTTATTTGATTAGCTACAAAATTAGCATTTTAAATTAATTTTATAGCTGATCAAATAACTCAGAAATGGTTGCTCAGATCGCTTAGCATTGGCAGAGGACCCATCAGCTTCTGATCTTATCTATATCCACAAATATTTTCATATTTTTAGCAATTTTATTTTTTAAGATATAATCAAATTTTAAAAAACATCGGCTTAAGCTGTAGCAACACTATCTGAGTTTAAGTTTTAAAAGTGATCTTAAATGTCAGTTGCAACTGGAAATAAACTGGTTGAGACTAGTTGTCAACTGGTTCATAATAAGACCAGTTGTCAACTGGTCTTTTAGTGTAATTAGACTGACATGGACCAGTTGATAGTGGTCTTGGTTCGGTCTTTATGGATTTTTGAAAACTATCAACCAGTCCTGGTCCTGGTCCTTGTTCAAAAGGGCAAAAGACCAGACCAGACCGGACTTTAAATCACTATAGATGATGATAGCTTTACCACCTTCTTAGTTAGTTGAAAACATTCTGCTTCCACTTGTTTGCATATTTTCTCCTGGGATCTCAGTTTCAGCAGCTGCTGTTCCTAATGGTAAATTTCAATTGCCCATTGCATCCATGTCTCTTTGAGGTCTGCTGCTTCTTTGTTTCATTGTCATTGGGTTTTGGCTTGGCCTACCATTCTAAGTACCTGTAATAGTGCAGCAAGATGAGACCATGAAAACATGGGGATCTGAATAACCAAATCAGGTAATCATACTGTGACAACATGTAAGCACGCTAGTAACACTACATCTGGTACATTTGAACAAAATGCTATTTCCTGCTGCAACAATATGTTTTATAACCTCAGAGAGTATTTATATATCACTACCATGCTAGTTAATCTTATACTAGTGTCATGAACTACTGCCTGTCAGGCTGATCGGCAGCCTGGGCAGCAAGCTGAGAACTAGGCAGTGCCTCAAGGGACGCTATTGGAGCGCCCAGACAGCAAAAGGAGAGGAAACACTATCGGAGTGCCCCCTGGAGATGGTATAGACTTGCCTCGTATCACAGGTGAGGCTGGCTCAAAGGCACACAGCGCTCACAGACTAATCAGCTCTGAAGCACAGACTAGAATGAGGAGGGACAGAGAGGTTAAGTTAGAGAGTAGCTATACAAGGGTGTGGCTAATATAGGCTATGACTAAGCTGGAATGTGGCTCAGAGTGTAGCATGCTATCATAGGACTAGGGAAACCATGACAACTAGAACTTAACTTATTGTATAGGACTGAGTATTTATTACAAACAGTATGAACAAGATTTCATTTTGGTGCACTTTTGGCACAAATTAGACTTTGGGACTTGATCTACAAGCTTACACTCTTTGGGCTACTAGTTATATATCATTCATATATTGCAGATTAGACTACTAGAAATTCTGAGACCAAATTCTACTCTCTTTGGCATAAAAAATTGGTTTTGCCCAAATGGGCATAGAACACTGTATAAGACTGATATTCTAACTAGTTTTTAAAGAGAATGGGTAATGGTGGGTTGAGCAGGAATTAAAGTACAGTGCAATTTTAACCAAAAGTAGGGGCATCATAACAAAACTGCTCCAGTGGACTGCACAGGGATAACACATTGCTATTTTCAGTCCATAAATATATTGTCTAGTCTACTACTGTAAAGTTTGCAGCTTGGATCAAGGTAATTGATCAAGAAATGCACTGTCCATCAGTGCTGTATAGTATGAGTGTGACATTTCAATCATGGAGTGACATATGTGACTGCTCAATGGAGTGATTGCCACATGTGAAGCCATGTCACAGCCCATCACACTGTCTCAAGGTTTCAGGAATCCTAGCAATCCAGTGTGTCCCTTTATTTTGCTTTAAATGGTTTCTACCTTTGTTATTCTTTGCACAAAAAAAATAGTAATAGCAGTCTAATGTACTTTATTTCATGTCTAGTGGCTCAGTTCAGGAAAATTAGAAAAGTTATGCAAATTAGAATGAAATCTTATTTTGGTGTCTCATGATCCCATACTACACTATAGCACACAATTAGTTATATCATAAGTATATAGCATGAAGGATTGAAAAAGGAAGGTGCGGGACTGATCTGATTGGTTCCGGAAATGGATTGTTCCTGACCGAAAATGGACATCCCTGACTGCGTTCCTGACTGAAAGCGGTATCCTATATTTATGTCAGCATTCAAAAATGAATGAACGCTCTGATTGGTGGAAGAGCGTGCTGAAAAAGGAAGGCAAACATTAGTCAGCAACTACTCTGCCCCTGCCGGCTCAAAAAGGAAGACATATGTTTGTAAGCACTGTAATTGGGACGGCAAATAAATTAATATTTTTCCGGTGATAGCTCTGGCTCAACTAAGCACTGTAACTGCCTTACAATTGTTTATTAAATAAAATGATATTTTTCCGGTCATAGCTCTGGCTCTAAGCACTGTAACTGCTACTGGCAACTGCCTACAATTGGTTATTAAATAAAATGATATTTTTCCAATGATAGCTCTGGCTTAACTAAGCACTGTAACTGCCACTGCAACTGCCTACAATTGTTTATTAATTAAAATGATATTTTTCCAATGATAGCTTTGGCTTAACTAAGTATTGTAACTGTCACTCCAACTGCCTACAATTGTTTATTAATTAGAATGACATTTTTCCAATGATAGCTCTAACTCAATAATTAACCTGCTTTGCCACTGTGACTGCTACTGAAACTGTGAAAATTTGATTATTAAATTGATTATTATTTTTCCTATAATAACTTTAGCTCAACTAAGCTGCTTTACCACTGCAACTGCAGTGACTGAAAAATATTTTATAAATCAATAATTATTTATGATATGTTAGCATTGACATATAGTAATTGTCATTGCCACTGCCATTGCAACCATACAAAATTAAATATTAAATTAGGAATTATTTTGACATGTTCACTATAGCTTGACTGTACTGCTTGCTGTCATTGCAACTATATTAAGACTGTTAATAACAATGAGAGAAGGGATGAGACTGACAAATTGGCAAATAAATGTATAAAATTGTAAATAATAATATAAAACTGTAAGTAAATGATAATAAGTAAACATTAAGACCAATAATAATAATGGATGAAGATATAAGACTTTTAAATGATGACTGATGAATATTGAGACTGTAAAATAATAATAGATGAACATATAAGATTGTACTGTATAAGACTTTAAGTAATGACCAATAAACATTAAAACAGTAAATAATAATTGATGGATGAATGAGATAGTAAGTAGTGATTAATAAATATTGAGACTGTAAATAATAATGGATAAACATAAGACAGTAAGTGTTAATGAGTGAAAGATTGAGTGTAAGATGAAAGGATAAAACTATAAATAATAATGAGTGAGAAAAAAGAGATTGTAAATAATAATGGATAAATAGATACTTTAAAACTACTGTATCATTTTAATTAATTAGACATTTATATATGACTGTAACATATTGGATCATTTAATGTTTAAACATTTTAGACTATGATCTGTGATAAATTTAAAAATTAAGACACTTTTGTTATTTTTACTCATTTAAAAAAAAACCTTTTAACTCTTATTTGTATTGAAAGCTATAATATATGACTGTTTAATTGATTGAAATGGGACAATATAAATCACAATGAGTGAATGTATAAGATTATATAAAGCAAAAAGTAAATTGTAATATATAGTATAAAAAATACATTTTAACTAAATAGTGCATATATATTAGTATTATTTATAAATATTATTGATTGTAATTATTATAAATGATGTTGTGTGTATATCAACAATTATTATGACATGTTAGCATTGGCATATAGTAACTGCCACTGCCACTACATTAAGACTGAATAACTATGAAAGAGAACTATAAATGATGACAGGTGAACATAGGAGATTGTAAATAATGACAGATGGACATATAAGACTGTGACTAATGATGGGTGGATGTATGAGACTGAATAATGATGGATGGATGTATAAGACTGAATGATGATGACAGATAAATAAATCTAAAGTAATAAATGGGTGTTTAGAGGCAATGTTCTCAACAAGCAGATTATTAAATTAAGGGTTGTAACTGCTTTATCACTGTTTATTAAATAAAATGATATTTTTCTGATGATAGCTTTGGCTCAACTAATGTGCAACTGCAATGGTTACTGTAATTTTCACATGTTCACTTTTGGTAAACTAACCTGCTTGCTGCCATTGTGACTACAGGAAATATTAGAAATTAGAAATACTATAGATTGTAAAAGTTATTATGTATATATGAGACAGTTGTTGGTTAAAGTGGGGGTTTGGGGGCGCAGCCCCCAACAAGCTTAGGCCAGGGCCAAAGGTAGGGGAGCGAGCTTGTGAGCGACCTGTGCCATAGGCATGGCCAAAAGCTTGTCCTAGATATATAGCAGAGCTGTCAAGAAAGGAAGGTGCGATTAAGTAATATATTTATGTCAGCATTTATAAGCCTAATCCTCAACTTTTCAAAAAGGAAATCCTAAGTACTATATATAGCATGACGGACCAGGAATGAAAATGTGCCTGGCTGGAAATGGAAGTGCCCGACCAAAAATGGTGTGTTCCTGACTGAAAGGAGAAGGTAAGATTGGTAAGATATTTATGTCAGCGTCCTAAAGAGGATGAACACTGATTGGTGAAAGAGCATGCTAAAAAAGGAAGCTGGCCAGCCCAGGGCTCAACTTTAGTCAGCAAACCTCAACTTGACACTCGGCCATGGCAGCCACACGGCAGCCACACCTCAGCCACATCTCAGCCACAGCAGCCACACCTCACCCACGGTGGCCACACTTCAGCCACAGCAGCCACATCTCTGCCATAGCAGCCATATCTCTGCCCACAGCACCCACTGCTGCCACTGGCTCTGCCTGCTTCTACCACTGCCATCCACCACTGCAATTGCAACTATTTGGACTGCATCCATCATTGCTTTAGTCCTGTGTTCTTTAACAGTGTGTATGTCCTTTATTATTGCTTTTTTCACAGTTTTCATTAAATTTTTATTATTTATTTATTATTTATTTTTAGGTTTTTTTTGCGTTACACTTTGTGTACATCTTCTGTGTTTTTCACACACTTTATACTTTTCTCAAATGTGAGTCTCTTTTTTATTATTATTTTCTATTTTTTTATTTTTATCACTTTATAGCCTGCATCAAGACCCTTCTGGTGGCCTTTTCTCTGTGCTTGGTACTGCCCTCTTCTTGAGTGAACTTGATGCGTTGTTGGTTCATCTCAGTCAGTCAGCCGTCCTTCAGGAATTAGGCGAGCTTTTAGTGCTCTGCTGTCAAGGTGACACTTTGTGAAGTCCTATCTCCCTGGGTTCCCTGTGAAAGCAGGCTGTTTCCCGGTTGCCAACCTCTTGAGTTTCTTTGACTCTTAAGAGTGGGACCTCTCACTTGGCGCAACGTATCGCAGGGAGATTGGGTTGGTGGTGTGGTTTTATACCATAATTAAGTTACCTCCCCTTCCTTTATAGGAAGTCGCTCCATTATCAACTGCCGTTGCTTGCACCGAATCACTTTTTCCTGTGAGGATCAGACTGTGTGGCTCTTTGCTTGGCTCTTTGCTGCTCTCTTGCTTTTGCTCTTGGTCTTTCTCCCCCCCTTTCCCCTTTTTTCTTTATAGCTGCTGCCTTTGTCATGCCTGCCACTCCACCGCCACCATCACCACCACCACCATTGCCACCACCACCACCTTCTACACCTTCTCCTCCTACATCACCTTAGCTTCATCAATAGGCTATTCGAAATCAGGAGCATCTTCAACGACATATGGGATCTCCTGAACAACGTAGAATTCCCTCTCCTAGAACACTCTTCAATGTCCTTCCACCACCACCACCACCAGCCCCTGTCACTTTTAATGGGCAATCTTTTAATCATTTGCCTGCTCATATTGCATCTGGCGTGAGAAATCTGCAGCTTTTCCCTACCACAACTAAAAGAGGGCGTTCTGTACATCCACCTTCTGTAAGTTATTAATTGCTTTTTAATAATACTTTTTCATATTAAATGTAAAACTATATAGGTTCCCCCTATCTCTGCTTTAGCTGCTGGCTCCTCTGCTCTTGGTTCTGTCTCTACCTCAATGCTTGCCCCCCCACTTCCTATGGTTAATGCACCTGCTACATCTACTACTTTAGATGCATCTATGTCTACTTTTGCACCATCTGCACCACCTTGACAAACCATGACCTATGCTCAGTTAGCAACTGCTTATGCTGCTCTTCCTCCACTTCCTCAACTACATTTAAGAAGCCGATCTATTGTGAGTTTATTATTATTTTTATATAATTGTAATATATTAATATTTTATTAGCCCATTTCTTCTGCCCTTGCCCCTGTTCCTGTTCCTGTTCCTGTTCCTGTTCCTGCTCCTGCTCCTGCTCCTGCTCCTGCTCCTGCTCCTGCTCCTGCTCCTGCTCTTTCCCCTGCCCCTATCCCTGTCCCTGTCCCTGCCCCTGCCCCTGCCCCTGCCCCTGCCCCTGCCCCTTTATATGTTTTTGCTTCTGCCCCTGCCACTCCTTCTCCCTCTCCAGAACCTCAACCTGTTCGTATTCAATCTCCTGCAAGCTTTTTTTTTTTGCCTTCTTTTAATTTTTCTTTTAATAATTATTTAGCCACCTTTATTTGATCATCTCATTAAATTTTCACAACCGCAACCACAGCCACAGCAACCTATATTTGATCAAGTTATTGATTTGCCTCAGCCACCACTTTTACAGCCACCACAGCCTCAGCTACCTATATTTAATCAAGTTATTGATTTTCCACAGCCATCACTTCCACAGCCACCACAGCCACAGCCACAGCTACCTATATTTAATCAATTTATTGATTTGCCACGACCATCACTGCCACAGCCTCCACTGCCACAGCCACCATTGCTACAGCCACCTTTATTTGATCATATTATTGATTTGCCTGAACCACCTTTACCATTGCGATTTCCCATTGCTCGCCAACCCTTTGATCCTGCTTGGGAGGTTCACAGCCTTGAACAAATGAGCATTGAATGTCCTTCTTGCCATGCCCTTCATTGGAGAGCTGAAGCTCTTACTCGCTCCACTGTCAATGATACTGTCTTTGGCATGTGCTGTTATCAGGGCAAAATTTCACTTTCTAAGCTTGAGAATGCCCCACAAGCTCTTTATGACCTTTTCACTGGCATCGATCCTCTCAGTAGTGGCTTTCATAACCGCATCCTTTTTTACAACAATGCCTTGGCCATGACTTCTGTTGGCAAGACAACTGATCATACTGTCAACCAGGGTGGCGGTGGCCCTTACTCCTATGTTTTACATGGAGAGCTCATTCATCACGCTGGCTCTGTTATTCCCAGGCCAGACACAGACCTCACATACAATCAACTCTACATTCATGACACTTCTAATGCTCTTGATAATCGTCTTGCTCGGCATAATAGGCTCAATAATAACAACTTTTCCCTTAATCGCCAAGTCTTAAATATGCTTCAGGGAATTCTTCTTCAGTCTCACCCTGCCATTTGCCTTTATGAACAAGCTCTTAACAAGACTGTCAACATGCGTCCTGACCAGCAATTCCATGTCTCTCTTTACTTTGATCCAAGCACTGACAGGCGTCGCTACAACATTCCTGATGCCTCTGTGAATGAGATTGCTGTTGTTCTTATTGGTGATGGTGAACAAAACAGGGATATTGGCCCCCAGGACATCATTGTTTATAATAAGGATCACCCTGGCAGCCTCTTCACCATCTCAGACTCCCATCCCCTTTACCCCTCATTATGCTATGTTCTTCTTTTTCCAAAGGGACAGATGGGATGGTACCCTACAATTGCTTACAATGGGGCGCAAGATCAACAGGGTCCTAGGCAGCGGAGGTATGTCTCCTTGGATGAATACCTTCGCTATCACTTCCATGTTCGCCCTGCCCATATCGAGTCCAACCACCTCTTTGTTGCTGGCAAGCTCTTTCAGGCTTACGTTTGTGAGTCTTGGGCAATCGCTAAGCAGAAGCGCCTCACACAACTTCGTGCAATTCAGAACAATCTTAGGGTTGAGCTTTATCAGGGCTTGGCTGATGCCATTGTTGGCAATGTGGATGTTGATCTCAATGAGTTGGGCAAAAGGACCATCCTCCCTTCATCTTTCACTGGTGGCACACGCTATATGCAGCAGCTTTGTCAGGACGCCTTGGCCATCAACAGGTATTTTGGAGGTGGCGACCTTTTCATCACCATGACTGCCAATCCTGCTTGGCCTGAGATCAACGATGCTTTGCTTCACAATCAGAAGCCTGCCTCACGTCCTGATTTAATTATACGTGTCTTTCATGCCAAGCTTCTTTCCCTCATTCATGACATCAAGGATGGTGTACTTGGTGATATTGCTGGCTACCTTTACACCATTGAGTTCCAGAAGAGGGGCCTTCCTCATGCTCACATCATTGTCTTTCTCAAACCCCATGCCAAGCTGTGTATTCCTGAGCAGATTGACAGCCTCATGTCTTCTGAGCTCCCTTTCGACAATCCTGAGTTGCTTGACCTCATTGGGAAGCTCATGATTCATGGCCCCTGTGGTGCTCAAAACAAAAAGTCCCCATGTATGGTGAATGAGAAATGCACTAAAGGGTTTCCCAAGCCTTTCAATGAGCGCACCACTATCACAGAAGACTCTTATGCCAGGACAAGGCGTCTTAACACTGGGCAAACCATCCAGACAGGTCAAGATGGCAGATATCGGGTTGACAATAGTTGGGTTGTCTGTCACAACAGGTACCTCATCTGGAAGTACAGGTGCCACATCAATGTGGAGTCCAGTGCCTCGGTCAAAGCCATCAAGTACATCTACAAGTATGTCTACAAGGGCCATGATTGTACCACCATGCAGTTTGGCACTGCTCATGATGAGATCAGACACTACTTGGATGCACGCTATGTCAGCACCTGTGAGGCAATTTGGCGTATTTACTTCTTTGAGGTTCAAGACCATGAGCCCAGTGTTTTGCGCCTTGCAGTTCATCTTCCACAGCAGCAGGCAGTCGTCATTCATCCTGACAGAGATACTCTTCATGAGCTTCTTGAGCAGCATGAGAACAGGGACACCACTCTCACTGCATGGTTCAAGGCCAATGCTCTTCATCAGGATGGCATCATCAACAATACCCTCTATCAGGACTTTCCCAACAAGATGGTCTGGCACAAGGATACTCATATCTGGACTGTCAGGCAAAGGGGCTGTTACGCACGGACTTTGCGTATCGAGTTACTAGTCTTTACCACTGCTGTGAGAGTAAAGATGTTCGCCTAATGTATAGCTTACCAATAAGCGTGGTCTTACTATACACTATCGTTCTTAAGAGAGTCTACTCTATGTACTAGAGTCGCCTAGATACTTTAAGGCAAAGCTGACTTAATCTGAAGTCAGGTCAGATAGCGGACTCAAAGCAAAGCTCTTGAGCGCAAGTGGATGATACGATGAGAATCAGACGGGGGAATAGAGCGAAGCTCTTAAGTGGGGTTTATGGTCCTGGATTCACAAAGGAGACCAAGTCTGAGGCGACATTGGACTCTTGTACAGGGTTTATATACGACAAGTGCTACTGAAGTCTGAGTCAGGCAGAAAGGAGGCTTCGTAAGTAAACATAGAGATGCGTCAGCGGCTCAGTAATGAGCTTACTGATGCTTGGTAACATACTGAGTAACGAGCAAAAGAGTCTGAGTAAGTAGCTGTGCAAATGACTAACGCGTAATGGAAATACTGGATGACTCTGAAGGGATGTGGGGTCAAGGCGTATTAAGTAAACGTGGGAAACCAGTCCGAATGAGGAAGGTGACCTGGGTGTGACGCGTAAGTGCTAAAGCAGCTAAGTATCTAGATAACGGGTAAGTCCGATAGACGGTTAAAGCGGTCCGGTAATACACATATATGGAAACGAGCCACGCGATACGAAACTGAGACAGGGGTTAACCCGTATGGATGCAACAGAGGCGTAACAGGGGCTTTCAGATAGGCAGGATGTATTACGCTCATCCCTCTTCTGGAGAGCGCTTCTACCTGCGTCTCCTTCTCACCATTGTCAAGGGTGCCACCTCTTATGAAGACCTTCGCACCTTCCAAGGCACTCTCTATCCCTCTTTTAGAGAAGCCTGTATTGCCTATGGCATTACAGAGGACGACAATGAGTGGCATCAGTGCCTTAAAGAGGCAAAGCACATGGCAGTGGGTCGTCAGATGCGCAACCTCTTTGTCACCATCCTTAAGGATTGTAATCCTGCCAATCCAAGGGGTTTGTGGGACACCTTTTGGCAGGACATTTGTGATGACCTTAAGCGCCATCCTATCTTTTGGGATTGGGATGCTGAGCCATCAGAGGAGGACATCCAGGACTATGGCCTTTACCTTATCGATCAGCTTCTCATTAAGGCTGGGAAGAGGCTTCAGGATTGGGACTGCATGCCACAGGTCACAGGCAATTGGGGCACCCTTCTTCAGAATCTCAATCCTCTTATTGCAGAGCAGAGGGACTACGATCCACAGGAGCAGGCCCACCTTGCTGAACAACAGATTGCCACTCTCAATCCTGATCAGCGCTCTGCCTTTGACAGGATCTCCTCTGCTGTCACTGATAAAACAGGGGAGATCTTTTTCCTTCATGGTCCTGGAGGCACAGGCAAGACTTATGTTTACAATACCCTCTGCTATGACCTACGTTCAGGGGTGAAGATTGTCATTTGTGTTGCTTCCTCTGGGATTTCTTCTATTCTCCTCAAAGGTGGTTGCACTGTTCATTTGTGCTTCAAGGTCCCCATTCCCATCCATGAGTCCTCCATCTGCAATATCCCAAAAACCTCCCAATTGGCTGACTTGATCCGTCAAGCCGACTTGGTGATATGGAATGTGGCACCCATGCAGCATCGTCATATCATGGAGGCAGTGGATTGTTCCTTTAGGGATCTGCGTGACACTGACAGGCCCTTTGGTGGACTCACTGTTGTGTTTGGTGGGGACTTTCAGCAAATCTTGCCAGTCATCCTC
Source organism: Russula olivacea (assembly GCA_963926505.1). Taxonomy (NCBI): domain Eukaryota; kingdom Fungi; phylum Basidiomycota; class Agaricomycetes; order Russulales; family Russulaceae; genus Russula; species Russula olivacea. The sequence continues at coordinate 1,328,141 of OZ004884.1, forward strand.
AAGGGTTCCAGGGCTCAGGTTGTGGGAGCCTGTATGCAAAGGTCCTTCCTGTGGAGGCACATCACTGTTCTCCACCTTTATCAGAACATGCGCCTTAACACCAACATTGAAGAAGAGGCCAACTTTGCAAGATGGCAGTTGGAAGTGGGCCATGGACAACACACTGATGATTTGCTCAATATCACACTCCCTGATCACTTTCGTTGCACTGAGAACACTGTTGATTCCCTCCTTGACACCATTTACCCTGACATTGACATTCCCGGCCATCCTGATCATTTCTTCTCTGAGCGTATCATTCTTTCAACCATGAACAAGAAGGTCAATGAGCTCAATGAGACGGTGCTTGAAAGGTTCCCTGGGGATGCGCAGGATTTCCCCAGTGTTGACTTTATTCCAAACTCTGAGCAGCTGGGTGAAAATGACCCATTGCTGAATTATCCTGTGGAGTACTTGAATGAGATCAACTGTGGGTCACTTCCATTGGCAAAGCTGGAGCTCAAGGTTGGATGTCCTGTTGTTAAGCCCGCAGCGGGACTTATGAGATGATGGTATTGAGGGACTTGCACCCGTCAATAAGATGTAGCGCAGGGCTGGGATCCTGCCGCTAATAGCTTCTACTGAGCTACTGCTCAGTCTAGGATGTATATCCTCTGCACTAGTACACACTAGTGGTGACCAGTTGCTTGCTTACGCCCAAGCAATAGGCGTGGGATAGTCACCTGCCTTTAAAGGTGACTTAGGAAGAATGACAGAAGTAGAGAGGGGCCCGGTCAGGCAGTTGCAGAGAATAGAAGTGTATAGCTGCGTGTTTAGCGAAGCTGAACTTAGGGTACAGCGAGCTAAACTGCGGTCCTTAAATACACGTGTACCGTCCTAATCGGGACCTGATCGCAAACCTTGCCAGTCAGATCGTATAGTAACATCACCGCCTGTCAACTCATCGACAAGCTTAATACTGGGATCTCTATGTGGCGTATCCATCAGGGTCCTAGGATCACAATCGTATCGGGATCACTCAAAAGATGCCATTGAGCAAGATGGATCGAGCGAGATGGGATCGGATGCAATAAATACTGTATCGTACAATGGCGACTTACCAGAAACGTGGGAAAATGAAACCATATAGGGATTTGGACCAGGATACGCGCTACTGGTTGCCAGATCCTAACACCTGTGATGATGCTGAAGAACTTGGATGCAGCAAATGGAGTTTGCAATGGCAGCAGAGGGATCCTGACACGACACAGCAACAGGGTGTTGGAAGTTAGACTTCTTACTGGGTCACATGCTAGGGAGACGGTGTTTATTCCACGGGTGGTGAACCAACCTGGAGATGATGAGAATGCATTCAAGTTTACTTGACGGCAATTTCCAGTGCGGGTTTGCTTTGCGATGACGATCAACAAGTCACAAGGGCAATCAGTGAAACATGTTGGGTTGGATCTTAGGTCACCTGCATTTACGCATGGGCAGTTTTATGTTGCAGTGTCACGGGTGACTTCAGTGTCAAACATCAAGGCGATTTGGGATGAAGGGAGTGAGGAGGCAAGGACACAAAATGTAGTATATAAGAAAGTTCTTCTTGGATAAATAGAGTAATCATGTATTGTACTGTATATACTGTATATACCACAGACAGTATTGTAAATAGCATAGATTGTAAATACCACAAAGGAGATTATATGACAGTGTTGTTGGTTAAAGCAGGGGTTTGGGGGCACAGCCCCCAACAAGCTTAGGCCAGGGCCAAAGGTAAGGGGAGCGAGCTTGCGAGCGACCCGTGCCATAGGCACGGCCAAATAGTGTTTTAAGGTCCAGTCCTATGGACTGAAAAAAGACTAGGACCGGACTGGACCAGACCAAAAAAAGACCGGACCACTGGTTGCAGTTGCCTCAGTTTGGGAGCAGGACCAGTTGCAGTTGCATGCATTTGACTTTCTTCTGCAACCAGGAAAAGACTGGTTTCAACTGGTCTTTTAGCAACCAGGAGACCTTAACTGTTTAGTAAAGTTCAAGTTCCATGCCATATGCCAAGATACAATTCTTAATACAGTTGCCACATATCTGACTGTGGTGGCAGCAATAGCTTAATGTTTTTTGAAATTTGATTATATCTTAAGAAATAAAATAGGTAAAAATACAAAAATATTTATCAACATAGATAAGATCAGAAGTTAATGGGTCCTCTGCCAACTTTAAGTGGTCTGATTAGCCATTCCTATGTTATTTGATTAGCTACAAAATTAGCATTTTAAATTAATTTTATAGCTGATCAAATAACTCAGAAGTGGTTGGTCAGATCGCTTAGCATTGGCAGAGGACCCATCAGCTTCTGATCTTATCTATATCCACAAATATTTTCATATTTTTAGCAATTTTATTTTTTAAGATATAATCAAATTACAAAAAACATTGGCTTAAGCTGTAGCAACACTATCTGAGTTTAAGTTTTAAAAGTGATCTTAAGTGTCAGTTGCAACTGGAAATAAACTGGTTGAGACTAGTTGTCAACTGGTTCATAATAAGACCAGTTGTCAACTGGTCTTTTAGTGTAATTAGACTGACATGGACCAGTTGATAGTGGTCTTGGTCCAGTCTTTATGGATTTTTGAAAACTATCAACCAGTCCTGGTCCTGGTCCTTGTTCAAAAGGGCAAAAGACCAGACTGGACCGGACTTTAAATCACTACGGCCAAAAGCTTGTTCTAGATATATAGCAGAGCCATCGAGAAAGGAAGGTGCGATTAAGTAATATATTTATGTCAGCATTTGTAAGCCTAATCCTCAACTTTTCAAAAAGGAAATCCATGTTTAGTCAGCAGGTGGCTGACATCCCAAAATGGCACTCAGGTGGCAGACATCCAAAAAAGGCAATCAGCTTTCCCATATGCTTTCTGGCCCACAAATGGCAATTTGTCAGCAATCAATTTTTTCGCACTTTGCTCTGCCTCTGCCTCTCCCCCCGGCCCGGGAGGCATGATTAGTCAGCAACGAAAATTTCCGCACCTCTGCCTGCCCTCTGCCTGCCCTCTTTCTCTGTCCCTTCCTTTGGCTGCTTCTGCCACTGCTACATTTTCTTCTCTGCCACTGGCATTCCCTTTCCTCACCCTCAACAACAACCAGTACGTCTTTTATTGCTTCTTTTCTTACACGTTTGATTTTTTTTTTCAGGTTTTTCAGCTGCCTTCTCTGGTGTTTCTGAGGTACACCTCTCTTGAGCTGGAGGGATTTGGGAGAGCCTTTTGGTTCTGCTGTCAAGGCAACGAATCGTGAAGTCCTACTTCCCTGGGTTCTCTGTGAAAGCAGGGTCTTTCCCAGTTGCGATCCTCTTTAGTGTCTTTGACTCTTAAGAGTGGGGCCTCTCACTTCGTGCGGTGCAGGGAGATTGGGCTGGTGGGGTGGTTTTATACCACAATTAAGTTACCTCCCCTTCCTTTATTGGAAGTCGCTCCATTTTCAACTGTCACCCCAGACGCCGATGATGCGCTGCAGCCCCAGGTGCCTGCGGGAATACCCCAACTACTGTATGCTTTCTAGGCCGGAGTTCTGGGCCACGATGCCAGCGCTTTCCTGTGCTCTGGCAGTGGTGTTATTCCTACTGTCTAGACTGCTCTTATTCCCTTACAGCACTTTCCTCCTTACTACAGTTCCTGGACTGTCTCCCCCTTCTATAGATAGCTCATGTACCGACCCTAGAGACAGAATAGAACGTTCGTTCCCCCCTTTTCCCTTAGTGTCAGTCCAGAGCTCAGTGTAGCTCTCCCTCGCATTCTGACAAGTGTCGCACGTGTTTGCGGCCTTAGCGACTCAAGAGAAGTGTAGTGTGGTCCAGTGCGACCATACTTGCGAAGCAGCGAAGCGCGCACGAGCGTGCGCGATAGGACGCGTCGTCCTTCTCTCCCCAGTTCAGTGCAGCCATTGCTCCTGCTCCCAGCACCGTCGCACCTACGCGCACCCCTATCTGCGCGAGACCCACTCGTACAGGATCTAGACGGGCACCCCTGCAAGCTTAGGATATCCGCGGAGGACTGCAAGACATTGAGCGACGCTTCACACCCCCACACTTGCATGCTGACATCTGAAGAGCATTTGGGTTAGTATTCCCATAGTGCGGACTCTCCGGCTCATCACCGAGTCACCTCTTCCTGGAAGGTTTTGATTGTGGTGATCCTTGCTTAGCTTTTGGCAACTCTTCATTCTTTCCCCTTCCTTCTTCCTTTTTTCTTGCAGGGGTTATTATGCCATCCACTCCTCCTTTATGCTCTGCGGCTGAGCTTCCTTCTACTCCACCCACTCCACCTTTACGCACTGCTGTGGAGAATCCCTCTACTCCTCCCACATCTCCTCAGCGTCATCAGCAAGCCACACGTCACCAGGAGCGTAGCCAGCGTCATATCGGCTCTCCTGAACAGTGTAGAATCCCTGCAATTCCCTCACATCCCCCCGCTCTCCCATCAGTTATCGTGGATGGGTGTGAACTTGATCATTTGTCCCTTGATATGCGTATGCGTATGATTAACGTTCCACCTCATCCTTTGCAGAGACGTGGCCATGCCCCTCCCCCTCCCCCCCTTCATCCCCCCGCTCTCCCATCAGTTATTGTGGATGGGTGTGAACTTGATCATTTGTCGCTTGATATGCATATGCATATGATTAACATTCCACCTCATCCTTTGCAGAGACGTGGCCATGCTCCTCCCCCTCCCCCCCCTTTCCCCCCCCCCTCCCCCTCCTAGTCCTGGTCCTGTTGCTTCTGGCTCTGGCTCTGGCTCTGCTATTACTAACCTTCCCTTTCCCCTTCCTCCCCCCCCTCCACAACAAACTTTAAACCCTGCTCAATTAAGGGCATTGTATATTCCTCATCCTGTCTCAACTACATCTAGAGGTCATCCTTCTGTGAGTTATATATATATTTGCATTTTTATTGACACTGCTGATACTAATGATTTGTCAGGCCATTCCACCTTCTGTTCCTACTCTTGCCCCTGCTTCTGTTCTTGCTCCTGCTCCTGCCCTTCGTATCCCAACTCCTGTAAGCATTTCCTTTTACTTTTTCTTAACTTTCTTTTTGCTTACTATTACATCTAGCAACCTTTATTTGATCATATTTTTGATCTACCACGGCCATCACGGCCACCTGCTCCTGCCCCTTCTCCCTCTCCAGAACCTGATCCAATTCGTAACCCAACTCCTGTACATATTTATTTATTTTACCCTTCCTTTTTGCTGACCATTATATTTAGCCACCTTTATTTGATCATGTTCTTGATTTACCACAACCACTACTGCCCATCGCTCGCTGTCCTTTTGATCCTGCTTGGGAGATTCTTAGCCTTGGCCAGATGAATATTCAATGTCCCTTTTGCCATGCCCTTCACTGGAGTGCTGAGGCCCTTACTCACTCCTCTATCGACAATCCCAAGTTTGGCATGTGTTGTTATTAGGGCAAAATCGCTCTTTCTAAGCTTGAGAATGCCCCACAAGCCCTTTATGTAGTGTTTTAAAGTCCAGTTGTGGACTGATAGAAAGACTGGCAACTGGACTGAACTGGACTGATAGGCAACTGGACTGCAGTTGCCAGTTGCCTATAAATGTGATCAGTCCAGTTGCCAGTTGCAAGGTTCACTAAGTTTAGAAAAGACTGGTTGCAACCAGTTGCCAACCAGTTGCCTGTTTTACTGTTCACCAAGTTGAGAAAAAATAGTCTCAAATCAGTTACAAATGATTGCTATTTAGACTAATAGATAGCCCTTTCCTACTGTTACTTTCACACATATGTATCTTACTACTGTGTTATCTATCTTTTACAACAAATAGGCAGACATCTATCTCAGAGGGTGCATGATAATTGACCAAAGGAAGTGGAATTATGGGAAAACAAGGTAAATTGGATGGGAGATAAGTGCTACAGTAAGAAATCGTACTTGAAGTGGTAGTGCCAGGCCTCCACGGGATATACAACTTGATGAGGATGCTTGCTTATGTCTTTTCTTTGCGGGCCTTGCACCGCGAAGTCCGCGCGCAGGTGCAGCAGTCTCAGAAAAGAGAGGGAAGAGGGCTTTACTGAGCCCGGTAATTCGCCACGCAAATCATTTTGCACTATCGCGCGCGTCCTGAAATTTTATAGCCAGGTCCCCACTATGCCTCCAAAGGTGCCCTTAAGTTTTCTAAGGCCGCGGAAACGTGCGGCAGTCTCGGGACTGGGGGGACTGAGCTGCACTCAGCTCTGTACCTGGGGGAACTTCTATTTTCCCAGGCCACTGCTGAAAGCGCGGGAATAGTGGCAGGAAAGCAGCCCGGCGAAGCAGAAACGCAGATAGCCATATGTTACATAATAGCGAAAATTTCTTTGGTGCGACAACACAGAGCTCAGTGCAGCTCAGTCCCCTCAATCCCGAGGGTGCTGCACGCTTTCGCGGCTTTAGAAACCTTAGGAGAATCTTTAAAAGCATAATGTGGACCTGGATACGAAATTGCAAGACACGCGCGACGGTGCAAGATGATTCGCGTGACGAATTACCGGGCTCAGTACAGCCCCCCCTTCCTCTCTTCCTCGACACCGTTGCACTTGCGTGCGGACTTAGCGGTGCAAGGTCCGCGAAGACACGACTTAAATGCCCTCCCTCTCCAAAGTATACACCCCACGAAAGCCTGGACGATTTTTTTCCAAGCACTTTCCTTGCCCTCTGAACTTGCAAGCTACTTAGGAATTACTGTACATGTTTAAATAGCTTAGCCTTGCAATAAAAGTGTGTCTACATTGACCTGCACTGTATCAATGTCGAACCAAGCCATGAATGGCTCTTCACTATTAAAAAATCAAGATTAAATCGAATTGCAACCGACTGCACATGCAACTGGTTGCAACCGGCTGCAACCGGAACCGGCAACTGCAGTTGCCGGTCTTGATCGGTTGCGGTTGCGGTTGCCATAAATTCTGATAACCCAAGGACCAGTCTCAGTCCGGTTGCGCCCAAAAAGGCAAAAAGACCGGACCAGACCGGACTTTTAAACACTACCTTTATGACCTTTTTACTGGCACCGATCCGATCAGTCATGCCTTTCATAACCGCATCCTTTTTTACAACAATGCCTTGGCCATGACTTCTGTTGGCAAGACAACTGATCGTACTGTCAATCAGGGTGGCAGTGGCCCTTACTCTTATGTCTTACATGGAGAGCTCATTCATCACGCTGGCTCTGTTATTCCCAGGCCCAATGCAGACCTCACATACAATCAGCTTTACATTCATGATACAGGTCATGCTGCTGAAAATCGTATTGCTCGGCATAACAGGCTCAATAATAACAACTTTCCCTTGGATCTTCCAACCTTGAATTTACTTCAGGGAATTCTTCTTCAGTCTCACCCTGCCATTTGCCTTTATGAACAAGCTCTTAACAAGACCGTCAACATGCGTCCTGACCAGCAATTTCACATCTCTCTTTACTTTGATCAAAACAGTGACAGGCATTGCTATGCCATTCCTCATGCCTTTGTGAATGAGATTGCTGTCGTTCTTATTGGCAATGGTGAACAAAACAGGGATATTGGCCCTCAGGACATCATTGTTTATAATAAGGATCACCCTGGCAGCCTCTTCACCATCTCAGACTCTCATCCCCTTTACCCCTCATTGCGCTATGTCCTTCTTTTTCCAAAGGGACAGATGGGATGGTACCCTACAATTGCTTACAATGGGGTGCAAGATCTTCAGGGTCCTAGGCAGCGGAGGTATGTCTCCTTGGATGAATACCTTCGCTATCGCTTCCATGTTCGCCCTCCCCATATCGAGTCCAACCACCTCTTTGTTGCTGGCAAGCTCTTCCAGGCTTACATTTGTGAGTCTTGGGCAATCACTGAGCAAAAGCACCTTGCACAACTCAATGCAATTCAGGACAATCTTAGGGTGGAGCTTTATCAGGGCTTGGCCAATGCTATCGTTCCTAACATTGATGTCGATCTCAATGAATTGGGCAAAAGGACCATCCTTCCTTCATCTTTCACTGGTGGCACACATTATATGCAGCAGCTTTGTCAGGATGCCTTGGCCATCAACAGGTATTTTGGAGGTGGCAACCTTTTCATCACCATGACTGCCAATCCCACTTGGCCTGAGGTTAAGGATGCCTTGCTTCATAATCAGAATGCTGCATCATGTTCTGATTTGATCATACGGGTCTTTCATGCCAAGCTTTGCTCCCTCATTCATGACATTAAAGATGGTGTCCTTGGCAATATTGCTGGCTACCTTTACACTAAGGCATTGCACGAGTCTGGGTAACCCCTGAATCTTTGCAAGTAGATCCGCGGGAAAACCTGTGAGTAGACATACTCACGGGTCCAAGTTATTTGACTAAATGGATCTTTGAGGATCCAAGTATCATATTTTACATCACAAGTACTCACACAGGTACTCATAAAATATGTGGTATAAATTAGATTCCACTGTGTCTAAATACAAAGTGAGATACACTACAACTACAATAATCATTCAGAACATGTGGAAGGGAGCCTGCTAGCTGCGTGGGTGGGCAGGACCATTGCACTCCAGGCTTCCAGCCCAAGGGCTGTTGCCTGACTTTTGAGGGCCTTGAGGCTATGCGGGTTGGCGGGCTCAACGGGCACTGATGGGGAATTGAGGTCCTATCAGCTTGGGGAGACTTGCAAGAGTAGAGGGAGGGATGGGAGGGTAAAAAGAAAGCAACCGTTGCAGCAGCAGTGCGCGACAAGCAGCGGCGTGGCCAAACGATTGCCACATCACGTGCTCTGCACCACTCACGCTAGTTCGTTTGTTCAACATCCACCTGATCAACCCCTCTCCCATCGGTCATGCATCATATGCATCCTTCAAAGGCTTCGATCATCCCCCTCTCCTTGAGCTCGGGTGCAAGACAATGACCTCTGGAACAAGAAAACTGCGAGTGAATCTAAGACTTTCCCGCCCTCACAACCACTCCTTCAACACACTTCCTTTCATCGTTTGGACAGCAATGATCAGCATTTGTTGCAATGATAACAATTTTTATTTTATTTGACAGATTCCGATCTCTGTGTCAGACTCTGACTTTTTTCATACATCTGGCAGTGTTAACGTGCGTCCAACTCTTACCGAGCCTCCTCCCGAGCTCTTAGCCCAGGTTGCACTTTTCCTAATCCTCCGTGACCTTCAGCTTTCCTCAACCTTCAGCGCTACCCCTACGAGACTAGTACGAGTCCATGGACACATTTGACTGCACGCCACTTCGGTGGAGATGTCCACATGCATGCCTTCTCGCTCGAAACAGAAACGGGCTCTACCACCTCCCTGAAGATCCTCACCTGCCCAAAAGCAGTGAACGGCACGACGCTCTACAACATTACCATGCAATCTACTGCTGGAACCACAGCGGAGTTCCAAGGTGTATCAGCCACATTCCTCAGTCCAACTGCGCTCTCCTCAATGCTCGCAGGCCCACCAGCCCCACCCATTCTGAATTTCCGATCTTTGTTCTGGTCAACAGTCATCTAGTAAATGTATTAAGCCATGCTTGCTCGTCGGGGAGGTAGCATCTAAATAAGAATTTCCCTTCTCTCATGCCTGTGGAACCCATCCGCGGCATCTTTATCAACGTTGCTCACCCTCTATCTTCTCTATAGAGATCCTTCCGCTTTCCCCCTCTTTCCAACTTCCCCTCTCACAGCCCCACCTTTTCTTCGAATGGCTAGGAAACGCACTCGCCGGTCCCCTTCTACCCTGACCACTCTGGCACCATCTCATTCACCTTCCCCTGAGAGGAACGACAAGAAATCTCGGTTCAAAAACGATACAATGCTGCCAATACATCAGATGCCAACATTCTAGATAATCGTCATGCCCTTCCCATCAAAACTTAGCTTACAGCTGGAATAGAGAAGCAGAAACGTACTTGGACATCATCAGCTTATGACCACTACAATGTACCTGAGATTGTTCGAGATGGTGCCTCGGTTAAGTATGTTTTCATATGTAAATGGTATGTTTATTTAATATGACTCAAGTTGCATACAAGCACTGATGTCATTATTCTCCAGCCATCCATCCATTAAGGTCTCGTGCGCTTGACATGACAAAAGTACAAGCAACCTAGTCCGCCATGCCGACAGCTGTGACCCTTTGGACTCTCCCGCTTCCCACACCATGGCTTCCTTTGCACATGGTTCTACATAGTGTTTTAAGGTCCAGTCCTATGGACTGAAAAAAGACTAGGACCGGACTGGACCGGACCAAAAAAAGACCGGACCACTGGTTGCAGTTGCCTCAGTTTGTGTCACAGCCGCGTCTAACGACATGGAACTTAGAGGACAACTGGTATACATCGCGTATACAGTGGGACAGAAGAGCAGGTTACAGCCTCCAAGTACTGTTAGGAGACCCTGCTATAGCACTAATGGACGAGAAGAAAGGGGAAACTGATATTGAGCCCCTGGGGCTGTCAAGAGCTATAGTAGGTAGGTAGACAGGAGACTCAACTTGGCTCTCTCTGGGCGCAATGAGTGCTCCTTATATGCTACTACAGGCAGGGGTGGGAAAGTAGGAATAAGGTTCAGGGCAGAGGGTTCCTAGGGCATAAGGCCAACAGGAGGCATACATGAGGCAAACAGGAACAGGGTGGGAGTGAGGCAGACATGAGGCAGATAACAATAAGGCACAGGGGATACTGGACATGTGGTGCCCTGAGACATGAGGCAGCCATGAGGCGTACAGGAGTAGGACAAGGATAGGGCAACAAAAGGAAACGGACGTAGGGGACACGAGATAGATAAGAGGTGCAAATGGTAGGTGTGACCCACAGCAACAAGGCAAACGCGGGGACCTAACTTGGGCGATGGACAATCATGTGGAGTCAGGCTGCAACAAGGACGATAAGGAGGATGGAGTTTGACGTGGGTTCGAAAAGGGGTCTCGACCACACAGAAAGCAGGGCTCTAGGCTATGGGCAGCCTTCCATGCATGCTGCCAATACGCAGGGTTGTGCCAAGGGGGCGACGGATTCGACGATGGTTTCAGTTTGGGAGCAGGACCAGTTGCAGTTGCATGCATTTGACTTTCTTCTGCAACCAGGAAAAGACTGGTTTCAACTGGTCTTTTAGCAACCAGGAGACCTTAACTGTTTAGTAAAGTTCAAGTTCCATGCCATATGCCAAGATACAATTCTTAATACAGTTGCCACATATCTGACTGTGGTGGCAGCAATAGCTTAATGTTTTTTGAAATTTGATTATATCTTAAGAAATAAAATAGGTAAAAATACAAAAATATTTATCAACATAGATAAGATCAGAAGTTAATGGGTCCTCTGCCAACTTTAAGTGGTCTGATTAGCCATTCCTATGTTATTTGATTAGCTACAAAATTAGCATTTTAAATTAATTTTATAGCTGATCAAATAACTCAGAAATGGTTGGTCAGATCGCTTAGCATTGGCAGAGGACCCATCAGCTTCTGATCTTATCTATATCCACAAATATTTTCATATTTTTAGCAATTTTATTTTTTAAGATATAATCAAATTTTAAAAAACATCGGCTTAAGCTGTAGCAACACTATCTGAGTTTAAGTTTTAAAAGTGATCTTAAGTGTCAGTTGCAACTGGAAATAAACTGGTTGAGACTAGTTGTCAACTGGTTCATAATAAGACCAGTTGTCAACTGGTCTTTTAGTGTAATTAGACTGACATGGACCAGTTGATAGTGGTCTTGGTCCGGTCTTTATGGATTTTTGAAAACTATCAACCAGTCCTGATCCTGGTCCTTGTTCAAAAGGGCAAAAGACCAGACCGGACCGGACTTTAAATCACTAGTTCTACATATTCAGCACCAAAGCTTCGGATGAAGCTTGCCCTCTGGGCAGTCCAACGCCATCGCCCATTTGCTATTGTTGCTGACCCCGAGTTTATCGAGATCCTCACTGATCTCAACAACAAGGTAATTGTGCCGTCGCCCACTACCGTCTCTCGGAACGTCAGGGAGTTTTTCAACATGAGCCGTCTGAAGATTGTAACTATTCTGCAGGTATGTTTTTCTCTCTATTACAGTCCATGGTGCACGCATTGACATTAACATTCACTCACTGGCAGTCTTACCCGGGACGGCTTCACCTTTGCATCGATGGCTGGACATCACCAAATGTCATCGCGTTTCTTGGCATAACTGATCACTGGGTCGTTGATGGGCACATGCAGTCCCTGATTCTAGATTTCATAAAGTATGTGTTTCACCTTGTCATGGTCTGCTAACGAATATTTCTTACTTTTTATAGGGCTTCTAAAGCACACACTGGGACGTACTTGGCAGCCTGAATCTCAGAGTGTCTCCATGACTACGGAATACAGAAAAAGGTATTTTTCTTTCAGTAGAGCACAATCATATACTCATTTGTCTAGATTCTTGGGTTCACTGCAGATAATGCGTCCAACAACAATACACTTGTTGAGGAGCTATCTGAGATCTTGGACGATTTTCAAGGAGAGGTCACACGCGTGCGATGCTTCACACATATTTTCAATCTAGTGGTCAAGGTTTGCAATGTGCTTCTCTCCTTCTATTAGTATCTAATTCTGACCAACTTGTTATCATGTACAGGCTATCCTCTCACAGTTCAGTAAATCCAATAATGTGACAACTCATTCTGATGAGGACAGCAAGGACAATGCCATGATCAGTAGGTTACAGGAGGAGGACGACGATGAAGAGGTGGATCCAGATGTAGATGACGACAACGACGACGAAATTGACAGTGCAGTGGAGGCCAGTGATAGTGTGATGGTAGACGATGTCGTTCGAGATCTGGAGCAAGACCCATTTGGCGAAGAGATGCTCACACGAGAAGATATTAACCTTGGGTGTTTTTCGGTTTCAAAGGTACGTTCCTCGTGAACCTTGATGCATTCTATTTCTAACTGTCAATCACAGCTCACCAATCTCGGAAAGAGGATTTTCAACAGCCCAACACTTCGCACAGACCTCAAAACCTGCTGTGATCGCGTCAAAATCAAACCAGTTCTGATGATTCGAGCTGTTTCTACAAGATGGAACACGACTGCAGAACTCATTGGTCACACCAAGGACCTTCGCCTTGCACTCAACTTCCTTGTCAACATGGAGCAGCATAACAAATCTCGGGGGGTTCGCCTCAAATGATTTCAGTTGTCGACACAGGAATGGGACCTTCTTCTTCAGCTTTATCCGCTTCTTGATGTGAGCTACCATTGAATCGTCCTGTTGTACTAGCCTAACACTTCCCCTCGCATAACAGGTATTCCTCGAAGCGACAGAAAAGATGTCACAAAGCCAAACGCCTCTTCTTCATGAGGTCATTCCGCTTTTCGATATTATTACTGGTCACCTCGACAGATTCACTGACAATACCAACAACTTCCCTGCAGTAAGAGCTGCTGCTCGACGAGGCCATGCGATGATGAACAAGTATTACGGGCTGACTGATGACTCAATTATGTATCAAATTGCTATGTGTAAGTGGTTCTGTCTTCGTCTGAAATCTATAAACTGATTTGGTTGGGTAGTACTTCATCCACACTTCAAGTCAATGTATTTTGTGAAGGCAAAATGGCCACGCGACTGGATTACAACTGCAGAGGGTATATTGAGGGACGAATTGACAAAGGGCTACAAGACATTTGTGGAACCTGGCCCTGCGGAAACTATGGTATGTTGTCACAGCTGTACAATTTATAACTTCCTGAATCAACCACAGGCACAACCCTCGACTAAGAACTATTTCACTGAGCTCAACACCTTTACCTCTGATCCCACTGCGGGCGATGCACTCGATGAATGGCTTTCATCTCTGCCATTGGGAACAGTAGTTGATCCAATTGCTTGGTGGACAGCAATGGAGGCGGCCGGCCATCCACTGGCTCGGATGGCCTTGGACTTTCTGTCGACGCCAGGTATGTCTTAGTTGCTTTTGTTCATGAAAATTCTCATGTCATTTGGCAGCCACATTCACTGATGCAGAACGGGCCTTCTCGCATGGGGGTCTCACTGTGTCGAAGATGCGACACTCACTTTCCGATGATTCTGTTCGTGCTGCGACTGTTTTAGGTTCATGGTGCTCACTTCCAGGAGCCATTCCACAAGATGAGATTCTTGCGTCCCTTCGAGATAAGAGTAAGCGTCAGAAAGGTAAAGAACCTGCTGCCACTTCAACACCAGCTTCCAATAGTATTGTTGACTCTGAATGATTGATGTATCGTATTATTCATATATATGATAGTACAATAATATTTGATTGACGTGCTGTTCGAGTCTGCAAGGGATACATGTGGGATCTCCAATGTGATCATGCCTGCCATCGTCTGGAGGGTTAAAGGGTTTCACATCTGGGACTCAGTCCTGATAACTCATGATTGTACCAAAACCCTAAACCCTATGTTTGATATCTTTATCTCTCGTTACTGAGTTGAGGTTGCACACAAAGAGGACGTTCTCCAGCAGTCGCATGTTAACGAAAGAGAGGTCGCCAACCATCACAGCGCACTGCTTGTGTGGTCAAAATCTCGAAATCTCATGGATGTGGAGCGTGTCAGCGTGAGGTCTTTTTCAAAGGCTGTTACACACTGAACAAAAGCCATTGTCTCGTCATGTTTCCATCCCCATTTGCAACAACCAACCAACCCAGTCAGACCCAGTCAGGTACACTGAAACTAATATGGCGGCACAGTCGGCTTGTTTGCCGATGGCCTGTAGCCAACAAAGACAGGGTCGGTGACACAGATAAGACAAACTGTAGTTGACGCATTACTACGGCATTAGGCGTTAACTCCACTGTCAAGGTGTGTGTGTAGATGCACTTCAATTATATATTTTTGGCCTGGAACCCGACAGTTGCACTGTTTACTTGAGGAATAACATGCTTTGCTGTAGCTACCAGTACTGCAATGGAAATGGAGAGAAAGGTTTGTAGAAAGAAAGGTTTGGTAGATCGTGATCGCCCTTCCGTATCAGTCAGTTACCCCTATCCCTCCGATACCTCCCTCCGATACTCCCAAGACGACTACAGTGATACCATTGCTTCAGCATCCTATAGTATTCTTGTAGACTCTGATTCATCAATGTACTCGGGTACTACCAAAGCTTCAATACTTTTGTATAGACTTAGACCGAGGCTTCAATGCCTTTGCATACCAAGGCTTCAAACACTGTAAGCTGTAAGGGTCCCTCAGACTAATGACCCATGCTCGGAACAGAAATAAAAAAGTAAACAGGCAGCGGCGCTGTTGCCTCCGAGCCAACTACTGTAATGAGTTGGCTCGTCACACATCACTCTCCAAGTCATCCAGCGTCAAATTCTCCACCATGCCAGTCCTAGACAACATCCACCTCAAATATCTTTCAAGGCTCCTCCCCGATTTTTCCTTCGAACCCCTTCTCCAGATGCCATCTTGTCGCTGTATCGGTTCGTCAACCCGCAAGTGGCAGATTTGGTCGCCACCGTACCTTGCCTCATTAATCACCATGAAGCAGCCTCTCTTCAAGCACCATCGAGTTTCATGGAATTCACAATCAGCATCTGAAGATGTCAAAGGTCAGAATACATTGAATCTCACCGTGCACTTCAACTGATACAGGACCTGTTCAGTGGGGTTGTCGCCTGCTTGGACTGCTCAACAAAGCAACTAATATCTCAAAACACAAGTCAAATGCTTCAATGCAAGGAGAGCATGACACCTTTGGTGAGTCTGTCTTCTTGGCAGATATACATATCCCATTATCGTTTTTCTTTTACTAGGCTCCCCACAAGCACTCCGCAGCCTACTATCACGGCAACACCCCAGGGCTTCTGAAGGCTTCCTCTATGCTATCTCATGTTTTGACCCTCCGAACCCATGGCGACACCATGACTAAGGCTACCTATGTTTGTACCCTTCTTTCTATCGCTGCGGCATGTGCTGAGCTCCTAGGCCCATCACAACCTTGACAGAGGTCAGCAAGTCTACTGTGCAGCTCCTTGCTGCGGCACTTCATGCACCGAGTCCTCATACTGCTGTTGTGGGATGGGTCCATCCGGCTGAACGTGGACAAGAAGCTCTCGGGTCCAGCACTGTTGGAACACCCAGAGGCTATGGCACCCGTGCACTCCAGTGGACTGGTGGCAGTGGTTGGGTTGGGCATCATCTCATAACGCTGCTACATCAGCAAAACGTCAAATGTCTTGATCTGTACTTTATTAGCTTTTTTCCCCTTATTTTCCCTTATTTCCCTTGTTTCAGAGGGACTTGTCTTGAAACAAGGGAAAATAAGGGAAAATAAGGGGAAAAAAGCCAATAAAGTACAGATCAAGACACATGACGTTTTGCTGATGTACACAGCCACGACATTAAGCTACAGGTGGCCGCCTTAACAGCCCTGGCCTCCACGGTGAAAGACGACTACATTGTCACGACAATGCCGCTGTTAACCTTGCTAGGGCTCCCGCAGGAAACTCAACTTTTGGAACCCCACTCGGCCTCTCTCCCAACAACAGAACAACTACAACTTGCTAAGAATGAAGCGGACCCCACCTGCAAGTGAGTTCATTAAAAATTCAGAAGACTTTACTGTAAGGTGTGTGTAGGGTAAATCATGGGTTTGGCATACCCATGGGTTTTGGCGCGCAGGTTGCCGGCGGGGCAGGTGCAGGTTTGAAATTTCCACCCGCAACCAACCCTCACCCGCAGCGCGGGTTGGAAAATACCCACGCGGGTTTTTTTTTGCCGCACATTTGAAGCTTTGGAAGCAGAATCTCCTTTTTCGACACTGCATCGACTCCACTGCTGCCACCCACGGACTCACAGAGTGCCGCTGCAAGTCGCCGCTCGGCTGCTGTAACATGCATGCATCATCGCATGCTGTTCTCAGTCAGTCAATTTGCCACCAGTGTACTCACAGACAGTTAGTGTTTTAAGGTCCAGTCCTATGGACTGAAAAAAGACTAGGACCGGACTGGACCGGACCAAAAAAAGACCGGACCACTGGTTGCAGTTGCCTCAGTTTGGGAGCAGGACCAGTTGCAGTTGCATGCATTTGACTTTCTTCTGCAACCAGGAAAAGACTGGTTTCAACTGGTCTTTTAGCAACCAGGAGACCTTAACTGTTTAGTAAAGTTCAAGTTCCATGCCATATGCCAAGATACAATTCTTAATACAGTTGCCACATATCTGACTGTGGTGGCAGCAATAGCTTAATGTTTTTTGAAATTTGATTATATCTTAAGAAATAAAATAGGTAAAAATACAAAAATATTTATCAACATAGATAAGATCAGAAGTTAATGGGTCCTCTGCCAACTTTAAGTGGTCTGATTAGCCATTCCTATGTTATTTGATTAGCTACAAAATTAGCATTTTAAATTAATTTTATAGCTGATCAAATAACTCAGAAATGGTTGCTCAGATCGCTTAGCATTGGCAGAGGACCCATCAGCTTCTGATCTTATCTATATCCACAAATATTTTCATATTTTTAGCAATTTTATTTTTTAAGATATAATCAAATTTCAAAAAACATCGGCTTAAGCTGTAGCAACACTATCTGAGTTTAAGTTTTAAAAGTGATCTTAAGTGTCAGTTGCAACTGGAAATAAACTGGTTGAGACTAGTTGTCAACTGGTTCATAATAAGACCAGTTGTCAACTGGTCTTTTAGTGTAATTAGACTGACATGGACCAGTTGATAATGGTCTTGGTCCGGTCTTTATGGATTTTTGAAAACTATCAACCAGTCCTGGTCCTGGTCCTTGTTCAAAAGGGCAAAAGACCGGACCGGACCGGACTTTAAATCACTACGGACAGTGTAGACTGTGTAGTACTAGTTATTCTAGTTATTACTATGAGTTGATCTGTTCACTGACAATCACTGTATATACTACTAGTATAGTACTATTATTTATATCTACTTTAAGGGTAGTCATTACCCTCTCACCACCTGCGTGTGCTGCATCGTCCATGTGTGCTTGCGTTGTCCATGTTCTTGCGTCCCATGTGTGCTCATGCCGTCTGTGTGCTTGCATCCTGTGACGGTCCCATGTGTGCTCGTGTTGTCCATGTATACTTGCATCGTGACTCGTGAGCGTCGTCGGTGTGTGCTTGAGTTGTCGGTGTGTGCAGCAGTGTGCTTGAGTTGTTGGTAACATGGTGTGTGCATGCGTTGTCCTTCCACCATTGTGTCCAGTTGACATGTTGAACGCCTTTCGACTTCTTCCCATGCCACTTCGACTTGCGCTCACGCGTCGTCTCGAGCACCATCAATTCAGAAGAGATTGTGACTCATTTCAAGTTTTCAGTCATACCCTAGCAGTAGCATTTCATGTGGCTCTTCCTTAGATTCAGCCACACCTATACCTATGAGTGGACACTGGGGGCCATCACTGGTGGCGTCGCCGGCAGTATAGCAGCAACTTACTGCGGCCGCGTGCGGCGCTGCTCTTCTATCTGCGACTGCAACATCTACCAGCTCCATCTGCTCCATCCACAAGCAACGGGCAGACCGTGGATTCGACCTTCGCTCTATCTGCGACCACGACATCTACTAGCTCCGTCCACTCCGTCCACAAGCAATGGGCAGACTGTGGATTCGACCTTCGCTCAGGCTCTATCTGTGACCGCGGCATCTATTAGCTCTGTCCGCTCCGTCCACAAGTGACGGGCAGACTGTGGATTCAACCTTTGACCCACTTACGGATCAAGTGCCCGAGGCGACCACATCAAAGTGATAAAGATTCGACCACGACAGTGCTCGCAAGTTACTACACGTGTCTTGGAGCAACCCTCCCTCCGTGGCCTCTTTGCCTCGATAACCTGCCAGTGCGCAACATCAAAGGCTCGACCACGACGACGCTCGCTACATGCGCTGACTCGTGCTGCGCGTGTTGGTTGTGTCTTGAAGTCTCGTAGCTCATGTAGCATGTAGAATACATTGTATATAGATATAATGACAATAATAGTGTGTTTTATTAGACATAAACCCGTGACCCCTTACAGTGCAGGAACCCGTCAAATCCCCCAATACCCATGTGAATACCCATACCCGTGAGAGCAGGAAACCCGTGACCCGCCATAAGGGTGCCGGTTTTTCGCAGGGCAGGTACGGGTTTCCTTTTTTGACCCACAGGTTACCTGTGATTTTCCCTAGGTGTGCGTTGCTCAGATCGGGCAGCCACATCAGAGCGCCCGTCAGCCACACGCGCCACAACTGTACAGTTCATCCATTCGTCAATTATCATTCCTCTCCTTTTTTCATCACCTCACGATCACTGTCTGCCCCTCTCGACCTCCAGTGCAAGACAACAGCGAATGAATCAAGACCTTTCCACCTTCACAGCCTATTGTACCATGCCCCTCTCACCAACTGTCCTCCCCTCTTTCACACAATCACATACTCATCCTGTGGTGCTGGCTGCGGTGCACGTGCTGCGATCGTCAACCATGGTAATCCTGGTGCCTGGCATGGTACCTCCACGTTGGCACCAGCTACAACCATGGCATGTACAAGCAATGTGGAGGTGCTTGAAAGGATGCTTGGCGCACTGGACTCACACAAGCTCGTATTTGCGTGGTTGATGATGCTGGTGGATGTGTTGGGTTGTATGTGGGCCTCTGCTCTCCTCTCTGTTACCTCTCCCGACTTTGATCTGAAGCTGACTCGATCCTTCCCTCTACGCCAAAGACAGATGGTGGCGTTGGTTCATCCACCATAGTTCTAATCTGTTGAATGAGCCCATTCATATATTGTACGTTCACGATCGGTGTAACTACCCAATCTGCAAACTAACAAAACACATACTCACAGTAATATTCCATCTGACACCAGTCTTGGGGGCGGCAGTGCATGTCATGCCCTTATTTCACACGTTCGCTCTATGACTCCACATCGTCACATTTTGGATCGTAACAAAACTTGTCATACCACCATGGGCTACAGCAGACACGTGGACGAACCACACGATCGGCCTCGGCCACACCCTCATACAGCATCACCACACTGTACTTCCCTCGTGGTCAACCGCAGTACTACCGCAGCGCTCATCAATCTTTCACCATGCACCAATTATGCCCCATCGTGATTAGCTTGTGACCGTTTGTGAGATCGATAAGCAATGTGGTTGTCGCGGTGCACAGACCTTCCATCTTATCCCTCTACCACCGTGATCGCATCCCATTTTCTCCCCACCATCTCCTAGCGAACCAATCCCATATTTCTTCCCCTGCTTTCGACATGAGTGAACAGTCAGGATCATCACATTTGCATGTCCTCAAAGCCGCTTTGGACGACTACAAGCAGCAGATGGGCATAGAATTGGTCAACCATCCTCTCACTGAGCGTCTACAGGGTTGTAATACCGTCGAGTCCATTACCGCCATTCTTCGAGAACAAGCGCAAGACTTCAAAGAATTCCGGGATAAAGACAACTTGGTATGTCCGTAGGCACCGACAGATGTTCAACGTCTCTGACCCTCATCCTATAGCATCTCCCATCTGTGAAAGCAATACAGACTAGCCTCAGTATTCTATTCTCCGTGTGTACCTATATTTAGTCCCTGAGCATGCATCTTTGTAACATTCAAGCATATTAGGCTTTTCGATCTTAGTACATACACCCTTCTCATTCAGCTCTTTAGCGTCGTCTTGTAGTTACTGACAGCTTTCCATTTTCTCACTCCAGGACTCGCTTCTGAGTTCCAGCACTTCTGCTGACCATCCCACTTGCCGTGATAAACATGTCCGATGCATGGGTATGTGACATCTGTCCCCTCGACCTGGCGCAAGGCGACTCCAAGCAATTGAAGACCATCACACAGCCATCCATTCAATGCCCCTTTCCCCGAATCCCCGACGGGCCCGACCTCACTCTCCCATCCTGCTCGCCATGATAAACATGCCCGACACGTGGGTCTGTGACATCTGTCACCTCGACCTGGCACAAGATGACCTCGAGCGAATCAAAGACTGATCCGCCCACACAACCCACTCGTCATGATGAACATGCCCGACATGTGGATCCATGGCGTGACCTTCTGCGCATTAACTCATTCATTTGTAGTCACTTGGTGTGCTCTGGAAACTACTCGAGAAGATGGTCACACTGCTACATGAACTTGAAAGACATTATTCCTTACATCAAGCATGCTAATATGGTAGTTGCAATTGGTTTGAACTTTGATGTAGCAATAAATTTGACATGGAACGATGAGAGTCATAAGAGTGCTGTGATCCCGCCACACATCCGCGGCGCGTGCTCGAGATGCTCTGCATGGTTGTGAATGCGTTGTTAAGCTGTTGTTATACACAGTTCACAGTTCATGTTTAATAAAATGTTGTTCTTTCTGTACTTGTGAGTACTTGTGAATACTCATGTATACTCACAGGTTTCCATAACTTGCGAGTACCTGTGCAATGGCGGGTACTTGAGCCATGAGTCTGGATCTTAAATGTTTGTCTACTCATGTGAATCCGAGTATCATTTTTTAATTTCAAATTACCCACAGGTACGGATCCGGGTCACTCACGAGTGCACTCGTGCAATGCCTTAGGCTGAACACTACCACCAACACCACCCAAGCCCAAATTGCAGCATCCAACAAATGTACAATCATCCTATGCACATTCTACTTTCATCCTGGCTTCTGTGACAGCTGTCGAGACAAGTCTGCACAAAGGGCCTGGCTTGTTGGGTATGCTTATTGACTGTTCCTCAACAGCAAACTATCTGCATCCTCAGGATCATGCTGACCTTACAGTATAAGAAAGTCTTAAAAGTTATAAAGCCATAATAAAGGTGAATACATAATTATATTATCTATTCCTACAGTGACAAAGCCATGGCCTGACAGCCTGGCCTTGGCTTTCCAAGATGCCAAAGCCTTCATGAAGCCATCATATTGGCCTGGCTTGGCCTGGCTCATGGCCTCAAGCCAGGCCATGCACATCACTACTCACTCTTTCACCCATGTTGATAACTGCACTCTCACTGGCTCACTGGAACTTATTGCTGAAAGTTTAGCGATTGCTACACATGCTACATCCTCACTGACTTAGAGGCCAATCCACTGGTTCCTGAGCATCAAGATCACTCATGATCACTCAGCTTGCACCCTTTCCCTCTTAAACTTTCTACATTGACTCTATTCTCACTCACTTTAGGCTGGGTGACACTGATGAAGTGCAGCTGAGGGTAAACAGGGTTGGTCGGCAGCTAAGCACACAGACCAGTCAGTAAGAACTATATATTAGGGAGTAATAGATACTTGCCTAAGCACGCAGACCAGTCAGTAAGAACTGGGGTGCTAAGGCGTACAAGTTACACTACTTATACAACTAGGGAGTGTGCCTGATCTGCAGTGATCGTCGGTAGCTAATATGGGTAGCATAAGATAGACAATAGAGCTACCGGTAAGTATGGAAGCTTACTACAGATATAATAGGCAGGTAGCTAGACTATTATGGCACATAAGTGAATAGGAGCTGCCGACAACATATCGGCTATCAAACGCGTGGTGAGCTGCCGAGGCACATGGAGCAGTGGCAGCTATGGGCAGTCATGGCTAGCTGTTAGGCAGCTATAGGCAGCTATAGATATGTATTAGACAGCTATTAGGTAGCTGCCGAAGCATTCGGAAACTCGTAATGAGCGACTAGAAACAATAAGATATATTGGAGCACTCGGCAGCGCTCGGTAACTACAGTAGGTATAGTATGTACAACCGGAGGCAGTGTAGACTGCAAGAGCACTCCGTCTCAACACACAAAACCTTATGGCACCCCATGGTCCCAAGGGCCCCTTACTCACAGGACCAGGACATTTTCCCCCCAGACACCATCAAAGCTGCACACATGCAGATGCCTTATTGTGAGGCAATTGGTAGTGTCATGTATGTGCCAATTGTCCTGACATCACTCACACTATTTCTGTCCTCTCACAATTTGTCACAGCTGTATCTAACGACATACAGTGGGCTCAAAAACCGTTCCAATGTTTGGGGGTTTTGGATTATTTGTGATGTAGCACTTGACAGCGTGGGAATATCGCTTAGAATTGGTGG